>JAPMLY010000005.1:212500-325000 GCA_026401115.1 Tetraselmis chui
TTGGGGTTGCTCGAAGATATCCTCTTTCGCTTTGCCTTTATCAGGGTCACAGTACGCGGTGACAAGTGTTGACAGGTAGTCGGACATGTGAGCCACAAGGTCCCCGTAGCGGAGTGGGTGCGACCGGAGTCGAGCCTGACGGGGGGCTGTAGGAGTGGGTTGAGGATCGGACGGAGCGTTGATGAGCGGGTGGGATTTGGGTGATGTGTCTTGAGGGGAATCGTCATCCGAGGTGTCGGTGGTCACCGAGTCACTGGGATGGTGCGTGCCGAAACCCGGGGTGTTTTCCTGGAAGATGACATGGACGGAAGTGGTGATGCGGCGAGTCTCGGGGTTGTAGACGCGGTACCCAAGGGCGTCAGGCTGACAACCAACCATGACACCACGGAACGAGTTTTAGCCGAGTTTTCGACGTAGCTTGTCGGGCACCTTCACGAAGACGGCGCACCCGAAGAGACGGAACTTGGATGCGTCTAGCACCGACGACGTAAGGAGAGTGAGGAGAATGCCACCGGTGAGGCCGACCGAGCGGATTTAAGTGTTGTTGCGTAGGTACACAACCGTGCTGACAACGCACGACCACATGAATTTGGGGACGCCCATGCTGTGGAGTATCGCAGATTCATTGTCCCGGATAGTGCGCTAGGGGCGTTCGGCTTTGCCGAGAATGTGATGGGCATAGGGGGCTGAAAACTGCACACCGACGCTCATGCGAGCGCACATCTAGCAGGTGACATCAGCCTCAAAGACAAAAGCAGAGTCGAAATTGAGGACCGGGGCGAACGCGCCCGACTAGGAGTGATGGCGTACATGCAAGTGTTTGATTTCCGACATGTAGGTTTCCAGCTCAGAGCATGCGTCGTCTTTGGACAAATGGAACCGCACCCACATGTAGTGTGTATGGTGATCGACGACGAGCAAGCAGTAGCGGAGGCCATGTGGGGAGGGGACATTAACCGGACCCAAGAGGTCAGAGGACCGGTTCAAGAGGGGACGGAATGGTTTCGCCCTACCACTTGTGCTGCGGGGTGAAGTTGTGGCCTTGTGGAGCAAGCATGAATCGCTAGAAACATTATTTATAGAGCTGGCTAATTTGGGCTAGTGGGGACACCGTGGGTATGATGGGCATGTAAGCTTTGCATATTGAGAAGTCCAAAACGGCGGTGCCACAATACGGGGTCGCATTGGGCAGTGAGGGCAACACGGGAACCGGCGTCACGCGACGTCTCCACGGAGGGATATGGGGCCATTCTGGTTGGTGGGGCAGGAGGTAGAGGCCGTTGCCGGACGGATCTAGCGCACCCATTCATGTGGGTACCAGGAGCAGTCCAATGTCATAGTCAGTAGGAAAAATAAATTCACAGCCATTGTGTGACTGCATCCAACTGACACTAAGGAGTCGTCCCCCAATACGTTGAGAAGAGCGAGAGGAAAGGTCGGGTGTGTGCAAACGCATAGATGGGAAGGGGTGATGTGTTGGGTCTTGGCAATCCCGGAGCACTGACTTCCTCGTCCATGTTGTGTGCTAGATGGAGGATGCTAGCCATCACCTCATCGGCGGACAACATGTAGTCGGTGTCGAAGGCGTTAATGACACGTTGCTTGGCTTGGCCGAAAGGGCCGGTGCTAGATATGCCACGCAACATGGGGAGGCCGAGGTTGCGGGGGTGGATGGCCGCGGAACCATCAAGCAATTGACATGTTTCATTGTAGTCATCGAACGTTTGTCTCATGAAGTGGACGTAGTCGGTCAAGGATTGACCATGGCGTTGCCTTATCATGAGGTTGTCCAACACAGAGAGAGAGAGAGCGAGCGAAGGACATGCAGTCCAGTCTTTCACACATGATGTCCCAGGCTGCATGGGCGTGCAGTTGACACGCACGTCATGGCCTTATCAGCGCGCTTGTTGTCGTTGGGGGCATGGAGCATGAGTGTGTATGCGTAGTGCTGGGCATGCTCATCTAGCCAGGCGCCCGACTCGCGAATGACCACCTGAGAAATGAGGTACGCTACTTTGAGTGAGAGGAATTTGAGGAAGTTCATGTTCCACTACTTGAAGTCCGGGTGGGGACCGACATTTTCATAAACCGCTTGAGGGCGTCCTTGTCGAAGCCGGTTGCTTTATGGGTAGCACGGCCGACGACTACCGGGTCAATGGTCGGGCGACGCCCGCCACATTTGTTGTGAGCACCACGCTGGGCAAGAAAGGGATGCTGGCCAGAAAAGTGAAGAGGCATGCCACCAGTGAAAGGTGAGTGGCCGGGCACTGCATGCGGCGGACCGTATGGGTGCGGGTGTCCACCAGAGGTGGAGACGTGGTGCGGCCGGGCATCAGGGAAGAGGGGTCCGTGGGTTGGAGGGGCATAGTTGAGAGGGGGGTATGGGGGAGGTGGTGGAAGGGTGTCCATGGAGTGGTCGTCGCGGGGGGGTTCGCGCTGCGCATCACGGCGGCGTTGAACGACCGAGGGGTCGCCAACATTAGCAACATCAGCAGCAATTACAGCAACGTCGGCCGTGTGCGCGTCCATGCGAGCGTTTATGAACGCCATTTGCGTAAGGACCAGCGCGAGCGTATCATGGGTTGGGACGAGAGTGCTATGCTGAGAGCTGGGGTCATGGGAATCAGCAGGCGTAACATGTGGAGAGTCGGCGGAACGAGCTTTTGGTGCCATCGCGACAAACGAAAGAAAAACAGAACGACAGGCAACGGTAAGAACCACTAGCCGGACTTGTGCATAACAAAAGTTTCAGAGAGACGGCACGATGCCCGCCGACCCCTCGGCATGTAGCCCCGGGGCGTCTCAAAGCACCTTTTTTGTATCCTCCACCCAATGTGGGGCACAAGTCGAGGCCAAGGCCAGAACAGGTGGAGCGATGCGCTGCCCGCCGAGTCACTAGATAAATATATAAATTGTGTATGCTAGGGTTGTCGTGCACCATGTGTGTGCGTAATCACCCAGTAGTGCGCCCCCCCTTCTCTAGCTTGGACATGTGTGCGCCATGTCCACACACGACGAGTGCGTCGGTGTGGGTGGCTGTCTTGCGTCCTCGGGCAGCTGACATAGGTGGGGTGGCGTGGTGGGTTTTACAACGCGGGTTATACAAGCGATACCGCCGACTACAAGGTGAAAGTACTAAGTTCCTATGTGAACGCAAACGTAGTTACAATCACAATCACGCAAATAGGATAGTCACAGAGACAACCATCCCGAGGCGTGGTGTCGGGACAACAGAACTGTGAGAGTTGTAGCCTAGCGACAGCTATGTACCGAATCAAACAAGTTATTTGTATGTCCGATCTAGACATGTACTACTCATATCTAGAATAGCTTACAATAGCTTTCTGCAACTAATAACCATAAGGTATTGCTTACAATGGAACTAGCATCATGATGCGACGAATACAGCCATATCACAACACATTGCATGACATTGGCGCCCGCCGGCGGCGTAGCGGCGACGGCCCCGAAGGGGGTGCGCTCGCAGGCCCGTCGGCATCCCCACACCTCCCCGTGGTGGGCGTTGGAAACCCCGTTGCCGTGTTAGGCGTGACACGGTACGGGGCTAAGAGGGCCGACAGCTCGATCCGCAGGATCAACAACTGTCGGGAAAGCCATGTACATAGGGCTTTTGAAAAAATATTTTATGTGCAATACCGGCACCAAGATCTCCCGCTCGGCCCGTCCGATATGTTTTTCGCGGTCTAATGCTCATGAATACATTCCTACTTCAAGGGGGTGGGGTATGTACTACAGAAGCGTTTGATGGCGAGGATGGTACGGCCGGATCAGCGGTGGGAGGCGGGTGTTGGAGCTGGTGGCGGCCAGCCGGGAAGCAGCGCAAGGAAAGGGCGCTCGCTAGCCGTCGACCAACCCTGTGCCAGTCGAACCTTCCCGGGGGGTGAGGCAAGACAGGGCACGGGCCGGTGGCCGGTCGCAGACGGAGGAGCGGATATGTGAGGCGGCGGCGATCCTCATGATCAGCCGCCGCCGGAAAGCCATGTACGGAGGGCTTTTTCGGAAATTAAACTTATGTCCGTACCCGGCGTCGAGCTAGTTAGGGAGCAGCACTAGGGTAGGGCGCTCACTAGCGAGCAGCTACGTCGACAAGCGTCATCTCCCGGGGGGAGGAGTAAGCTTGGGTGGCAAGGAGGACGGTCGCGACGGAAGGAGCGACACGATCTGGCGGCGCCGACCCGACCCGACCCGACCCGAAAAACCCCGTACGGAGGGTTTTTTGAATAATTTTCGTACGCCCGCGGCCCACCGGATCCGACTACGGTGACCTACACCCCCCCCCCTCTTCGACAACCACTACCCCGACATACCTACAGATTTCTTGAGCGTGGGCCCGGGTGAGCGCGGAGGCCCCCGCTCAACAAAGGCTACTCGGTGGACGCACGATCAGAGGGGGGAGGGTACGGCCATAGGCCGGACTATCCGACAGGTACCCGGGTACTAGGCAGAGAAAAAACCGAGGAAATGAGCGGGGAAAATCCAGGCGCGGAGGCAAGAGCGCCAGTTTTTCCTGTGTCTGTGTGTCTCGGTCCCCCCTCACTTGCTCTCGAGGCGACGGGAGACCTCGACAAGGAGGACCGTCGCGTCGGTGGACGCGGCTACGACCTTGGGACGGGGTTTACCGGATGCGACGGCGGGATCGACGAGCGACCACGCGAGGAGGGTTTTTTGCCAACCTTTTCCCTCCTATCTTCGGCAAGACCGAAGTCACGCGGGAGCTAGGTTAGGTTGGCCCGTCGTCCCTCCCGAACGCCGACCGGCCAAGGCCGGTCGGCACCCCGGTTCGGTGGGAGCGGGCCGTGCATCGTGAAGGTCGAGCAGGTGTTTAGTTTTGCATTTCTCGACAAGTGAATTTAATTTTAGATCTACTTTTTATTACAAAATTATTACGATATTACTGCTTAGGCGGGGGGGCTGTGGCAATTGCTGCGATTGCTTACCGTTTTTTAACTCCCGAGGAACGTCGACACACAGTGAAGCTAGATGTGTCGTTAGGTGTACCTTGTCGAAGAGACCCGGGGTAAACTCGCTTATAAGTCCTGAATGGCTTGGTAGAGAGGCCCGAGAGACAGAAGTCGGTCCAGGTTGCCGGCACATGATGTAAACAATTTCACAATATCACAATACATTGCATGACATTGTACTCCTTACAAAAACCGAATACGTGCTTTTCTAGCGGAAGGACGTACACCGTAGGTACGTCGTTGCTGCAAATTAACGAGGGCACTTGTGCGTATTGTACTACCAATACCTATGTGTACGTACATGTAGGAACCGTGAATCTAATTAGTTAGAGGACGCGTTGGACAAAATTCCCAATGGAGACAAACCGCGTCGCTAGTCTGTTGACAGCCGTGAAAGAGCCATAGCACGTGGCACGAGCTACAAGCGAGATCAGGTGCAAGCTACCTGCTAGGCGAGACCTATTTAAGCCTGCTAGTACAATAGAGGAAGGAGGCATAACCTTTTTAACAATTCCAATGTTCGATTACAATATACTATTAAAACACTAGGAGTAAAACCCTCTTCTCACCTCTCCCTCCACCTGTTGACCTGCACTTCCATATGTAGTAGCAACAACAAGTAGGACAAAACAAATTTGTGTCTACAATTAGCATTTAAAAGGCAGATTGCTACACTAGTTTCGGAGCTCTTTAGTCGACGCACGTTTTCGTTGTTGCTTGATTCGTTCGACGTTGATAGATTAATTAATTCGAGATGGTTTCTCTTGGATCTAGAAATTACGTGGTGTTTAAACTCCCAATCGGAGGTACCAAAATTTCTAACATTAAGGTCGTTTTACAGCGTGAACCCCGTACCGGTATAACTTGGTTTTCCATCCGGTTCGTTTTACCTAACAAAGAGCCCGTCGACGCTGCCGTTCACGAATTGTTCGAGGAAACATGCCTTACTTTGACTATCGACGACTTTACCATGTTGAGTAACAAGCCGGTTCGAGTGTCGTTACCTAAAGGGAAACACGAGCTTGTTTACGTCTACTCGGCATATGTTCCGGTATCTAACGTGATGCCTAATTTACGAACCCCAGCCAAGGTTTCGCAAGATGCTACGACCCAGTCCACCATAAGTCCTAATGGTACATACGTCGTTCCAAAATCGATTGACATTGACGGTCTTTCGCTTACGCCATCTAAAACTGAGTTACTTCCGCATGCTCAACGTAGATTCCAGTTACTTCACTTCGGTTACGTGACTCAGTTGGAGGCTTTTCGCGGAGTTGTAATCTCTAAGCAAATGTTTTCTAACGAAGATACGTCGTTACCGAGGCTACTGTTGTTATGGCCCCGTTTTACACATGGCGATTCTGGCTTTGTGCGGATGTTGATCAAGAGGTACATTTATCTGTTGTGTGGAGAAACCCCGACTGACTTACGTATGGGGGTTCCGGCCCCTACAACTATTTTACCGTAACTCTTACTAAGACGCAGTGTAAAACTGAAATTAACTCTATCTGCCAGACATACCAAGACGCACTGGCGCTTGAAGATTGGCTCGAGGTGCACCCTCAACGTTTCGCCATGCTTGGAGTTAACGCCGACTCGTACAACACTGTTGTGTGGGTTATGTCTCAATTCTTAGGACCCCCGAAAAGTTGGTGGCTTCACCGTAAGGAGCATGCTACTATACAAGACTCTTTTGACTCTCTACTTGTTGAGATTCGTAAGACATCAATGTTACCTAACATATGGGATGACGCAATTAACGCCCTGCTCGGACTTACGCAAGGAACCTTGAGTAACGCGAGCTACACCGAGTTGTTCAATGACTTATTAAAAAGGTCCCGACAAACTCTTACGGATGATCTCCATTCTGTCCGATTCATCAATGGACTTGCTAATTTTCAACTCCATGCTTAAGCCAAGTCCCATCGTTCTCAACAAAAGGGTAACAACCCTTGGTGGAGCTTCAAAATTGTCTAAATGACCTCGTGACTTATTCACCACATCTTAGCCGTGCTCGGCCAACATCTGCGTAGTCAACAACACATGGAAGAGGACAACCCACTAGGAAACGACCTAATGACGATCCAATGGTTAAGGCGTCTAAACGTTGGCAACGCGCCGAGGGGTCAAGGTTTGGTCGAGGTCGTGGTCGCGGAAATATACGCGGAGGTTGTGGTTTTACTTCTCCAAATGCTGGCCGAATTTACTTGAACGCTATCGCCGGAGCTTTTACCCCGCAAGAACGCAAGCGACATCATGAGGTAAAGGCTTTGCTTTAAATGCCACAAGAAAGGGCAGCGTGTCTTCCAATGCCCGGAGTTGACGGGCAGAGAGGCGACCGGAGCTCCGTCTAAGCATAAATGATTGTGGCAAGATCGCGCTTAAGACAAACTGGAGCAGCCGGCTACAATTTCTGGTCGTCATGTGACACTGTTAGCAACAAAGGTTGTCGAATCACACTCGACACCTCCATCGACTAAAGAAGCGACACATGCAAAATTAGTAGCATGTCGTCGTCGTCAGAACAAGCAGAGGGAGAGTCGTAGAAATATAACCAAACATTCAATTGATTGGAAATTGGTTGACTCTTTTTTTGAACCTTTGCATGCACGACTCGACTTCACCTTGGAAGGTTGTGCTGATGGCGAGGGTCTTAACTCGCAAACTGACTTACCTCACTGTTCGCCGAGTGACTATGTCCTTGAGAGGGACTTGAGTGGGGAGCGTGTGTTCATCAATCCACCATGGGAGATGGCATAACAAATCGGTCGTCATTTCAAGATTTATAGGCGTACATCTTCGACATCTACGACGGTTATGTTCGTTCTTCCCGAGTGGACTAAGTTCAACGAGCTCACTTGACATTGGATACTCGACCAAGAATTCCCGGGGAGGACACAACTGTTTACTCGCCATGGGCGGGACGGTCCGACCCATCACGAGGTGGTTGCCCCATCTCCATGGCAGGTTGAGGTGCGGTTAGTCGACGTTGATCGTGCTAGTTGCCTCAAGAGTCCGTAGCCCTAATCTAGCCACATTGCAAGCTAAATCAAGTGTGGGTAGATACGACGAATTCGCGCGCGCTCATAATTTTTGGCCAACTAGGTCGTATCATTCACGCGCGCGGTCAACTCTAGATGACGTTACAACTCAGGGATTTTTGAGGCACTTATTCTGTGATCACCCATCTGCGCTGTCTCTGCTGTCTGTTTCGCTACCTGCCTGCTAGAAAAAAAAAATCGCCATATTCAGGAACTGATATAAATCGCGATTCGTTCAGGAATGATGAAATGCTATCCGCATCAATTACAGCATATAAATTGCGGTGGAGACTACCTCTTAAGGAAGGAGAAGAATTGATCAATGTCGCTGTACCTACGGTAGCCGGTGTGAATGCCCTCTAATCTATGCTGCTGTCTATGTCTAAGCATCGCAACCCTCTCTAATCTGTGCTGCTGTCGTTGCTGGTGACGCATCAGAAAAGTAGGTGCTACGCAGCGGAATGTTCGTCTTCGCCCCAGACCGGATAATAACGAATCGTCAGTTGTCCTACAGATTCTCCTGCGGCTGCCTTCCTGGCGGCAACATCACATGACAGCCCGTCGCACCGCCTGCCACGACTGCGGCCGTGCAGCATACGATGCACAAGGTGGCGCCGGACATCGTAAATTGCGGATACTTTTTTTGCATTTTATGTCTTTTCTATTTTACTATTGTCATAAATTATCTTTAGTACCGGGTACAGGTACATGCATTATTCGCTAGATTTTTCCAGATACTCTACCGGTATCCTTTATTATGTGGATATTACTTCAGTATGGGCTCTATGTACTGCGAACGGCTTCAATCTTCAGCATCCGTCCCCATACATTTTATTTTCTCAGTAGTTAACACTGAGCTAGCTTCTATCGCTGCTTCGACAAGCGAACGACACGATCACGTGGGTTTGAGCTGTTTTACGCCGCTGCTTTTCCTTCCGCCCGGCACAACACTGCCTGCTGCGTACTGCTGCGCTGTGATCTGAATTGTACGTCCATAATTGTTTTCACCGATATTTCTTGAAATATTTGAATTATATAAACAGAAAGCACCGATAAAATACGCCTACTTGACGGTTTACGTACCATTAATGATGTACCCTGAGTGAACGGCGGACATCCATTTTAAATAGCGGCTACTCGTACACGGAGGCATCACCTGCTCCACTCCGAACCCTCTGCCCACCACCACCCCTTCTGCGGTCAGCCCAGCAACAGCACGCGCAGTTCTTACCTTCCACCCGAACCGACCCGCCTACGAAGGACGAAGTGCATCCGGCTTCTTAGCAGTACAGCAGGTATTTACAGAGGCAAGATAGTTAGGCGCAAGACAGTCTCCGGCTCACAGGTACAACCTCCCCCCCCCCCTCTTTCAGCCCGGTGCTTCGTGGCGAGGCGAGAGCCGTGCCCGCCGGATGGATTGGTGGTTAACCAAGTCCCAATCGGATTCACTTGGTAACATTTTATTCGTCATTGGTTCACCGACCGAGCACATATTCAGAACTCTCAGCTAATTGCTTTATCATGGCTGGGAACATCTGGAGTACCGTACGCTCGGTGCTGCGTGTGCTAAGCAGGGCGGGAAGTCCAGCACTCACGGGCGCGGCGAATTGCGTAGCGGCTTTATTTGGCAGAATATTCTGTTTATTGCGTTTGTTGCCTCTCGTCACAAGCATTATCCCCTCTCCATCCACTTCACCTCTCCGCCCTTTCCTAAGAACGATTTCCGGTTATGTTAATGATGGTGTGAGTATACCTTTTCAGTGCCCCTCTCGCAGCGTATGTCTGTATGCAGCCCCGCCTGCTCGCTGGGGTTCCTCTCCGGTCAGCCCCGCTCTGTTTCATTATCGTAGTACTTTGAGCTTATCCTGCTGCGCACTTCCGTACTAACGTGCGGATTATGAAACAACCCGCACCCTCTTCTTCGACTTTCGCCACGCCACGGTCTGTTGACCGTCGTTTAAGTCGCATATCTCTCCAGTACATGTGTAAAGGGGGTGTAGATACTATCTCTCCGTTCAGTCGACCTTGCTGGCCTCGTCGGGTCCCCGCCGGTGAAGTATCACGTGAACATCGCTAGCTCGCCAATTGCGCGCCCGCTCGTTCAGGCCCCGTCAGTACCCGTACTCTTCTACCGGCGCGACCCTGTCCTGTCCGCTGCATGACATGCCAGTACCCCCTTCCCTTCGTAACGGGAGAACGGCTCGCTTGCACCACCGGTTATTCGGTATCCCGCCAGTTGCTTGCGCCGGGATAGCCGTCGCGTTATTACTTATATCGAATAATGATGTCGCGTGACTGTGCGTAGGACTAAAGTCGTTGGCTTATCGGGTCTAAGAAAGTCTGGCTGTTGCACTTACCGACTCGTCCGCTTTGTTTATATTCGTCGCTCGAATATGCACTTTGCAGCCCTTTTGATCCCCGAGGATGACATCTTTCTTGCCTGATCCACGCGCTTGCGCGTGGTGGAGGAACAAAATGACAGAAATTTGACCTGATGGGATATGTGTATTTTCGTTCAGACGTGTCGTCGTGACTAGGGCTACGTTGTGAGCTCACGAGCAACACAAACCCTGTCTAAAACCTATTCTGGCACTGCGTGTGTTTGCTGGTTTTGCAGATTTCGGCCTGGTAAAATGCAGGCCGCCGCTACTTCAGCGCGAGCTTCCAGCTCGCTCACAATGAGCTCGCCGCGCCGGATGGGGCAGGTGGACACTATGAGGGCCTCGAGCACCGCCACCACCACATGTCACGCCGCCGTTTCGCCCGTTGTCCGGTCATTTGCTTTCTCCAGCAGACGCAGCTTGCAGGTGGGCGCCCTGTCTGCAACATGTACAGCAGCAATTCGCTTTTGGTTGTGGCGCAGATTTTAGGAAGGCAGTTTGACATACTAAATTTTAATTCGACCAAATATTTGATTACAGAAAATATTTGGATGTACCATTTTATTTTTAGTGGCATAGGTGTATTTTGTTTAATACATTAGTCATTGATGACGAAATTTGCCTGTATTGTGCGCTTGATTACATTTTAACAAATGTAAAATTATTTTAACGACCATTTTAAATGAATTATGTCGAATTGCAACGGTGCTAAGACTTTTGTCGCTGCTGCTGTTGCGGTAGACTGCCCCGTTGAAGGTGCAGCGCACCGTGCGGAGAGAGACCCGGCGGCAGGTCGTCCACGCGGAGAGCGGCTCTAACCTGGACATGCTGCAACCGGGGATGGCGTTCAAACAAGCCGAGGCTTGGGCGGAGAAGAATCGACGCGGAATCACTGCCGCTATTAACGGCACGGCCGTCGCGATGGTCCTTCTGGGCGCCTCCTACAAGCTGTTTGAAGTAGACCTCGAAATCTCTCGTGGGTGGACTTGGTGAGAGACACTCCCGCCCAGTTCAGTGAATTATATTTGACGACAATATGTGTATAATTGGGAATTGATAGTATGTGATTACAATGTACCTTCGGCAGCGAAAATACAATCAGTATTTGTGTGATAATATGAAAAAGGCCGACTTTAACTGCCCACATCACAAAAAACATGAGCGGACAATATCTTACGAGTAGTCAACCCTGTCTTTTGTTGTGCCTTTCATGATCGACAAAGCACCCAACTGCGTTTGTGTCTTGCGCTGCTGATGGATAGTTGTGGTGTTGCCTCTCAGGTTCGAGTTCCTAGTTAACACAGCCCAGGATGACTTTCTGGGGTACGAGCATGCGGTGTCCATTCATCCTGTCATCACCAAGGCGATGACCTCCGGCGTGGCTTACACCCTCGGTGAGTTCAGTTGTACCACTGACCTAAGCTTTCCTGCACACCGACTCACTCGTCGTCCTGTAAAACGCTTGCGCTATTTACTTCGGGGTGTGTAGGTACTGACGGTGTCCTGTTATTATGGTTGGCATGATGCGCAGGTGACTTTGCAGCACAGACGTTTCAGGGGCGTAACATATTGAACATGGACCTCAGCCGTAGCTTGCGCTCTGGCGCCGCCGGGTTTTGCATCCACGGCCCCTTTTGCCACTTCTGGCTCCAGTGGATGGAGATGAACCTCTCCTTTGGCGGCGCCTGGTGGGCCGTGTTCCCCAAGGTAGTGGCGGACCAGACCGTCTGGTCAATTTTCCTCAACACCATGTACACTTCAACCATCCTGTAAGAGCCCGTCCTTTTCTTAACCACCCGCCCCCCGCCAACGCACACTCACTGCAGCCTGGATGTATTTCAAATGTTCATAAGTTCCTGTTTAAAACGCATGTGTATACGTACATGTCAGCCAAGTCAGTTACACCCGAGAGTGATTAACTATTAATTTTTGTGGTTACTGGAAGAGCATGAATTGACGTTTCCTATCTCTGAATTTCGATGTACAGTTGTTACTTTTAAGCAACGGCGTTGTGGCAGGGGAATACTCATTATGTGTTTGTGTTTCGCTCTCTGTTTGCAGAGCCCTGAACATGAAGAGCCCCGCCTTTATACTAGAGGAGCTCAAGGCGACGGCTTGGCCGGCACTGTCCTCGGGCTGGCGCTTCTGGCCCTTTGTGCACTGCATCTCCTTTTCACCATTCATCCCGCAGGACCTCAAGCTGCTGTTCATCGACACGATGGAAATCATTTGGGTGACCATTCTGGCGACCGTGGTGAACCGGCCCGCGGAGGGGGAGCCGGTGCTTGTGTGCTCTATTGAGGCGGGCACGGAGGCGAGCAAGCCGGACGTAAACATTGCGTTGCAGAGTCAGGTGCAGGCGAGCCTGCCTCAGTTTGAGGATGAGGACGGCCAGCTTCGCGAGATCCTGCTGAACACGATGGATATGGAGGAGCTAGCGGAGATGGCGAAACAGGCGGAGGAGATGAACTTCAGGGAGGATATGCCGAAGGAGGAGATTGAAGAGATTGCCGCTCGACTGGGCATCAGTGAGGAGATGCTGCTGACTCTCTCGGTGTCGATGTCGATGGATTATGACAAAGAGGTGGAGGAGAAAAGGGCCGAGCAGGACGAGGAGGTGGTGCGTGTGAATGGGGTGGAGAAGAGGGAGAGCAGCATGGAGGAGGCTCGCCACAACTGAGTCACTCTCGCCCTCAGACCCCCCTGGCACGTTTCTTACATTGCGTTATGTCATGGGGGCAGTACCGCACTCTGCAGTAGCGCTCCTCATTAGGAGGGGCAGCAGCGGTGCCTCGCTGTGGCTCATACAAGGTCTGCGTCATGTCTTCGTCATGGTCAGCAGCCAAGGCATTATTAGTTACACGCACAGCGTTTGGGTGCACGCCAAAATGGGAGCGCATAATGTTGTCTTCGGGTGTGGCACGTCACGGCTTTGTGTTGTGCAGTTTCTTTGGTTGTATGTTCCCTCCCTGTTCGGGGTTGGGGGCCTGCCTGCCTGAGCGGCTGTGCTTCCTGATGTCATTGCATGTCACCACTACAACCCCGTAGATGCCTGGCAATGGTCCAGTAGACAAGGCACTGTACTCTTTCACCAGTTTGGTTTCAATTGTAATATTATGTATGGACACCTCTCGTGCTCCGTGTCACTAGTGCACCATTCACAATACTTGGCTTAATCAGTGGCTCAGATTGTGCAGCCTTTTCAGTTGTCGCGCTTGACTCTGTATTCCTTTCGCTCTTGGTACCATTTCATGATGCGCGGTCGCGTCTTGTAATCAACCTTGCATGCGCATAACTCGATGGGTATGTAACGAGTCGGTGGGAGCGCTGAGCCCTGACTACATCGTATGCCTTTTTATAAAGAACATTGTGGACCATTAATATTGGCAGCAAATCAATGTTGGGATGTACGTCAACTGTGCAGCCGTTCCTGTCCGTTTTGTCTCTTGATACTTGCTCTTGTAACTGGATTACAAGAAGAACAACATGAGCACGGACATGGGAAAAGGGAGGGGAAACAAAAAGGACAAGGGGATCACGGAATCCAAAGCACGGCAAAAGGAAGCACTACATTGTGCGCAAACCTAGCAGATTAAATGTCTCTTGATACTTTCTCGTGTTGTCTTTGGTTTCGGTGGAAGAAACATTTTCTTACGCACTAAAGTGCTTTTGAATTGGGATTAGTCGATTACGGAATGCGACATTTTGTAAGTGTGAACTATTAGCAATGTACTTACGAGATATTAATAAGATACGAGTTGCCCGTAGTTGTGCCCGTCATTCTTTGTATTTTTGTAATCATGCAAAGACACACCCTGTGTCTCTCACTCTGTATTTTTGCAATCACTTGAATAACCTACAGACGGGCATATGTAGTTGTGATACTTATTTCACACACACACACATACACACACACTCTCTCTCACACACACACACACACACACACTCTCTCTCTCTCTCTCTCTCTCTCTCTCTCACACACACACACACACACACACATTCTCTCTCACTCTGCATTTTTGTCACCACTACAGTAATGCTCCTGTACCCATCGCAGCGACGCACAGTAGTCAAAGGCACTTATAATCCCTATCCCAATTAGTGCGCCAAACACTATGTTATGTTTTTTTTTCCAAAAAGAAAATATCGCATCTGCAGTACCGAATCCAATCGAGCTGATTATAGGGGGACACATCGACAGACAGATACACACACGCACACACACACATTTTAGCAAATTAATGTTGTAGGATTTCGGTTTCTGTGCTGCCTGTCTGCTGTTGCGCTTTCCCTGATGCCTATTTCCCGCTGTTTGTGCTGCAGAATTCTCGAGCGCGGATTCGTGAATCGTGATGCAAACAGCCTTTGCGTATGCCCAATTCGATGGAAATGTCACGAGTCGATGAGAACTCTGACTACATACAGTGTCGATACTTGAATGTGGTGGCGGGTTGATATGAAGTAAACAACCAACAAAAATTGTTGATATGAAGTAAACAACCAAAAAAATTGTTGATATGTAGCGAGTGACCGGCGGTGTACTCGACACCTGATTCCAGCTTCCAATATCCGGAGAAAATACATATTGGAAGCTGGAAAAAAATATATATTCCAACTTGAAATATTTACCCGGAGGAATGAATTACGTAGTTTGTATTGAGCCTTCTTAATTCGTTTTCGCGAATAATTGAAAAATATCCGGACAACCAGGGATCTCTGAAAAGCTTGCAAGTATTTCTAAATCCTGCATTACTCAAAAAAGACAAAGATACCCGTACCAGTACCGTAGATCTTGCTTGAATAATCTTTGAAATAATTCGCCGCGCAGATTTTTGCTTCCCAATTATTTCAACCTTCCACGGTCTCGCCAACGTTCACCGTGACAAACTCGTCTCGGGCCATCGTTTCGCTCTCCTTCACCGCCTGGCGAAGTCGATCCCGTGGCTCCAGCCAGTGCTCCAGCGTGAGCTTGGCAGTGCCCCAGTGTATCCCAACTGATTTCTGGCTCCGTAGATCACGATGGATCATAACCGCCTCCTCCGGATTCACGTGCACCCATTGCATAAACCAACGTGGGTTGTAAGCACCTATGGGGATGGCGGCAAGGTCGAATGGGCCGAGCTTCTGCCCGATCTGTCGAAATGCCTCCGCGGCATATGCAGTGTCTCCTCCGAACCAAAACCTGTGATGTGGCCCTATCACCGCCCAGCTTCCCCAAAGATTCTTGTTCGTGTCGAGTAAGCCTCGCTTGCACCAGTGATTGGACGGCGTAAGCACAAGGCTCACCTCTGGCTTTCTGGGATGACGTGCCTCTTGCCACCACGTCAGCTCATGCAGGTTGGCGTCCGCTACGCCTACGTTGGTTTGTAACCACTTTCCGATACTGACCGGGACGAACCAGTGGAGGTCGTTGCCGTAGCGCTCGTGCAGTTGGACAACTGAGTTGATGTCCAGGTGGTCATAGTGGTCATGGGAAATGACGACAGCATCCAAGCCGTCCGGCAGACCGCCCACCGTGCACGCTGGGGGCCTGTACCGTTTCGGGCCCAGGTACTGTGACGCGGAATATCGGTCACTGAAGACGGGGTCAGTTAACACTGACAGACCGTCGACCTCTGCGAGGACGGTGGCGTGTCCTAACCAAGTCGCCCGCACACCGTCCAAACCGAACGTTTGGACCCCGGTTTCTGTCCAGTAAGGCTTTGTAACCGGGAGAGCCGAATCGCGGTCGGACTCGCTGGCAGGTATCCCGCTGTTATCCTTCTCGAAGATGACTTTGGTCATGAACTGATGCATGGGAGGTTTGTGTCTCGCCCACCAATTTGTCCAGCGTCCGTTTTCTTGGTACGCCTGCACTAACCCCTCACCATCGACGTGAGGGTACGACTCGCCCTTCATATCCAGGTGTGCTCCCTCTGGACACTCCGGCTTGGATGTGGACAGTCCCATCGCTACCAGCGTCACGCCAGACGAGACAGCAATACCACGTGTGCCTTTACCAACTTTGGACGGCACCTGGCCCATTAATAATGGCTGCTCGTTGGCAACTTTGTTAACTCTCTATCTGTCAGTGAAATGTGTTATTTCCTTGAGGGGCCTGTCATCTGAGCTCCGGCGACTTGGCGAGAGAGGTTTTGTGTTTTGTCTCGTCTGTATCGGCTTTGACCGCAAATTTGTCTGCATTCATATACAAATATATGGGCAACCGGGCAGGTACTACTGCGGTACCTGTACTGGTTCAAGTACCGGATCCACAATCCACACGTCCGCCTCATCATAAGTCCAGGGTGGTGATAAATTGTGCGGGTACATGTACCATCGCTTCAGTACCCGTACGTGGTATATGTATGATAGATATGCGCGGCATCATCAGTCTTTATTATAATATCGGAGCATAGGCGAGTGCAGGTGAGGGGTGAGTTGGCTGGAGCAGGCGCCGAGGCGCTTTGTGTGATGGTTACAGAAAGAGTGCGCAGCAGCCCACAGGACTGCTGCTTGTATAGCGCTTGTCTACATTCACAGATAACGTTCACAATAACCGATAAATGTGAACGTACATGTACTGATAATGATGTACTACAATAGCCCCTCTAGATCATTAGCCAGTATTGTAAACAACTACTCTCGACTTGGCTTCGCTCCCATGCATCGCTTGAAGATCGTGGTGATGCTTCGGCTCCGGCAGTGCTTTCGTCAATCCATCCGCCAGCATGTATGTTGCGCCTACCGACACAACTGCGATAGTCTTTGCATCCACGAGTTCTCGAATGTATTGGTGCTTGATGTCAATGTGCTTCGTTATGTTCGAAGCCATAGGATTGTTGGCGAGTTTTACGGCTCCCTCGTTGTCTTCGTAGAGTGTCGTGGCGCCGCGCTGCCGTTGGTGGACATCGTGCATGAGTTGCCGGAAGTGCACGGCACTTTGACCGGCCCTGCTCATTACCACATACTCCGCTTCCGTGGTAGAGAGAACAACTACCTCTTGTTGCTTGGAAGTCTAGCTCACCGCCCCACCACTGAGCATAACTACTTCTCTTGAGTGCGATCGACTCGTAGTCGTGTATGCTGCCTATTCATACTCCTAGAACACTTCGATGTCGTCCGCATTGTATTGAGATGGCCGCCCGTAAGTGATTCCCATTAGCCTCGTTGCGTTGAGGTAGCGGAGCAGTTGTTTGAGTTGCTTCATGTGCATTTGTGTGGCAGTTGTTTGCCGTATGGTGATGACGCTCACCGCAAATGTGATGTCCGGTCTTGTACACATTCAAAGGAAGTTCACTGACCCGAGGATGGCACGAAAAGTCTCGTGTTCCGGTGGTGACATATGGCCATTTTGTCTTGGTCGAATGCGACCTCTCCATCTCGGTGGTGCGTGGGAGCCATGGGTATCTTGGAGGGTGCGCTGTCCAACATGCCGTACTTTCTCTAGAATCTCCTTGGTATATTGTTCTTGCGAGAGGCTAATGGTGCCAGCCGCCATGTTCGTGACAATGTCCATTCCGAGGATGAACTTAGCCTCACCAAAGTCCGTCACGCGGAATTGTTCCCCGATGGCTCACTTCGCGGATGTGATCCACTCGAGTAAGTCGAAGACGATAAGAAGGTCATTAACGTACACTAGAATAATGCAAACACCATGTACTAGATGGCTCATAGTGTAGAGGTTAGTGTCGGAAGTCGCTCGCTTGAGCTCAAGGGAAGATAGGGTCCGGTGAAACAGTTGTACCACTCACGCGACGCTTGTTTCAAAACCGTAGATGCTCTTAATCACGCGCATGACACGAGGTGTCCCATCCTCTGCCCCTTTGGACTGACGCATGTAAATCTCCTCTTGGAGGTCAGCCAAAAGTTGGACATGGCCATAGCCGTTGTAGGGTGTTTCATAACGACACAAAGGTAGCCAAACATTTTATGCTTAAAACTGCGATAGGATGTGTTAACAGTAACGTCAGGAGGTGGTGCCGTGGTGCACCCTCTAGCAACTCAGGAAAGGGAGGGTTAACTGCTCGCATGATATAACTTAGTTCTCTACGGAAGTCTTGAAACTGGTTGTCAGCCGTGAGAGTGGGTCCCTATGTACGCAAAGACCGACTAAGGTTGTTGTCGTCAAACTGGCAGGGTCGTGACAACGGTGAGTCGTCGAATGGGTAAGGGCTAGCATCGTAAACAAGGGTAGTATTACGGTCGTCCGGACTATGTGTGCCATCGTTGGCCGGTGTCGGCGGCGGTGGCTGCCCGCGATGCGGCCCTAGGTTGGCACTAAGCTGCTGAAACTGTGACATAATGAGCTCGTGCGTGGTCGTTCTATAGTTCTATCTATTAGCTCTACTGTCTCAGAGCGTATACTAGCTAGTATAGAGTCCATAGTAGTGGGGGGAGCGACAGGTTCTTTACCGGGAGTTGATCCATAGGCTTATGTGTGGGTCGTTCACCGCTACTCCTTGTGACGGGCGCAGGCGGCGGCGGTTGCTTCCGGTTATACACATGCATGAAACTCATGTTTCAGTTTTCACACCTGCGGTTTTTTTAACGTTATCGCCGCGCTGGTTGCGTGTGTGAGGCTTAATAGACCGTTTGAGGGCCCATAACCTATTATCGGAGCATAGGTGAGTGCATGGGTGAGCCGGTTGGAGCAGGCGCCGAGGCGTTGTGTGCGATGGTTACAAAAAGAATGCGCGGCAGCCCAATGGAATGCTCCTTGTATAGCGCTTGCCTACATTAGGTTGCTATACATATTCACACATAACGTTCACACATAACCGATAATTGTGAACGTACATGTACTCATAATTGTGTACTACAATAGCCTTTGCTCCAGCCGGGAGAATTATATGTTTCGTGACGATTAAAAAAAAAATAGACCACAAAAAAGGCAGTGCAATCCAACAAGGAAGGGTTTCGATATAGGCGAATTATGGCGGCTTTATTCAATAGCGGCTTCCGATAGCGAAATATGATGAGATGTTTTCGCAGGAGGGCAGCGCCGATACGGTTGCTTGCCGTCTTGCCCCTTAGACTTGAGGTGGTGGGATTTTTTGTCATCATTGGTGATTTTCTCTCCTTTTCTTGTAATTCATTGTTTAAAATATGAGACGGATATGTATGGTCATATTGAAACTAAAGAGGTTTAAATTACACTGGGGGCGAGAATAGTCCGGCGTTGCCACAATGTTACAAATTCTAACCGCTAGATTACGCATGTCATAGTGGTAAAGCACAAATATGCGTTACCCCTATATGACGCGCCGCCACACATAGGTCGTCAGCCTTCTGCCTTTGCGCGAGCACAACTCACGCAACGGCATCGAGACGCTGGCAGTCTAGTAAGGTGAAAGATCTCTACTAGCACACGGCGTGGCTACTATCGAACCACTTCACACGGTATCTAAGGCAAACAATCTACCATAACACATGTACCCAACTGACGACGAGAACGGAGGCATCATGGCACCACCATCTGCAACGCAGTTTGAAGACTTGTCCAATCTTGTCAACCAATTGCTCATGTAGGTGGACGGCGACCAGACGAAACCACCGGCCCCTAACAAGCAACATATCATTCCGTTAGTACCGGCCGACGCATTATCTGAGGGTGGGAGTTTTTCGAGTACGCCACGCATGTATTTGCTAATTCGACCAAGACCGCGTACGTCGACCCGCGCGAATCGATCGACTTACTCCCAAGAGCGTTTACCGACATTTTACCGCCAATAAACGCCCCTACACCATACATGTGGACGCCTCGACACGACGAGACAGACATATTCCTAACGGAAGAAAAAAGAATTTCCTCCCGCGACGAATATCGACACCTAGCGTGCTATGGCGTTTACTAAGCAGCCGAGGACGCGGCGCTCGTAACAACTCTCGCAACGATTCGTTCGACAAAAGCTACCGCAGCGGAAAGAGCGCACGCTTGGGATGTCCACGACGCGGCCATTCGGACACACAAGGCTGTCACGCAAGCCGTCGAGTCGTGACTTACCGACATTCGCCGCTTCAAGGGTAAGAAGGCCCTCACGGGAGCGGAGCGAATCGCCGAGCGCCTCGCTTACTCCCGCTTCTTCGATACGCATGCAACCGACCACAGCACCAACGGCGTCGATGGACTCCTCGCAGCCCTTGACGACAAACGTATCGAAGTTAGTCTCCACGCGGCCGCAAAAACTCAAGCCCCTCAAACCTTTAAGCCGCTCAAACCTTTAGGCACCCGACGTCCGGCACAAGAGACGAAGGCAACCCCGATAAGCCTACCGCGCGGCCGGACAAGAACCTCAAGGACAAGGAGAAACGCGAGAAGCGAGAGAAGGACAAGACACGGCAGCACAAGAAGCCCGAGCCCGAGGAAGTGTGGCAAACAAGTGGCAGCCGACCGGGACATGACAGACGCGACGGAAGGAGCGACAAACGGCAACCATTTGTGGCTATGGTGTTTGCCCCCATGCCTCGAAGGAAGGGGGAAGCCTATGCTAGGAGGATAGCTGCGACGGGAGGAGCGGCTATTATCTCGGACGAGGGTGTTCGTGGATCGAGTCGGGGCCTTTGTCATATTGTATAGCCCATTTGTCTAAGTGCCTCCGACAGACATGTTAGAAACCCCTTCCTAAGACAATCTTAGTAATTCTCTCTACGCTGTATAATTAGATCCAAAGATTAGGTTCTACTATTAGTCTAAGGTTGCCAACTTATTGGCCTAGGTCGACCATCACATGGTGACCAGCTAGGCTAATCCGCGGACTCGGGCGGCGGGAGCGGGCCGCGCATCGTGGAGATAGAGACATAGCATTTTTTGATATTTTATCATGGCGATAGACCATGTTTGCCCATATATGGTTTGTATTCCGTCGCTAGTGCCGACGCAGAGGGATGGACAAGGAGACCCCCGGGCATAAAACCCTATTCCCGAGTCCTATATGACAATATTGGGTACGCCCTAAGACATCAACCGATTTATCGGTACTTGTTGCAAAAGTTTTCTAATTCCTAATTTCTCCCCTCACATGCCGCCTCTCCGGATGCGCTTGCCCCGCGTATGATTTGCTTACGAGTTCCAACTCCCGATGCTCTTACCCGTCCAAGTGACACGAAGGGCCACCTTCCACGCAACATTTCGCGCACACTTAAGGCCCGTGATCTCCTCGATATCTTGCCCCCCCCCCCCCCCCTCTGCGCGTTGCTTCAAGAGCTGAGCGTGGGGCTTTGGCAATATTCTTTGCTTCGCACGAGTCAAGCTTCCACGTTTCCGCTGATTGTTACATGATGGTGGTGCATCGGGTGCTTGGCCTCTCATGTCTAGAAGTGTCCGCGATGTAATGAGTCCCCGGTTGATCCCCACGACCTCGTATGCTTCCATGTTTCGGGAGAGAACCCGATTTCATGCTCATGGACCATATAACTCGTTACCTTTGCTCGCATTACGTCATTCGGCTTGATGGCCGCCTTGCTCACGTTGTGAAGGAGCTCGTGGCTGAGGTGGGGGATGTTAAGGGGCGGGACTTGCGTTTGGAGGCTCGCCGAATCCGACCTTGGGCCTCTCGTGATCGCCATCGGGATGATGTTGGGTTGGAATTTGCGGCCCCGCATAATAAGCAATTGGTTGTGGACGTTACGGTCACTAGCGTGCGCATGAATTCCAATGTTCCAATTATGGGAGTTCCGCTTTCGTTCCATGGTAGCCTTGCGCTGGGAGCCCAACAAGCTAAGCATGATGCCGACATCCGCACTTCATCCTGCCTTGGCACGTTCGCCGTCCATTCATGACTATCCCCCTTCGCCCTTGAGGATGGGGGTCCATTGTTTCAATGGCGACTGAGTTTATTGATCGCTTGGAAATTTGGCGCCTTTTTTACGTTTTCCAAGCTTGGATGCGCCGGACTCTCGTTCTTTGATGTATGGAAACTATACCCGCATGAAGGAGTTTGTACGGCGGTCTACATTTGTCCCCTTCCGTCGATTCCTTGGGGACGTGCGTCGTGACGTTCATGCAACGTCTTTCTGTGGTTCTTTATGGCACGCTCACTATCTGTCGTCGTGATGCCTTGCAGGAGGGTGGGGCAGCTGCTGTTGCCTGCCTCCCTGCTCCACGGGCGTAGGCTTCCTTCCTTCCCCTTTATTGTTTTCCCTTATTTTCCTTCCGCTGCTTTCCTTGTAATTTACAAGTTATGAAAATGAAAAGATGTAATTCCTGCGCGCTGGATCGGGTCAATGACAGTACACGTACATGTGATTTTCGAGGACATATGGATAATCTTTAAATCAACAGTGTGTACAGGTACAGGTAGAAATGCTGAAATTCCCATACCCGTAATGAAGAAATTACATAAGCAAATGAACCCATCAATCGGCCTAATGATCCCAATAATGATCCTGATGAACCTTGGCAACCCGAACGGCCGCTTCCCGCCGAACGGCCGCTTCCCGCCTTCCCAAGGCATACTACAAGTCTTGACAGATCTCTCCGACATCTGGCCCGAGTCCGTCACAGCCTCCAACGACGTAGCAGCGCGATAATAGGTGCAAGCCAAGCCAAGCAGGAGGCTCCTGCTTGGTACCGTGCCATGGATTCCTCTCCAGCACATGCCAAAGCGCTTTTTTCTTCGCCGCCGCGGCACAGGACGGCCCTTCCGAGTTCTGAAGAGCGGTCGCAGCTCAGATTGCAGATTCTTCAAAACATCGGCACGATGGTGTTCCACATGGTGACCACGCCCCCCTCGCACCCCCTAAACCAATACCGCGCCGAAGAATCGCCAGCAATCATGCATTTTGCCGCACGTTCAGAAGTAGTCTTGCCCAACCTCACGTGCTGCTGCCGTCTCTTGGCTCCCCTTTCTGTTTCCGGCGCTCTTCCGAGACGCGAGAGCTCTGACATGTGGAGATGCGTCCCGTCATCAACGTTATCCACCGCGTGGTGTGTTTTTTTTGCATTACTGAGTCGGCGACTCTCTTGACATCACGTGTAGCTGTGTGTGCTGGCTGACGCCAGATGTCTGCCTGCCAGACCGGAGCTTCCGTCTGCCTAGACGAAAACGAGTGCCACCGTTTGGCGAACGACATCGAAGAACAGGCGTACGACAGTGTGGTAACCCTCGCCATTCCACCCTTCCTAAAAGGCAATAACACGCAAAAGCAGTATAGATGACAAATTTTGTCAGTAGTAAACCTGCACAACGTGCGTGCTCTACCTGCATGGAAAGGAGCTGGCGAAGATCTGGAAACTGAGGCAGAATTGGAGCGCGGCGTGCCTCTCAGTGATTATGGATTGTATTGGCTCCCTCAATGTTGATAGGCATCGCATGGGAGGGGTGTAATGGCTAAGCCAAGGAGCTGTGGAGGGAGGTGGTGATAATAACGGTTTTGTGGCGTATGTGTATGTGTGCAGTACGAGCTTGTGCAGTGTGGAGATACGAGGAGCGTGGTCTGTCAGTATGCGGAAGTGGCGTCCAACTTGCTGGTGGCAGCGGTGGAGGAGCACCTGCCCAAGAAGGTCAAAGTAGAGTTCAAGGTGCTCTATTCGCACCGCCCTTTGCACTATAATCATCAGCACCACGGGTTGTCTAAAGCACAACAATGGAAATCAGCAGGCCATCTTTTGAAGGAATGGCAGAGGAGCTGAAATAGACATATGTGCTGGTCATACGGTTTTGATGGTGCCGGGTAGTCGCGTTTACTTAGGGATATGCCGTTCTGATGACGTTACCCTGTGTGCGCTGGCCTGCCTAGCTCCCGTCACCAGGACCAGCCTCAGCAGCGAAGATGAAGCTGGCGCCTCTTCGGACACGGAGCATGACACCACCGCCGCCTGAAAGTTACAAGGATCAGAAAAGTAGTCCCCATCGCATCGTGCACGGCTGGCTCGAACCCGGCTCGCGCGTCCTGCCATACGTAAGAGTGCTCGTGCCCCCTCCTCAACTACTTCCATCGTCGAATGCGTATCTATCCAGAGACGGGTGTGGCGGTAAGCGTCGTCTTGCGTGCTGAATGATGATAGGTGCTGCTGAGGGACGAGGTGGTTGTGATTGGGCGCGGCAAAGAGGCGTACGAGAGCAATCCCAAACTCACTCTACGTGGTGTGCTCCCCTCTCCCGGAAAATCTCCCGGAGCCGTGCCATCGGGGTGAGTAGTGGCTTTAATGTAGAAATCGGTCGCGGAATGCGAGTCGAGCAGGCGGTTAGACAGCTGGTCAAGCTGGTCAAGCTGGTGAGTGGATGGGATGGGGTGACGTGGTGGATTGCTGATGGGGCTGTGGCTGTGGGCCCCAGGCGGACGTCGCGCTTTGTGGAGGTGGCGGACGGGCGCGTGTCGAGAATTCACTGCACTGTGAAAACGCAAAAGCGTGACGGCGCATTGGGGGTGTTTGACGTTTGTATCGAGGACTGTTCCAGCAACGGTGTGCCACCAAACATATTGGTTGTGGGATAGAGCGTGTGCATCTCTGTTTGTCTGTGCATGTATATTTTGTTAGTATTCCTGAACGGCCAAGTAGGGCGGCTTGTAGTGTGTGTACTTGCATGTCTATTGTCTTTGTTTGGATGTGTACTTGCACATCTCTATTGTGTGTGTGCGTGTGTGTGTGTGTGTGTGTGTGTGTGTGTGTGTGTGTGTGTGTGTGTGTGTGTGTGTGTGTGTGTGTGTGTGTGTGACTGAGAGTGAAAGAAAGAGAGAGTGTGAGTGAGTGAGAGAGTGAGACAGACTGATGTACCAGTATGAGATAACGTACGCGAGTAATTGTTAAAGATAGTGTGCAAGTGGGAGATACATCATGTACATGATGAAGTATATGTATAGCGGAGAGAGAGATTGTGTTTGTGTGTTCGTGTGCGGGTGCGCGCGCGTGCGTGCGTGCGTGTGTGTGTGTGTGTGTGTGTGTGTGTGTGTGTGTGTGTGTGTGTGTGTGTGTGTGTGTGTGTGTGTGTGTGTGTGTGTGTATGTGTGTGTGTGTGTGTGTGTGTGTGCATTGTAATTTGGATGAGGGGAGGTAGTTGGTTCCACTTTCTCGACGTCAGTTAGTTAGAATCTGTTTTACCAGCTGAGCCTGGCTATCTCGTGCACTTTTCATTCCTACAGGCACATACATTAATGGGAACAAGCTGGGCACCGGGAAGCGGGCGGTGATCAAGGACGGTGACCGCGTGAGTCTGGTGCTGAGCGTGGCGCCGCTGGTTGAGCAATTTTTTATCTACCACGAGGGCGACCCAATGATGAGCGA
Organism: Tetraselmis chui; assembly: GCA_026401115.1. NCBI lineage: Eukaryota > Viridiplantae > Chlorophyta > Chlorodendrophyceae > Chlorodendrales > Chlorodendraceae > Tetraselmis > Tetraselmis chui. Next base: position 238,110 of record JAPMLY010000005.1, read on the forward strand.
TTTGGAGGGCGCACAGGACTGGATTGCACAGGCACTTCCGAAGACTCCAGACGACCGTCGCAAGCAGCGCGCCGCAAACCTGGAGTCCCCAGCGAGCTATCTCAAGGGCCAAATTGGGCGCACGGCCACGAGCCGGTACAACACCAAGGAGTGGACGACCCTGGATGACCTGCAGTGTCAGATTTGCCTATCTGTGTTGCGACAGTGCGTCGCGTTGGAGCCGTGTGGGCACAACTTTTGCGCCTCCTGCCTCAGTCAGCACTTTGCCAACCTACTTCAAGCCGGCCTGCCCCTCACCTGTCCTCTGCGCTGTGCGGTACCGGAGCGAGTGGTGAACAACAAAGCCGTTCGTGCGTTGATCGAGATGCACGAGCCCCTCGAGACACCGCTCACGGTTTCTAGCAGCCGGAACGCGAGTGCTGGTGCGGGCGTGGACGTGGCCGACCTGAACGAGGTAGCGAGTCAAGGACAGGGGACGCCCTCCACTCGCAGGACCAAAAGGTGACCTCGTCTGGGCCCTCCCTGGTTTGATTGGGTCTCCGAAAGGGCCTCGCCATATTTGCGTTGGGGGCGTGTACGCTTTTAGTGGCTGCGTAAATTGTGGTTTTTGTGCAGGGTTCAGGAATATTGTGAGGTACTGGGTTGTGATCATGTGTGAAGCATGTATCGAGAAGGGTTTTGGGAGACGGGGATGAGGGAAGTAGAATTTGCAGAGGGGGCTTCTGCAGTGGCAGGAGTGAAAGGCGCGCAGGCACGTGTGTGTGTGTGTGTGTGTGTGTGTGTGTGTGTGTGTGTGTGTGTGTGTGTGTGTGTGTGTGTGTGTGTGTGCATATGTGTGTGTGTGTGTGTGTGTGTATTTGGGGGGGTGTCTTGTAGTGGGTGGGGGGATAGATTATGGGGTGCAGGTTGAGACTAAATGGCGGCCATCGATATTTGGCTGTAGTGGGGGGGTGTCCTCTCCTGCGTCTCTGGCAGCGGCCAAAGAGGAAGCAGAGGACGAGGACTTTGTGGAGATGAGCGTACTTTGCCCTCTATACGACGACATGCTGCCCATGGTTGCGTCTTCTCTTAAGAGCAAGCAAGTCGAGTTTAGCCTGAGTCAGCTGCGGCGGCCGGAAGGGGACCCCAACCCTTTCATGGCTGCGCTGGAGTCTCTGGCTCGGCTTGCGTGGTCCGACGATGTGATTCGGGAAGAGGTAAGAAATACCAGTGTCATTGTTTTGCTGCAATACTTGTATGTATGTGCGAGTGTGTGGTGTGAGTGTGTGGTGTGAGTGTGTGTATGTGTGTGTGTCTGAGGGAGAGAGAGAGAGAGAGAGAGAGAGAGAGAGAGAGAGAGAGAGAGAGAGAGAGAGAGAGAGAGAGAGAGAGAGAGAGAGAGAGAGAGAGAGAGAGAGGGGGGGGGGGGGGGGGGGATAGAGAGAGAGAGAGAGAGAGAGAGAGAGAGAGAGGGGGGGGGGACGGGGGAGGGGGAGGGAGGGAGAGGGAGAGGGAGGGCGAGAGTGTGTGTGGGTGTCGGTGTGTGTTTCTGTGTGCGTGTGTTTGTGTGGTGTGATAGTGTATATTTGTGTGTGCGTGTGTGTGTGTGTGTGTGTGTGAGAGAGAGAGAGAGAGAGAGAGAGAGAGAGAGAGAGAGAGAGAGAGAGAGAGAGAGAGAGAGAGAGAGGGAGGGCGAGAGTGTATAGGTGTCAGTGTATGTTGTGTGTGTGTGTGTGTGTGTGTGTGTGTGTGTGTGTGTGTGTGTGTGTGTGTGTGTGTGTGTGTGTGTGTGTGTGTGTGTGTGTGTGTGTGTGTATTCGCGAATCTGTATATGTATACCCGTGCGTGTATGATAGTAGGCAATTGTGTTTGAGTGTATTCTCAGTCTGTGCGTGCGCTGTGCGCTGGTGTTTGTTCTCTCTTGTGCGTAGGTTGGTTTGGATTAGGTCCTAGTTGCGTTGCTGCTTTATTCAGTATCATTTGCGATTTTTTTGTTTATGTTTCGTGGTTGGTCGCAGATTGCGCGGGGTCATGGGATCGAGGCGATGGTGGCGGCCATCAGGCGTTTTCCGGACAACGAGGGCGTCCAGTGCAACGGCTGCCTGGCGCTCATGAGCCTCGTGCGGGGGGAGGGGGATGTCTGTCAGGTGAGCAACCCCACTTGCGTCAATTGCATGTAGGTTACCATCCGTGTATCGGTGAACACTCCCTCCGACCTTAGTTATGTAGTGGGTAAACAGAATGACACGCGCCTGTTGATTTTCTTGCAGCACAATCAGTGGCGGGTGGCCAAAGCAGGTGGCGTCGAGACAATTGTGGAGGCGATGCACGAGTTTCACGACCACGCGATGGTGCAGCTCAGCGCGCTGCTGTGCATGATCCCTCTGGCGCTGGAGAACCCCATGATGCAGGTACGAGGGTAACGGATCGGGAAAACCTAAAACCCTTAACCCATCAGCATAGCAACTCTAAACTCTGGCGTCTCTTTGCACTGCTCGAACTGCCTCCTCCCAACGATTCTTCGGCTCGGGTTACCTGCGATTACCACGATTTTAGTTTTGCGCCCTCTGATGAGCCCATGAGCTGACATTTGCAACTCATCAGCGCGTTGTGTTATCGCTTTTGAATAACTATGAGCATGTTATTATGACATGAAGCCCTACACCAATTCTTTTCGGCCTTCAATACACCGACAACCTTGCATAGCTGTACCGTGACACTTCGTCGACTCATTTTTTACAACCTAATTTTTATCCTTTTATTCATTTCTATGTAGGTGTCTCCTAATTACTGTACGTTTTTTTTTACCCCTGACTGTGCAATGCAACCTTCCCATGTCCGTCTTCGGGCAGGCGCATGTGGCGAAGCTCGCTCTGCCGGCGGTGTGTAACGCGATGCGGCTTCACCCGAAGGAGGCGGAGGTGCAGGCGAAGGGGATGGTGGTGTTGGGGGTGCTGGCGCAGGGGGAGGACGCGGTGCACGACGCCATTCGACACCGCCAGCTCAGTATCAACGCGCACCGCGAGATCGCGCGCTCGTTGGCGATCTACGGCGGCGAGAGCGACGAGGTGCTCTGGGCTGCGCTCTTCAGTCTGGCGGTGCTGGTGCGGGAGGGAGGCGAACCGTTTGAGCCCGCCTGCCGCGCCGCTGCGGGCATCAACGTTCAAAAGGTGCGCCCCAAACCCAAACTCCCGATGCCCCGTCCCAAGTTAACTCTTGCTCTCTCTCAGCCAATATCCATTATTCTCATAAGCAACTGTGGCGAATGTAGCGATTTTTTCGACAATGGGCGGAAACACGATGATTGACGCATGTCGCGCCTCCTCCTGCCTTTCGGTCTTTTCCGCATTCTCAAATTTGAACTTCGTTAATGAATCCCTGTAATATTCGGTAAGTAATTGGTTTGCACTTGACAAGAAACAGTTTCACGAAAAAGCATCTTTTTCTTTTTCATTGTATTTGAGTATTCGAGATTGGGAAGGAGTTAGGCAGACAGGAGGGAAGAGAGACGCGCGCGCGCGCGCATGCGTGTGTGTGTGTGTGTGAGTGTGAGTGTGTGTGTGCGGGGGGGGGTGGGGGGTTGGGCGCTGTGTGTGTGTGTGTGTGTGTGTGTGTGTGTGTGTGTGTGTGTGTGTGTGATTGAGTGACTGTGTGGTTAGCTGAAGCGAGCTGATTGTGTGGTGTAGTTGGTGGTTGAGGCGCTGGAGCAGTACCGGGAGAACATGCAAAGCGCAGGGAATGTGGACCTCGCGGATGACACCATCCTGAGGGCGGGGACCTACCTACTTGATGTGCTGGGGCCGACGGTGGTGAAGCTGCGCGAGGAGCGGCGGCGCATGTATGCCGTTGCAGCAACGGCCGTCGCCGTCCCGGCTGTGCTCTACGCGGGCTACAAGTTCCTCATCGCCCGTTAGAAGCATGCTTATAATGACGAGCATCGCCGTGTTCTTGGCTTTGTAGTCAAGAAAAGGGTGTGTGGGGGGAGAGGGAGAATTTATGTGGGGCATTCGTGTGGCATTCGCTATAGATAGGGGCAAGTATGAGTTGGGCATGCATGATTAGCAGCAGCATGATGGCTTGCGGTTTCGAGCTAATAAGCTCAACCCTACTACTTCCCTTGTGGGTTAATGATTTTTTCGCTGTCCAGATAAGTACCGCTGGCCTTCCACTTTGCAACGTGTTTTCTGGTAGCGCATGTTACCTCACTAGCCTAGCAACTGTCGTGGGTGCCTCCCTGCCACGTGGCCCGACACTCTGCCTCTGTTTCGACAATAATCGAAAGGCATGTCTAGACTGGAGGTGCCTGCCAACACAGAGCCTTGGGTTTGGTGACAAATGATAGCGTTTGTAATCGCTTTGGGGAAAATCCTCATAGTAATGATGCAAGATTGTTATACGATATAATCATAGTTAAATATCTATAACTCATAGATACCATAATGAATTTTAGGGAGAAATCGATAAACTAACTCCAGAGCCGATTGTTTAAATGTTAGTCTTGGACTTAAGTCTTTGTAACGCTACTCTTGTCATCTTGCCCTCTCGGTCTCCCCCCCTTTCCCTTGTCATGTACAACCGAGAGCCGTCTTCCGCGGATGGTGGCAAGGTTCAGTGAAGAAGAATGCATTTTCCCTGTCCTCGCGGTTATGGTGCTCCCCGTAATGCCGAACAGTACCTGCAGCTGAATTCTTTAAAAGCGATATCACTGCAGCGTTCAGAGACATGAGCAAACCCTTATGAAATTTGCCGTAAATAATCGTCTTAGATTTCGAATGTCGCTATAATTGCTAATACCAGAATAAGTAATTTCTTACAAGAAAAAGCAGTGGAGGCCACCAAGCAAAAAGAAGAAAAGAGGAAAAAACCGGAAGGCATGCATAATTGCTAATAGCATAATTACTTGGTGGCCTCCACTGCTTTATCTTGTAAGAAAGTTTTATATAATTGCTAATAGCGCAATTTATTTATTCTATTTATATTTGTGTACGTTATATTGCTTTTTTGCTTCGCGTAAGGGGGACCGTACCCGGGTACCCTTACGCGGAAGTATTATTTTAAATGTGTTTGTCCTTGTGGTGCTGCGCCCGCCACGTTGATGAGTGTTTTCTTTTTAAACACGGCAGCCGCTTCAAACGACATATTGTGTCGATAATATCAGTGCAACACTTCTGAGCGCCTTCTTTTTGGTGCGTAGGGTACCCGGTACCGTCTCAGAGCGGTTTCCCGTCACTATTTTGCGACACTCAATCAGTCAATCGGTGACAACACGAAGAGGCAGACACGCAATCCGTGTTGTTGCTGCGACATACAGTTGTGGTGCTATTAATTACCGCTGTCTAAGCTATCCATTCTGTGACGTGTACACCTTCCGTGTTCTGTCCATCTGCAACCTTAGCTGCGTGGCAGAGCGTCTCCCCTCATAGTGCGGGAAACTGTAGTATCCCGGCCTAGGAACGCACGGATGACTAGCGTAGTACCCACCGCGCGGCCCCTCGCTGGACTCAGGTATGTTTCGCACCGTGCACTTTCCGCCTCTCATTTTCCGAGAGTGGCGCAGCTGGCGTGTTTCTGACAACGTTATCATGATTGGTGCTACGTTCTGCCAATAGTCATCACGCGCTGACATTATCCGGACAGCAAAAAAAACCGGCTTGTCGCCTTTTGGGCCTCTAACTTAGGTCACGCTACTACTGACATCCAATCGACCATCACTCTTCAGGTCAGCGAGTGGCCGCGGCGTGGTGCCAGCGCGTTGGGTGGGCGGCTGCCTGCTTCCCGACAGACGCCCAACAAAAAGCGTCCCTCGGGCCACCGGCCCCACCGACCGCAACGGGGCCGTGAAAAATGGACCGCCTATGCAGGAGCTCATCACCCCGCCCGCCGGTGTCCCCCCGCCATACGTCCCGGGAGACAGCTTACCCAAGAAGCCACAATACGTAACCCAACCGGTACCTGAACCCAAAACAGTCGGCTTTTTCGGTGAGCTCTACCACTCGCGACTCCGTGACCAACTCCAGATACCTTTTTATGCAGCACTCAGCAATTTTATTGATACCCATTGATAGAGGATCAGCCATTTATTGTCAATTTTTTTGGGTGTGTCCATGCGACTATTTGTGACTGTGTTCGGTGTGGTTGTGATTCTGGCAGACGCGATGAAGTTTGCGGGACCCGCTCCGGAGGTCATTAACGGCCGCCTTGCTATGGTGGGGTTTCTAGCCACCGCTGTGAACGAGCTCCAGCAGCGCGGGACGATCGAGGAGCAGCTGGTGGGGAACCCTGTCCCGGTGGCCGTCTTTGTTCTGGTCACAATGTACGCCACGCTGGTGCCCATCATGAAGGGCGTAAAGAACGAAGCATTTGGGCCGATGTCACCTCGTGCGGAGACCACGAACGGGCGTGCCGCGATGCTTGCGTTTGTGGTGATGCTGGTTTTAGAGCAGCGGACGGGCATCCCTTTTTTCTAGGCCGTGCATCTGCTGTCCTCTCACCTTGCCAGGGCGATGTATTGGGAGAAAGGGGAGCATTTAATTATCCGCTCGGCAAAATTTTCACACACAAACATTTGCAATGGCGTATCCCAACAAAGATCGGATTCGAATACTCTTTGTAGCGATCCTGGTGGGTGATGCGCTTGTCACAGTGGATGGGGCGGAGCAAGTGCTACCCATATTGTGGGGCGGATTGTGGATAAGCATATGGATTTGTAGAGCATTGGGCCACTGCGCCGCTTGCGTGGGTATGTGAATACAATTGTAGTGCCTTCCACTGCGTCCACTTTGTCGTCTCTTTTCCAGGAGGGTATTTCTGAGCGACTTATGACCCGTACTTTCTGCAATTGTTTAGAGATTTCAATTCTCATTCAATGCTTGTGTTTGTCCGGTTCTATGGTGTTCACGTCACTCAGTGATCAGCGACAATGAAACCTCCTCGTTCAGGAACATATTCAGATCCAAGAGTGCGAAGCCATCGAGCAACGTGAGTGGTTTTATGTTTGGCTTTGTCAAGCAGAAGGAAATGGGAGTGAAATTATGTCAGTGACGATACCGAAGGACAATGTTTTTTGTGTCGTTTCAAAATTGTTTTCAGACGAGAGGGCAAAGAAGCAGCTTGGGATCGCAAATACGAGGTCACTCACGTTCCGATAGAGTGTGGGCTGTGCCTTCTGCTGTCATGGCGCGACGCAGTTAGGGACAACGCAAGATAGTTCGGCTGGTGATGGAGTAAAAGATCCAGCCTTAAGCTGGTGAAAGTGCAAGGAAGCGAACTGACGTATTACGAGGTCTGTCCAATAATTAACTTGATTAATACCATATAAGTTTGTCATCTGAATAAACCAGAATGCCGGAGAACAATGCACAAATTCTACTGCGAATCGTAAATGAACAACAAAAAACCGGTAAATATTATGTAGATCGATGAAAACGTCAGCAAAGTTAACTTTCCACGGTTGGAATTGATTTTAAGGATCGATGGCTGGGAATAAATTCCTACTCATTCGTTGTTTTTCTCTGGCGCCGTGTTGGCATTGGAGTCGAGGGGATACCGTTAGAAATAGATTTTGTCATAACTACAGAATGTACTGTGGGAGAGCTGGGCCGTCACTTCCCCCCCGTGCCGGTACAGCCTGTCACGCTGTGGACCGCCATCACCCGCACAGAGCGGACCGGTTCAGCACACTCGTCTTCCTGCTACAGCGCTCGATTACTCCTCTCTACCCGAGTCCCTCTCGACGCGGCTCCCTACACTCACCTTGTAACCCACCCCAGCCACGACACGCGATCCCTCGTCGCTTCACTTGCTTTCTCCCTCGCACCCGTCGCTTTGTTTCTGAGGATCAGCCAGTCCTGTAAGCTCGGCGATATATCAATAATATCGCTACGCGCTCTTTCGCAGCACCGTCCACAGTCCCTCGCAGAGCAGTCACCCGCCGAAATCCTCCCTCCTGCCCGCAACCTAAACTTCGTGCACTTTGCTTTGAATTGTCGACACACTTGCCTCCTAAGAAATTAATCCAAACTTGGGTCTGATGCGACGTAACGTCGTTGCGGGTGCTCAAGTCATAATTGCACTTGGGCCGCTTTCGCCCGGACGACACCGTCGTTCTTTTTATATAACTTTCCATATATACACAATGTTTTTCGTTGCTCTACCGCAGCTCCCATCAGTCCCTCAATACCACTTCTTCCTTCGACGTCGAGCCGCTTGGGTTTGTTGCGGTATTTTCCGACTTTCGGCTTTTCTCCCCGCGCTCCATTTTAACAGAACCGCCGCGGCGAAGGGCGACTGCGATGGCGCCCTTGCTCTCCTCGACACACAACAGCGCGGTAGCACTCTCGCGCCATTCCGGTCCAAAACAGTTCTCCACTCGATCCCTCGCCCCCCGTCGCAGCCGCTGCCATGTCGTTCCTCGCAGAGCTGCACGAATGGTGCGAAACCAGCTCCCGTTCCCTCACTCAACATTTATATACCAACTTGCGAAATCCCATTTATTATTTTCTTTCTTTCAAGCATCCCTCCCCACTGTAGTGATAATATGATTTTGGAAGCTGTCGCTTTCCTGCCCCTCGAGCGGATATGGGTGCTGTGTTGTTCTGATTCCGCTGGTGCTGCTCGTTGGCCACAGGCGGTGCAGGCGGAGAGTCAGGTGCAAGTGGACGAGGCGGCTCTGGCTGAGGAGCTGCGCCTCATGCGAGCGGAGAATCTGAAGCTACGCTCGAAGCTGGCCGCCATCCAGGCCAGGCGGGAGGTACGTGGCTGCCAATGCTGTGCACGATTTCACCAGAATGTGGATGTGATGGGGTGTGCTTGTGGATGCAATGGGAGGAGGATGTGGCGGGCTGGGAAGATATGAGTTTGTGCTGAACTAGATATGCCAGGGGGTTTATGCATGATGGGGTAAACATGAAAGACATGGGATGGCATTGGACTAGATGGAGTTGCGTTTGGGGTGGGGGGGTGTGATAAGATTGAGAGATGTGGGATTGGATAAGATGGGTTGAGCTGGTTTTGGGTTGGTGGGATGGGATGCGAAGCCTTGATGCGGTGGAATGTATACCTGTTTCATTTATCGAATAGAATGGGTTAGAATGGAGAGGTCCATGATAGGGTAGAACAGGATGGGACTGGAAGCTAGTGGTGGCATGATTAAGATAGGAATGATGTATTTAGGGTTGTTTGGGACTGGATTGATACCGCATAACGTGTGCCTAGCAGGGAATGGAATGGGATGATAGGTGCTGACTGGTGTGTTGTCTTGGGTTGGGCAGGGGATATCAGAGGCGGAGGCTGTGGCGCGTGTGTCGGATATCGCGGGGCTTTCAGAGGCGGAGGTCCTGCGGAAGCTGGAGGCAGGAATTGTGTGGCCTAAGCCCTCGGAGCCGACTCCCTTTTGGGACAGGTCACCCAGGACGATGGAGCTCGCGGTTGGGGGTGGAAAATGTGAGGCGTCCCCCTTGACCCCCTGCTACTATAACACCCCAGCCAGAAGCACACAGCCCCCTCCCCCCCCCCCCATCCACACACACACTTAGATACACTCTCCAAAGCCAGTAGCATACAAAGACCGTGTCTCTCCCACACACTAGCACACTCGCTTGCATGCACTTCCAGACAGGCACCCACTCATACACGCGCGGAGAGAGAGAGAGAGAAATTCGCTGTGTCTCGCGCTCTCTCTCTCTCTCTCTCTCTCTCTCTCTCTCTCTCTCTCTCTCTCTCTCTCTCTCTCTCTCTCTCTCTCTCTCGTCTCTCTCCTCTCTCTCTCTCTCTCTCTCCTCTCTCTCTCTCTCTCTCTCTCTCTCTCTCTCTCTTCTCTCTCTCTCTCTCTCTCTCTCTCTCTCTCTCTCCTCTCTCTCCTCCCTCCCTCCCTCCCTCCCCCTCTCTCTCTCTCTCTCTCTCTCTCTCTCTCTCTCTCTCTCTCTCTCTCTCTCTCTCTCTCTCTCTCCCCCCCCCCCCCCCCCCCCCCCCCCTCTCTCTCTGCCACACCCACACACACAGAATCGATCCCAACACACCATCATGTTCACGCGCACACACACACTTACACACACGCACGCACACACACACACACACACACACACAATGACCGCATTGACATACACACAAAAACACACACAGAGTCTCTCTCCCACACGCCGGGGTAGCCGAATTTGACTCCTTCTCAAGTGCATGCTCTTCCAGGGGGACACCTACACATGCACTCGCGAAAACAATCCAGTTCTCCCACACGCGCATACACGCAACAAACACAATTTCAGAAGCGCGCGCATACAGAAACTACACGCACGCACACACACACACACACACACACACAATGCAGCAGCAGTAGTAGGTGTATAGAAGGGATGTTTGATGACCGACCCTTACTTTCATCCACTTCCCTTCCCAGATGTCCCTCCTCCCCCTCAGGATCAGAACCCACTGCATATCGTCCACCTCGCGGCGGAGCTGGCACCCTTTGCGAAAGTGGGAGGCCTGGCTGATGTGGTCACCGGGTTGGCCAAGGCGTGTGGCGAAAGGTGCCACTCCTCACTCACCATGTTTGCATCGAGTTGCACCGAGCGATGGAAAGAGCGGAAGGCCGTGGCGTCGCTGTGCGGCAAATGGGCTGATCGCTGAGCTAAGGACTGCCTGCTGCGCAGGGGGCACTACGTGGAGGTCATTCTGCCCTACTACACCTGCATCCCGGACAGCGTGATTGAGAACAAAAAACACGAGTGCGAGTTCACCGTGCCCAAGGGGTACCATTGGGACGGGGAGATGCGGCTTGGGAACCAAATCACGCATGTGTACTCGGGTGAGCTTCCCCTTTCTCTGTCCTTAACCGCACCACTATGCATAAATCAGCGAACTGTTTGTTAGTCAGCTTCTCGATTTGAGGTGCATGGCTGATTGTTGCCTGTGAGCACCTTGACCTACAGTGCCATGATCGCCCTGTTCGCTATTCATTCGGAATGGCTTCATATAATGTGGGCAGTCATGAAAGAATATAACAGGAGTTGTGGTGCTACAGTTAGGGGCTTGGCGCTTTATGTTATGCAGAGCCTGGAGAGAAGCGAAAGGAACGCGTGTTATCTGTGCCAATATTCTCTTCCTTGTTTGGTTTTGTGAATCTTAAAAACCCTAAAGCCTCGTGGCAGCGTCATCTCATAATTCTGTTGTTTCTTTTGTGAAAGGGTGACTGATACATTAATTACACCTGTTTTACTCGCCTCGGCCGTCTCCTGTCGAGCTTATGTTTTTTGTGGTATAGTCCTTTTATGGCGCATGATTCTGCCAATGGAACTCGCGTTAAAGCCGGGGGGCGATTTCAGCTTGTATTTCCACATTTGACAGGAAAGGAATTATTCGTGTTATTTATCTGACCACATACACACATGAAAAAATAACAAATTGATGCAAGTGCGATGTTTGAAAGCAAATCTTGCATATATTTTGCTCACCTGCTCAATATCGTGAAGCATGCCAGCGTACGTCGTGTATGAACGGGTCGGTGCATTTCAGGATTGTTATTCTTTCATCTCGGAACAATTCCTGTGGAAATATGTATAGCCCAGTTTTATGTCGCAGACTATGTATTTTGATCGCTTTGCATGCGCCGTGTTGTCAATCTCCACTGAACAACGTCTGATTGTTGGTCCGTAGGGCGCATCGCGGGTGTGAACGTGTTGCTGCTGCAGCCCGACCACTCCACCTCCAATTTCTTCGTCTGCGACCGCATCTACGGCGGCGGCTACAACGAGGTCGAGGCGTACCTCTACTTTTGCCGGTACACCCACTCTTATTCCTCAACCGCTCCCTTTTTCTCTTTTTGCCTTTTCCTCAGCCTCCTCCTCTGCCACGTCCTTCCTTTGCCCGCAATGTCTGTCTGTCTCCTGCGGCGGCTGTTATCCCTGGTGAACTTGAAAAAATGCAAGGATAATGATAATGGGTGTATTACATGGTATAACTATTACGATTGCATGTATATTGTAAATAACTTCAATTAGTGAATCAATGGAGTGGGAATAAGAGTTTCTGACGTGTGCCTGGGTTGTAAATGCAGGGCGGCTCTGGAGTTTCTGAATGTCACTCAGCGCCAGCCGGCCGTCCTGCACCTGCACGAGTGGCAGGCCTCCGCCGCCGCGCTGCTCTACTGGGAGATCTACCACCAGAGCGTGAGTGCCGGCGTCAGCCGGGCCTCTCTAAATATCCCCCCCACCTTAAAGCTTGTTCTGCATTGTAGTGATGCACTGTTACTGTTATTAATATTAGTCTATTGAGTGATGTGCCACGAATTCATATTTCACACTTTTTTGCACGGCATAGGAATACGGAACATTCATATTTTGCCTTGGAGTAATACATGGGTACTCGCTTTCAGCTTGCACGTTACGACTATTTGCAGGATTGTGATTGCCAGACCTATTTTCACCTGATGTGCTTTACACATGGAAGTGTGCGGATTTCAGTCGTGTTGCGACATTGGCGGACTTAATGACACAGGTTGTATATTTGTGTCGCTGCTGTGGTTGTTTTTTGGTTGGGTGTCAAGGGGTGGAACGGATGGTAGCTCATTATATTGTGTTTGGGTTCTGATGTATAGAATGTTGAAGTAATGCATTGGTACTCGATTTCAGTTTACACATTACTATTTGCAGGTTTGTGACTGTCAGACGTATTTTCAGCTGATGAGCATTGCAAATGGAAGTGTACGATTTTCAGTCATGTTGCGACATTGGCGGGCTTTACATCAGAGGTGTATATTTGTGTCGCTGCTGTGGTTGTTCATTGGCTGGGTGTCAGAGGATATAACGGATCGTAGCTCGATATATACGTAATGTTTGGGTTCAGATGTATAAAATTGTACACATGTGTAGGGCAATGAGAGCAAAGTGAGTCACCAATCAGCCAGATCAGGGCTGTACGTGTTTCACACACCATCGCTTGGCAGGTGGCTCATGTATTAGGGGATTCTTCGCATGTGTGCTACTTGTATGTCAAAGCCGCTCGGGAAGAGATATTGTGTGCCTGGCGTAACTCTCCAGCATCGGCGTCGATACTTAAAATTATCTAAAAGGCTATATTTGGTGCTGCCGGACTTGCTTCTCCCATAGCATTCATGCGTCTCGTGGGTTGTTTTGAAATACAGCGATTTACATCTATATATGCATTAACATGAATTTGCTGAAGTGTGTGTGTGTGTGTGTGTGTGTGTGTGTGTGTGTGTGTGAGTGAGTGAGTGTGTGTGATCGTCCGCGCGTGTGTGATTGTTTATGCGGGTGGGTAGATGGGAGTGGGGGGTTGGGCGGGCTGGTGTGTGTGTGTGTGTGTGTGTGTGTGTGTGTGTGTGTGTGTGTGTGTGTGTGTGTGTGTGTGTGTGTGTGCCTTTCTGAATGTCTGTCTTTCTATGTGTCTAGATTGCTTGTCTATGTTGGGTTCGGCATCACAAATGCCATTTAGTGTGGATTTAGTGGCACTTAGTGTGAGCTCTGTAACAAATCTGTTGATTGGCCGATGTCACCCGCGTTGCGCTCGCTCACAGACTGTAGCAAACTGCTTTCCCACCCTTGTAGGGACTGGCGCGGCCGCGTGTGATGCTGACCATCCACTCGATGGCCAACACGGGCGAGGTTCGGCAGGACGAGTTTATGGCGGCGGGCGTTCACGGCGACATGTTTGCGACGATCGAAAAGGCGCTTGACGAGCGCACCATCGGCCACAACCCGGAGCGCCTCAACATGCTGAAGGGCGCCATCAATTACAGCAACTGGGTCACCACCGTGTCGCCCTCCTACGCCGCCGAGGCGATCCAGGGCGGCGCTGCGGGGTGGCTGCGGGAGCACTTCAACACGGACATGGTGCGCAACAAGTTTTCGGGCGTCTTGAACGGCATCGACACGGAAGAGTGGGACCCCTCCATGGACGGCATGCTGCCCGCCACCTTCTCGGCCGAGTTCCCCGCTGGAAAGGCGCTCTGCAAAAAGTGAGTACGGCCGAGTTCGCCCAACCAACGAATCAGTGCACATACAATATTTCATTCGAACTCAGATTTTTTGTTTTATGTCCATAACTGTTATCTGTTTGTTTATTATTTGTTTCTTTTATATTGAAAATAACTCCTGTTTTGCTTTTTAATAGCAAACATATTTAATGGTTGACTGTTTATTACCCCGTCTGATTGTTCCACTGTCCACTCGCGTTAGTGCAAAATTGTTTATCGTAATTTTTAGTAACACATGAGAAGTTCGACTGTGTGAATATTGAAAACCGGCGATTAGAAAAACTCCTCCTTTGATTAAGTGCTCTTAAAAAATCTAGTTCTGCCTAGTCCCCTCTCCCAGCAAAATTCGCACGTTGAATTGTCAATTCGATTTTGTTTATTTTTTGTGTTAGTTTCATAATTGTGATTGACTTGCTTTCTGTTTTTGGTCCATTTTGTCAGTAACAATGACTCCAATTAAGTGATATTTTCCAGAGCAAACAAAACATATCATTGAGTGTGAACTTATTCCGTCTGATCATCATACTGTATATTCGCGTTCACGCGGTATTACTTTCGGCAATTTTTAGTAACACATTGCAAGTTTTGCTTTGTCATGAATTTTTTATTTCGTCGCCAGTTCAATTTTCGTTTTTCTTAGTTTTTTTCCATTTGTGGAGCCTCCCGCTGGCAAAGCGCTTTGCAAAAAAGTGAATTTTGCCGAGTCTCTCCTCCCAACGAACCAGCACACATCAATTTCTCGATTTACATTTTGGTTTTTTTTTTTTTTTGGGTAGATGATATTATCTTGCTTACTACTTCTCTGGTAAAATTATTTACAGTAGCAAGAACTCCTGTCATACATTTTGGAGCAAATGTCTGTTGCTATCATTGTTTGTCAAGTTATTCTATCTGATTATACAACTGTAATAATTTCGCGATTATGCAGAATAACTTTTTTTTTGCAAATTGCAGTAAAGCACGTTGGGACGATTGGCTATGTGATTATTTTTTACTACGTAGCGTGTTAAATCGTCGAATGAACCGTTTCATTTTTGAGTTCCCCGCCGACAAGGCGCTCTGCAAAGAAATATATTACTGCCGAGTCCCGTCTCCCAACAAATCTGCGCACGTGACATAGTTTTCGAAAAAACCTAAAACCCAATAGGGTAAGTAGTGCATTTAGATGAATTTGAGTATTTGGTAGTGAATGATTTATTGGTTTTATTCCAATGTAGGTTCGCGTATTGCAGAAAATCGTTTGAGCAACGCATGGAAGTATTTGCTGTGTTGGGAATTTGTGCGAGTATCGCGTTTCTGGCATCAGCAAGCTAATGATTCCAAGAGAATTGAAAACAATTGTATTCGTGTCGTGTACCTGAGGCCGATCTGTGTTAGGTGGCTGTCCAGAATTCAACCGAAATCTGTCAACCTTAACTTTTTAATTTTTCAAGACTTCTGGTTACTCTGCGTCCACCAGCAGAAACGTGTATGTCCCGCGTCACTCCGTGCCGTCTTCGTGATGCAACGAACAAACCGACTTTCTCGTGCGAAAATTTAGAATTGGTAAACAAATTTGGGTCGAGTATAATCGGATTGTTTCCTTAAAAACTGTAAAACAGCTCTATTCCACATTCTCCTGCGCATTTGAGCCAAGCCGTGATACCTTCCATTCTACCGAAAGCTTGAAATGAGACCGCATCCATAACCAGCGGAGAATTGCAGTTTGATCCACTTTTATAATTTGTAAGTAATTAACTTATGTACAACTGGCTTTGCGCCAGGTACATTTGCCTTTTCAGCTTTTCTGTAAGTAATCCCATCACTCACTGTCCGCTGTTTGACAGATACTTGCAACAGGGGCTGGGCCTCAAGGTGGACGCCGCCAAGCCGCTCGTGGTCTGCGTCTCCCGGCTGGTGCCGCAGAAGGGCATCCACCTCATCAAACACTCCATCTTCCGCACGCAAAAACTCGGCGGCCAGTTTGTGCTGCTGGGCTCGGGTCACGCGGACGGCGACTTCCGGCACCTCGCCGAGACCGAGTTCAAGGACCACCCCGACGTCGCCATGCGGATCATGTACAGCGAACGCCTGGCGCACCTCGTCTACGCGGCCGCGGACATCGTCGTGGTACGCGCGTCGCCATTCATTTTTTGTCACACTGCAGCGTACTTCCAATGTTGATATATGTTCAATGGTTTCTCCCATTTCTGATGATTGTTGTCGTCATCCAATCGCTATCATTGTTTAATATGCTATGATTGAATTTTGCTGTCATCACATCAATCATCATTGGCATTCTGGTTTTGACTTCGATTCTGACTATTGTGGTTGTAGCTAACAAAATCATTTTATTGTTGTAGAAATGTGATTGGTGTAATATTTACAACCACACTATAATCGCAATCAGTCATATTGGGGTGATAATTATGATAGATGCTCAGTAAATAAAGTGCATATAGCTGTTACCTTGAACAGCAATGAAAATTGTCGGCACACATTGCCGTTTCCGAATCGTCGATGATATTGGGGTTTGATATTCATGATACGACGCATGTTCGTGGCATATTGTGTTCATTGGATGATGGGAAAGAACGACATGGGTGCTTTGTGGTTAGGGCTCATGGCACAATATCAGTAATGGGCTCTGAGACGTACTTTATTTCGTCGACTCCTTACTTACTATCAAGCACGGGTATTGTTTATCTTTCCTTAATCCGTATTTACATAAGATTTGAATTGCAATTCTTTAATCTTTCAGTAGTGCTGACGTATTTATTCGCCCTTTCTTCTTTACGTATGGGCGTCACGATTGGCCTAATCGGGACCCCTTTTTCATAGGATGGGCTGTTGAGCTTATTTTACCCATATATGCATTTTCCCTACTAAAGCAAAGTGCCAAGAATCCGGAAATCCTCAATAAACTGGTACTAAGGATTACCTGAAATGAAATTTCCCAGGGCCCTATTTTCATTCCGTCTGTTTTTCCCCGGCTTATGGAGCTCCTTAGGCCTATGGAGCAATTTCCCCCTTGCTCCTTTTTGCCTGGTGGTTTATTCAGCTACTTCCTCTGTAATTAAATACTTTAATTTTGATACTCGACAATTTGTTTATCTTTAAAAAAAAAAAAACCTGAACTCTTAAACAACTCTCACGCTCTCGCTCCTGTCGCAGGTGCCGTCCATGTTCGAGCCCTGCGGCCTGACGCAGCTGATCGCCATTCGCTACGGCGCGTTGCCCCTCGTCCGCCGCACTGGCGGCCTGGGCGACACCGTCTTCGACGTGGACGCGGGGGGCGAGAAGGGCAACGGCTTTGTGTTTGACGGCGCGGACGAGGGCTCGATGGACAGCGCGCTGGAGAGGGCGGTGAAGTACTACGTGGACAAACCGGAGTGGTGGGCGGAGCAGAGTAAGAAGAACATGCTGGCGGACTGTGGCTGGCAGAGCAGCGCGGCGGAGTACATCAACATCTACCGTAACATCTCTTGCTGACGAGGCACCTCGCGTTGGGGATGCATGTACCCAGGTGCTCCAAGGGAGCATCACCCCGCTCCCTCGTCAGTCTCGTAGCCCTAGCCCGCGCGCACACCTCTAAAGCCACGTCCACCCATGGTTTTGCAATATAAATATCATAGAGTTGTTTTCCCTTTTCACACTGTCGCCCTCATCATCTTGAACGCCTCCTAGCGACGACTTTCGTGTTTTTTCCCGTCCATTTTTTGGGGAATGGGCATTAGTGCAGCTACTTGAGTACTATATATCGGGCGAGTTGTCAGCGCTTCTGGAGAGTCTTGTTCCGCGTTGACTCAAGTGCCTGAGGCACGAAGGCGTCACCGCATTTATATGTTTACACGTTGTCACTGGGAAGATGCCAAGCTGCTGAGAGACTGTAGCTGTCATTTGCCATGAACGGTTCTAGAATTCGGTGATGGAGGTGCTCCGATAAAAGCGGTGGCCATGGAATATCGCAAAAGGCGGTCGAGTGTTATAAGGGGCCGCAGCGCAATTCAGTATTCACACCATGGCAGGCGACAGTCTGCACCGCCGGCCTGGCGCACCCGCTGCGACGGCAGCGAATGCGTTTTACTTTGTCTCTTGCTTCACTGGAGTCATTCACCTTTGGAAATTTAAACCTACCAACAAGGTCATATACTTGCTAACGGGTCGGAAATGCGAAGTGTACCTGCATTTCTATGATACGTCGGACCCGCGCGTCCCGAACATGGCAGGTGCAGCCGTGCTTGTCGCGGCGGAGCGTCACGTAATGACGCACTGGATAAAGTTTTGTGTGGGGGAGCCGCGGGCCCGGAGAATGGCTTGCAACTCTGCCACCGACTCTTCGAAGCGCTTGATAAACTGGGCGCGGTCCGGAATGGCGTCAAAGCCGGGCTCGTGGATGAGCTTGTTACGAATGGTGGCCAGGTAGCGCATCTGTTTCACGAGGCCTGGAGTTAGTTGGGGTTGGCAGGAGCTTATCTTCTCGTGCAGCCCTCGACCAGTTGCGCCGAACTCGCGCTCCAGCAGCGCCTCCACCTCCTTTGATGATCGAATTACAAGCTCATAGTCATTGTTTGAGTACGGTCTCGACCCCTGGTTACCCATGCGAACCGAATCAGAAGGTCAATGCCGCAGCGGTGGCGCAGCCCCGGTGTTATTGCCGGTACGCCAGCCGTACCCGGTACGCCAGTGTATTTTTTTGGCGGTATGCAGTTCAGCTTACAGCGCAAGGGCCACCTGTAGTCAGCTATATTATTTTTCATATGCATAGAGCCCACCGCTGCTTCACAAGTTATCGCTCCCCCTACCGCTTTGGCCACGCGGTGCGCGATCATAGACGGAGCGTTTGCAGTATCGGATATTTTGCGGGATCGCCGTTTCAAGGATCCAGGCTGGCCAAATCATAGCCACCGTGGCGTTAAGAAACTCCGCCGCAAGTTGACAGAACTTGCACTCCAATCATAATCGTATTAATCCGTAATAAGTCCGCCCAATATTCTTTGTCTCAGATCTTGGCTTTGACGTATTCCCGCAACGCAGCGTGGCCGTCCCTCAAAGCACGGTAAAGATTTCGATCGCGCGGCTTGTTGTACCGGTAGATCGGAAACTGCACAAACTGACTTCCAAATATATTTTCCCCGGGAAAATGTGTGACCGATGCTAGAACTAAATCTTTTTTTATCCGTCGTCATGAACTTAGTTCGTACCGGCGAATCTAACTACATAAGCCAGCTGTGCCGCCAAGAATTATACGCCCTTTCCCGCCTTCCACGTCGCTCGCTCGCAATCCGTGGTTTCCACCGACTAGCACTCACCTCAGCACCGCCCCCCCCCCCAATCACCCACCCAAGTTGGCGAAGATCACCAGTACGTAGCAGCGCAGGACACTACACGCCAGTGCGGACTTTTTTAATCAGTGGCGTAGGGCTGGTTCCGCACCGCTCCCGACTCGAGTACTTTGCGGTCGGGATGGCGTTCTCGGTGTCGTTGCTGTATCGGCCGGGCGGAGTCGCGGTGCGTCAAGAGGCGGGCAACGGCGGGGTCCCCAGGGGCGTGGCGCGTCGTTCCGGACAACAGGGACAGCAACGTGGTCCCAAGGTTCCACCTGACGGAAGCAGACCACAGTCGGCCGCGTCCGCGCTCTCCGCGTCCTCCGCCTCCACCTTCTTCCACGCCGCACAGTCCACGCGCGCTCGGGCCGCCGAACAGCAGCAGCAGCGGCAGCAGCACAGGCCTTCTACCGCTTCACAACCATCGAAACCAAGGTACGCGGAGAGCCAACAGGTTGAAACCTCCGATGCCGGCGCCGATCGTCCGC
The DNA here is from genome assembly GCA_026401115.1 of Tetraselmis chui. NCBI lineage: Eukaryota > Viridiplantae > Chlorophyta > Chlorodendrophyceae > Chlorodendrales > Chlorodendraceae > Tetraselmis > Tetraselmis chui. The sequence continues at coordinate 257,867 of JAPMLY010000005.1, forward strand.
CGAGGGTGCGAGTCGTTGGGACCTTTGTTGAGGACTCCCCCTCCGCTAGCGCTTCCTCAGCCTCCGGCGCCTCCGCTACCACCACCGGCGCCGTGTTGGCAAAGCCGCTGAAAATTAATCAGGACCTTCTGCTGTACCGCACCCGCACATTGCGTCACCGCGCGTTTTACGTGCGTGACAAGCGGCAGCGAGCCAATATGCTGAAAGAGGTCAGCACCACTCACTCACTCAGTTCCGCCTTTGCAGCCGTCTCAACCTTACATTACTATATATGATACGTTCAGTCGATATCCATCTCTCATCACCCCATCTAATATGTCGATTTGGAGTGAAAGACAAAGTAAGGGTCGCTCGTTCTTGATAATGTGTATCTGATTTCTCAGCCAACATTTCCCTTTTAGACTACAAATGCGTGCCTAACTCGTCTATGGGTATCCGGCTTGTTACACAGGAGGGTGTGTTGCTACATTCAGTAATCTACCATATTGTGCCTATCCTTGACCTGAATCTATTTTATTGCTGCAAAGGTGGAGGAGGGCTTCAGGAGGGCGATTGAGATGGACCCCACCGACGGCCGCGCGTATGTGTCGCTGGGCGGTCACTACCTGAAGCAGAGGCGCTACGACCAAGCGGCGCGCGTGTATGAGGACGGCTGCACCGCCACACAGGGACAGAACGCGCACATCTGGCAGGCGTGGGCCACGTTGGAGGTGCGTTGGGGTGCTGCTCTGTGCAGTTTTCAGTTGTGAAGTGATAAGTGTGTGCTTGTTGGGGAATCAATGCATCTGTGTGCTCAAATTTGGTGTTACTTGCATTCATAGCAGATATTTTGTGAATTGAAGTAGTTGGTGCAGTTTATGCAGACACGTCTAAATGTCCTTGCATTTATAGTTGGAGGCGCAAGGACTTTCTTAAGAGGTACAATTAACTATCATGTAATGCGTTCTGGCTTTCATGTTCAAAAACGGATGCTTACATCGAATGGAGATCATACGAGTGCTTTTGTGTGTTCGATTGTGGATACCATTTGAAAACAGGAGGCACCTTCATCTGCACAAGCCTGGACTAGGATTGCTTGAGTCTCACTTTGTTTAGTTGTTTAGTGCTACAATGGCTTTTACTCTCTTTTGAATTACGTCCAAGTGTGCGGCACTGGCACTGCTTTACAGGGGCACAGGGGGGGTGGACTGAGCTGTGGCGTATATATCTGCAGGCCAAGCGGGGCAATATTAATCAGGCTCGTAAATATTACGACGCGGCTACGGTCGCTAGTCAGTCGCACGTGACGGCGTGGCACGGGTGGGGGCTGATGGAGGAGCGGCAGGGGAATCTCATCCGCGCGCGTGAGCTGTGGACAAAGGGACTGCAGAAAGCCACAACCCCCAGCCCCTACATCTATCAGTCCCTCGGCCTGCTGTGCCAGCGCACGGGGCTGATCGAGGAGGCGCGCGGCTGGTTTCGCAAGGGCACTCAGGAGGTGAAAGGCATCAGCGCGCACGCGATATGGCAGGTGAGCGCTCCTAAGCATCTGTGCGAACTGCAGTGGCGCACATTGTCCCACTCATCACCCTGACCCTAGTGTTGCCGCTAGACGTGCGTCTTGTGATTTGTGATACAAAAATATAATAAATTTCTCGCACTAGAAATAGATCCTGGAGGGCTTTGGATTACGCAGCATATGAGTCAAGGCAGCCATACACCAACCCGTGTACCATATTGTCTGGAGCTCCTACTCATCTACAATTTTCTTTTTGTATGTGTGATTAGCATGTTTGGAGCATCACTTTGAGATTAAATGAGATTTGTAATCAGTATCCTTATATCAGACATTCACCCCCTCCTGACGTTCCTGTGACACACACGCGCGCGCACGCCCCACTTTGATAGTAGAATTCTCTTACTGTGTACTCTTTTTATCATCAGTTATGGAGCATAAGCAGTCGGTGGAGAGTTTGCTCACCTGACATCCCCGTAGCCCTAGCAGATACCCACCTTCGTTGCATTGCTGCCAACAGGTTAGATGATGTCAAGTATCTGCACTATCTTCTACTGACATGACCAATTTTTAAAACGGTTGGTCGACAGGCGTGGGCGCTGATGGAACAGGAGTACGGGTCCGTACAGGAAGCGCGCTCGCTCTTCCGGAAGGGGTTGCTCGCTAACCCGCGCAGCCGCTTCACCTTTCTGGCCTGGGGCTCGATGGAACAGGAGTTGGGTAATCTGGAGCGCGCGCGGGCCATTCTTGTGAAGGGCCTGAGTGCCAACCCGGTGGACCCCGCGCTTTACCAGGTGAGCTCCAAACCCTCGAGATAAATCCTCATCCCTAAATTTTCCTCGATTATACGGCGCTCTGGCGCACCTGGGGTTGTAAGATGTGACATCGTATCATTGGATTTCGGAGCTGATTCGATGGGAGGCAACCATCTTGCAGTCAGGAAGTACCCCCACTGCTTTGATAAAGGCCGTTTGTGATCTGGCATAGTGTTCAGGGTGTTGCCTTGACCGTGTTGTATCTTAATTGCTTGGATGTTACTTCAAATTGGAGTGGTGGGTGGAATGGTAAATTGCGGGAATTTTTTAGGGCCGTAGACAAGTTATTTCTCTGTTCCGTTCGCAGAAACACTTGTTTGGGATATCTGCGCGATGCGGTGTGCATTCCTTGACTGCACTTGTCATTTTAGCTACGTTTGTATTGTGAGCTTCGTGTATTATCAACCTCGAGGTGAGCACCTCTCGCGCGCGCGCGCACACACACACACCAAACGGAAACCCCATCACTCGTTGCTGTTATATTTCTATACGTTTAATTTTGGAGGCTAGCACCCACGCGATTCAATGCTCGGCTTCCATGCCCACCAGCTTTTCAAGCTGAGTTTATGTTGACCCCCGTCTGTGCGATTGCCCACCGCAGGCGTTGGGTGTACTTGAAGAGAAGGCGGGCAACTTTGCAGACGCTCGACAGTACTTTAAAGACGGCCTCGAGGTGCCGTCCCTCTCTGCCCTCCTCCCCCCCCCCCCCCCCCCCCCCTCCCCTCCTCCAACACACACACACACACACGCGCGCGCGCGCGCAGACACTCACGCACGCACACACACACACACATACACTCAAGTGCGCGCACAACGCACACGCACGAATGCACGCACATACATACACCACCTTTTATTTCTCCTTGTCTAATATATCATGACGTTTGCACTAAACAGGCTTATGATTCAGCGTTGCATTTACTTGAACGCCGCATTAGACCAATCCACATCCAAATACGCGTGTTTCGCGTATATTTCAAACTGTCTCGTAACCCTTTTTCATGTTGCAATGTATTAGTTGATTTTAAAGGCGAACAGTATGTGTGAATGCGAAAGTATTTTCATATTCTGACTTGCCCAGAAATTCGAATTTAGTTTTACTCGAATTGGTATAATGACTCTCACACCTTTATTTTGCTTTCGACCTATGAATCCATGGCGCCGTGATTATTCATACCAAAGGACAATGCGCAGTTTCATTTATTATGTGTTTTATATTGTCGTTTTATTGTGTGTTAAATGCTATTATGAAGGACTGAAAGAGAATCTGCGTTGGAATGCAGCGCTGAGTCTTAACAAAGCGCAAGCTTCCCTTCGTTGGAATGTAGCGCATTTTACATAACGACAGCATTTATTTAGGTGAATTATAGCGATTTGTGTATTTCTTTGAATGCGTATGTGTTGGGCCAATGGGCGTGGCTGGGCAGGTGGACGACAAGCACATCCACCTGTGGCAGGCGTACGGCGTGATGGAGTGGCGGTTGGGTCACTTTGAGGAGGCGCGGGAGCTGTTTCAGAGGGGCATATGGAGCCAGCCCACCTCGCGCTCCGTGTGCCGAGTGTTCCAGGCCTGGGGCTGCCTCGAGCAGGACGACGGCAACGTCGCGCTCGCGCGCAACCTGCTGAAGTGCGCCGTCAAGGCCGACCCCACCTCCAACGTCTCATGGTCCACCTGGGTCTGCCTGGAGGAGAGCATCGGTGCCTACACGCGCGCGGACGACATCCGCAACTTCTCCATGCAGGTGTGCCGCCTCCCCTTATACCTTGGTCCTGTCAGAACAATGTGTGCCACGGCATTAACATACCATTTGTTCACTGATTGGGTTCTTATTGCATGTGCGTTTTGGTTTGTGTAGGTTCATATGTGTATTTGTTTTCGAAAACTTAATTGGTGAATCAATTACCATTTCAGGAGACCCGTGGCTTGGTTGATGGTGGGGTTTGGATGGGGTTTATTTAATTTGGTGAATCTTCTGATTTGGTTGCAGCGAAACATTCCTGCGAGAGGTTTTCTGTAGGCTCACGAAATCACAGTTCATGAGTGCATTTTGCTGAACAATAAGGGTACATATTAATGTTGTGCATTATTCGTCGTGAAAATATGCAAGGACGCCGATTTTATTCCGGTTAGTTTCCGCGACTGCTTTATGTTTAATTGCATGGCACGGTGAGTGGATGCCCATGGAAGGTGTTACCCGTCTGACCTTAAATAGTTGGAACGCACGAGTGTTTTGATATGGTTTCCTGCCTCTTGTCATGCCGCACTTTCATTTTGCATCTTTTTTGTAAATGCTCGGCAACTGTTAATTTTAAAGCTACCTCGGTTGGCACATTTTATCAAGCCCGACCTTGAACTTGACATTGTGCAGCCGATTGCCTCGATCGTTTTGCCGCCCTTGGTTACAACTGATAACTTCCCTTACGGCGCGTAGGAACGCGTAGAGGTGGTCACACCGCAGCTGACGTCGGCGGACCTGAAGCTGGGGCAGGGCGGGGACGCGGGGATGGCGGGGGTGGGGCCGACCTCCTTCACAAAGGTAGCAGTTTTGACAAACGGATGACCCTCCCCACCAACACACTCTTTCCCTTCCCCATGCCCTCTCCAGCGCAGCGTATATTTCTTATTCTCTCGTGATTACATGCTCTTGATTTTCGGTTGCCTTTTCACTTGCATGGCATTCCATTTGCTGTGATAAGCATTTGGACTCCATATATTTCAATTGCTGCTTGACAATTCGATTGTCTGTGAAGAACGTAAGATTAAGATGCAGCTACAGTAGGTACAATTTATTATCAAAAATGGACGGAGCTGAGGATAGAGCTAACAATCGCAACCCCCCAAGCCGTTGTGCTTGAGGATTTAATCTGTGAAGTGTTTCATTAGGCAAATATGCAACGACTGTGTTTGCGGTAATGGTGGTGGGTGATGTGTGACTGCGCAGGCGGTGCAGCAGATTACAAAGTGGGTGCAGCAGGTGAGCAAGACGCCGGGCAGGCAGCAGGGCAGCGGTCCGCGCAGGTCAAACACCAGGGCGCCGGGCAGGAAGGCGGCTGGTGGGGGAGAAGGAGAGGGACGGGCGAATAGGGAGTGACGGCGATCCCAAGGCTTGTCTTTGCCAGCTGGTGGCATCCACATGACAACCGACACATGGCGATACCCTTCAAACTAGCAGGTTGTATGTAACAGTACCGAGCGCGTTGCCGCCCGTTGTCCCATCGGCTGACATATATATTATGCCATGTGTCGTCGATAACATGATACTGCACTGCGCATCCCGTGCCTGCGAATTATCCTCATCACCAGAGTGAGCACGTGCGCCAGGGAGACTGTTTGTGTGTTTGTGTATGAGAGGGAGGGAGGGAGAGAGAGAGAGAGAGAGAGAGAGAGAGAGAGAGAGAGAGAGAGAGAGAGAGAGTGAGAGAGAGAGAGACTGACGGACTGATTTTTTAACTTAGATATGTGCATGCTCGCGTGTGTGGGCTTGTTTGTATGATATTAAGGGCGCGCACGAGGGAGTGACTCCTCGGTATTAGTGTTCCTATGTTTGTGTGAACGGCGTAAGTCACGGACATGGATACGTTTGAGTGTGAGTGAGCGGATGTATTGCGTAATCATGGATGTGCGCGTGAGCATTTCTGTGACTCGGTTATTGATACTCAACCGTCCATGCGTGTGCGTGTGAGGGAAGATAGTGCAGAAGTCGAGGATTCGAACGCGTTGGTCAGAACTGACAATACCCAAATGGAAGTAGGTGTGGACGAGTGGTGAGTGAGTGCATAGCTTGTGGACATGATAACGTAAATTTAAGTGAGAAATTAATAGTACTGAATAATCATCGGTGTGTGCAAGGTGGGAATTAATACCAGAAGTAAATGGTTATTGTTTAGCACTACTGATTTATTTCCGCCGAGGTTAGCCCTACGTGCGGAACCCCATAGCCTCCGCCGTGTTCATCTCGATTCTCCGTTGTAGGGTTCAAGTAATTTTCTATTTCATTGCTAGAAATCGCGATCTACACAACAAAGCGGTATAATAAGAAAGGAGGGACAGCGCCGTGAAAATGATTTGATGATAACGTCATGGACAGATAATACCGAGAACTGTGTTTTTCCGAGAATGAACTCCTTAACGCGGCAAACGGCATGTTCCCAAGAAATCATTAAGGCTTGGGATATGGTATCGAGACATTGACGATGGTATCACCGCCATGAAAATGACGTGGCCATTAATCTTTGCCATCGATGCACGCACCAGCAACTATCGATTATTACGACGACATCGATATCATGATGATGACATTAGTGCTATCTGGGAGCGATAGAGAACATCAAACATCAGATCTTAAACAATATGTCGTGTTGATTATCGATGGTTGAATCGATGATCAAAACTATCGATATGTATTGTCGGCAATAATGATACCACTTACGAGTGCCATCAACATCGTTATTATTTCGAAGCATCGATGGCCCCATCAACTTTGATTGCCGACAAGGAAATATTGAGAACATTTGCATCCACGACTTCGCATAGCTACACCATTTAAACATGTATATCAACAATCCCTCGGCGTACACCTAGGATGTGCGGGAAACGCGTGGAAGATGTCCCGTAAAGACGACCGAGAACATTAAACATCACGACAGGCCGCTCGCGGTTCAGTAACGGATAGGAGAGGAAATTCATCACAAACGAGATGCATGTTAAAATTGCGGAAAGCATGCACGATACGGTACATGGTACAAGCGTTTCCGTACGTCGATTACATCATTTATATGCGTTGCACGTACCATATTCTTCCGAATACTAGCACGATATTAGGATTAATGATGCACAGATTGTTGGATTCGTATCCATGCAAGGTGACACGAACCACTATCAACACCGCCCCGATACTCTTGAGCAATGTGGGTTAAGTTTCCGATCTTCTGGTATGCCCACGACGCGCCGATTGGCCTTGGGGCTGTCGAACACTCGAACGAGTAGCGGCGACTACTACTACATGACGAAGCGCTCGCCCGGGTCATGTGGAGGCAAGCAAGCATTGTACTTCCTCCAAATCTGTTTGAGTGATTGACCCGCATTGTTAGTAGTTTAGGCTAGTTGCGACAATGGTAATCCGGACTCAGCAAAAGCTCGCCGTCCGGGACGGCAAATAGATAATGCAACACGTTTGCGACGTATGCAATGCGCACATCGCGGGTCAAACCCTTTCGCGCGAGCTAGGACGGTATGCCTTCCGGTCTACTAGGGTGCCCCCCCTCACCCAAAGAGCACGCCATCTACTTCTAAATGTTGAAGGACACCCCCCGGGAGCGCTAAAATTTCGTGACCACAAACGGGATTGAGCGTCAATGATGAATGTTGTACTCGATTTGATTGTCGTTAAATGCTTGAGTACATCCCTTGCCTTTGTTTTTCTTTTCTCATGCGCCACACTATGGTATATCGAAACCAACTGAAATGACCAAGCGAAAACCAAGACTCATGTGGATGTGCATGCGCCAACAATGTAATAATCATTATCAGAGTAGCACTTGGTAGAGGAAGGGGATGGGCAACGGAATAATTATGATATTGCGAGTTGCAAGAAGCATGATTTTCTGAATTACATTTACATTCAAGCCTTTTAACCCAAACGACAAATAAGTAGAAAAGGGGTGCTTCAATTGCTTGCATGAAGTTGCAACTCCTTGCAAGTCGCGTGTGTATTATACCATTTCCCCATTTCGTATAGGTTCTGAAGGATGCCTCGGTGCCTCTCAAAAGCTCCAACAACGCTTGTGTCCCTATCTTGGCCATTCTCTCGGATCTTGCATTCCAGAAGCTTTGCACGGTGACTGTATGTGTGGATAGAGTTGCGTGATTCACTCCCCAGAGTCGCTAGGAAACAAATTAATTTTCGTGTGTAGAATTCCTTCCGTTGATGTATATACAATTTTTATTGCAATTAAGGATACTAAATAGAAGCCCAATAAGTACGGGTATTAGACGAGAGAGTGTGGGAATGTGGGGGCGGTTCTTGTTTTTGCGCTAGACCCGGGGGCGCAAAGAAAAAAATTGAGCTAGGCCCTCCCTCACATTACTTTCTTTGCAATTCATGCATCGCGCTCCCGAAATGTTGTGCTCCGTGAGATGGCCTTGCTCCTTCTCGCATTGCTTGAATGGGCCGATGCCCGGACGGGTATGTAGGGCCGACTTTCATGGTGAGTGCCGGGATTGCATTCATATGTTTTGTTGGAAGGTTTTGTTTGTGAAATTCCAACACTACATGTACGCCTCAAAGTGGGGTTAGCACACTACTACGGTACGGTTCTCATCGTGCAATTGTATGTTGTGCACTCACACGAGTGTCGCGACCGGGAGCGTGGTATATGGTGATGAGTTTAAGGTTTGCTTTCACCTTCCGCTCTCAGTTGTGCTTACAAAACGCCGCCCGAGGAGGGTGCCGGTGGGGGTGTACATGTCATATTTTTTTTTTGCGCCACCGTGCTATGTGACTGGCAGGTAAGCCCGCAACATCATCCTCTTTAGGCGGTGTCATATCCCTCTGTTAGTCCCATATCCCGTAATTTTGATTACAAAAAATACTTTTTTGGAACATGGACATGGAAAAAGGAGGAAGGCAAGAAAGCAATAAGAGTGACTACGGCGAGAGGTCAAGGATTATATGGAATCCAAGGCAGGCACGTCTGTCTGCTGCTCTTCATAGAACATTTTGGTTCCTATATATTCGCGACGCTTTGCAGGAGGGCAGTGCTGATGCTGTGGCATGCCTTCCTGTTCCACGGGCATAGTAGGTTTTCCCCTCTTTCCTGCTTTTAGCTTGGTGGTCTCCGCAGCGCATCTTGTAAGAAATTCTATGTTATCCATGGCAGGGCACGGTTTTTTAAATTTATTTATTATATATGCCCCATACAAGTACATAACAGGGTTGTGCTGAAGTCACTTCAGTTCATGCGACTTCAGGTATTCAGCCTAAACTGAAGTAACTTCAGTTCAGTCTGAAGTCTCGGCGAAAGTGGCCTGAATCCTACCGGACTGAAGTCAGCCTAGATTTTATTTTTTTAAATCAGGTGAGCTGTCCCTTTTCGGCCGCCCTCTGATTTGGCGATATCCGTCGAGAAATAATGCGTACCGTTATTTGTCACCCATTTGTGGCCGTGTTGCGATGTACTGAGTAAGTACTGAGAAATAGTATATTTGTATCATGGGATTACTTAAGGCCTTATGTATGGAAATTCGTAATTTTCGGTTCGAACGTTCGAACTGTGATTGGTGCCAGGTCCCAGGAACCAAGCAAAATCGCGTAGGTGGGTGGCCCAGCTGGCTCCTTGCCAGCTAGCACCGGATAGGCCTTATCCCTCCATGCCTCCTATTGGTGGTGGGTGGCTGTACGTTGTATGGGGTGGCATGCTCCGTTGTGGTGGGGATATGGTCGTGGGGTAGCGGGTGGCGGAAATAGTGGTCCATCGTCCATCCAAGCACTATCCCGCTAGCCCACCATCCCGGAGCGCTCCTCCCCCCTCCCCCCTAACCTCCCACAGCCCTACTGGCACGCTACAATGGACGCAACAAAGGACCCGCATGTCGCGTCCGTAGTGAACCCCGCTACCGGCAGTGAACCCGATGTGACGACGCAATGTCTTGCGGCAACGGCCGCCCCGCCCCCCTCGCTGCCCCCCGCCATACCGTTCGCCCCTATTGCGCCCGCAAATGACCGTCGCGATAGCACCACCCCTTCGTCCAGGGTGTCTTACGTTACTGCTAGTCTGCCCGGCAGTGACGGAATATTGATCGACGATGTGAATGTGGAGGTAGATGGCGATGCCGGTACCGATACCGTAGAGTTTCAGTGCCGCGTGGATATGCTTGCCCGCAACCTCAAGGACAGTTGGTCGTTAACGCAGAAGGGCAACCCTGTATGGGCGTTTTTCGTTCCCAATAATCCACCGTTGGCGGAGGAGGAGGACGCAATGGATCACAAGTCCGGTTGTCTAGAGGTGTGTTGTTTTCTATGCCACGCTGCGAAAACCGGTTTCCTGCACGAGCAGTTCCCCCATCCTGGCGATGACGGGGAGTTGCGCGCCCACGACGAAACAGTGGGTCTCTGGGTCCCGCAACTCGCACGCGACAAGCGGGGCCGCGAGGCAAAGCACGTCATGCAATACAGACCTGCCGATGGAAACACCGGACTCAAGTACCGCGTTTGGAGGTACCATAGGCAAGAGTACGCGAAGGTACGCCCCCCCCCCCCCCCCCCCCCCCCCTCACTCAGTGAATGGACAATGGACATGCGAGTCTGACCTTGCTAAGTGCTAACACGCATCGTGTCTTGTTGTTGTCGTGTGCCACAGTTGAGTGATGCCATGTGTCCGAAACGTCGTCCTGCGGCTTCTGCCTCCTCCGGAGGAGAGGGGGAGAAACGGCCAAGCGTCGCCGACCACTTCAAGTCCACGAAGAAGAGACCCACCTCTGACCCTAGGGTGCAACTATTTTGGCGGCTGCTGTCACTCCTCGTAGTTTTCTGTCGGCTACCTTTCGCCATTGTGGAGAACCCTCTCTTCAAAGCCTTCATCTGGTTTTTGGATGCTACACTGCCACTGCCTTCTAGGACAAAACTTACACACACTTTGCTGCCCGCTCTGAAAGCTGAGGGTAGCAAACATATTAAGAGTGTGCTCGTTGGTGTTAGAGGTGTTGCCATTACCTTTGACTTGTGGATGTCCAGGAAAACTGAGGATAACCTCTCTGTCGACATCCACTTCATCGACAAACAATGGCAATGGCACCACAAGCACATCGGCATCATATCGTGCAAGGACAGCTCCACAGGCGAGGAAATTGCTCCACGCATAAAAACTATTCTGGAAGAGTATGACCTGTTGTACAGAGTGGTTGCTGTGGTGAAGGATGGCGGGGGCAACTTGGCAACTGCCACGGTAGTCCTTGCCAAACAAGGGCTGACAGGTTGCCGGGCGTTAGGTGCGTGGGTACCACATGTGACCCTGTGCTTTGCACACAAAATCAATGGAGCGTGCAATGCCGCTGTCCTAGAAGCAAAGCGCATGAATTTGGAGGTGAGCCCCCCCCACCCTTGCTTGCTTTGCATTTTGTTTTATCATGAAACAATATGCATGTGTCTAATATTATTGAACTTGTTGTGAGCAGGCTTTCAAGTTCTCCGAAGTCGCAAAAAAACTCCAATCTTGCATCACATGGTCAAAGAAGTCTTCCAAGGGTTGGGCGTCACTCAGAGTTGCATGCATTGCTATGAAAGTCAAGGTGACTAAGTTTGTGACACCAGTGAAGACAAGATTCACCAGCGTGAGCCCCCCCCCTAGTTTCACGTATTATGGTATATTGTTTTTTCATTCCACTGACTACATTTTGTTGCTTTGTGCTGCCTAGACATTTGGGATGCTGGCAGGTTTGCTGCAAGCAAAGGCCGTCATCGACTACTTGTATGGTGAAATGCCGGAGACTCAACACTTGCGCACCAGGAAGCCCACTGCCACTGAGTGGGAGGTCAGTCAGGTTGTCCATGATGTGCTCCGCGACCCTTGCATGATTGTCACACAGGCACAATCCCAAAACTCGCATTGGCTACTGTCTGATGCACTCCACTCAGTTGCTAAGCTACAGCGCACAATGTCCACGAAATTGGACGCACCTATGACAACCCACGTTGTGGATCCTGATGATGGGGGGGAGGACGCTTCAACGTAAGGCCCCCTCCCCCCATTGCTTTCAATTGTGTTTCAAATTAAGTTGCTTACTTTGTGGTCATGCGACAGGTTGGATGCAAACCTGAGGGATGTCCAACATGCTATGACGAACCGCATATTGACAGACATGAATGCAATGATGGCCCCCTTTGTTGAATATGATGAGAGCCGAGGGCATGAGGTTATGGCTACATTGATGGATCCGCGCTTCTGCCTTGGCGAGATCTTCACCCTTGCCAACACTGGCACATGTACGGAGGAAAGAAACTGCAGACGTGCAGCCAAAGTGGTTATGCGAGAGTATGAGGTCAAGGTGTTGTTACCTGCCTTGTGTGCACTTGCCAAAAGCAGAGACGATGACGCGAAGGCATTAGCTGCTGTTGATGTTGGGCTGCCTGGAAGTGCAGAACCGATGCGCAGGAAGCGTGTCGCCCTCTGCGATGAAAGCAGTGATGATGACGACAGTGACGCCGATGAGAATATTGTCGCTGCTGAGGAAGAGTACCGTCTGAGCCTCGCAAAGACTGAGCTGAAAGCGTTTCGCCAGGATAAGGCTGCCCCTATCCCAGGTTAGGTTTGTGATGTGTTGAAGTGGTGGTGTTTAAACGAACACAAATACCCCCTGGTTGCAGAGCTTGCTCGCATTATTTTGGCCATTCCGGCGAGTCAGATAGAGTGCGAGGGGATATTTTCACTGGCAGGCTTGGTTACCCAACACTTGCGAAACAAGATGGGCGTGGAGAACATGGCGGCGACAGTTTTTATCACCAAGAATCTGGATCTTTAAGCAGAGGTGGCCAGCATCTTGAAGTCTGGGCTTGGCCCGCAAGCGTACAACGCATCCTTGGCGCGTGAGGTTCACATCAAAACAGAGCTTCAAGAGGCTAGGGAGACGCCTGCCATGTGCGAGAGGATCGTCTCCGACCAGTCAGAGGCCAGCGTGCAGAGTGAGCTTGAATACCACGCGTACATGGAGAGGTACTTAGTAGACAGCGATGATGAGAGCAGTTGAGCAGCAATAAGTATTATGGTAGGCTTTTTTCTCATATATTATGCATCCTTTGCCTTTGTCTATGCTTTCCATTGTTTCTTGTTGAACGCGCATCAATCAATGCAACATGTAAATTTGATTTTACATATTATATTTCCTTTGCCTCTGTCTGTGTCATGCACCAATTATGCATGGACGCATTGTTTCTAGATGAATGCCCTCTGCTCATGGAAGGGCTCAAAACGCTTCAGGGGGATCTTTAGGTCACTTCTGGCGGGCCTTCTGTCTGAAGTCTTGACATGAATTAAGGCTGTATTCAGTTCAGGACCTGAATTCAGCTGAACAACTGAACTGAAGTCACTTCAGCCTGAATTCAGATCCTGAAGTCTCATCTGAATTCAGGCCTGAACACTGTTCAGCTGAATTCAGGCTGAAGTCCTTGAAGTGACTTCAGTTCAGTCTGAATTCTCAGATTCGGACTTCAGCACAACCCTGGTACATACATACGGGTACATCGATCCCACTCCAGGCGGGGGGCGTCATTCCAAAAAACCTGCTTTTGGATATGTAGCGCATACCCGTCCATGTAAGGATAAAACTCTTAAAACAAACCCTACACTCCATCCGCGTCAGCAGGTCGGCCTGCGCAATTAAACGACCGCGCGGTCATCGCTCGTGCTCTTGCGCGTGAATGTTACATTCGCAGCCGATGCGGATGAGAGATGGCTACCACGGCGCCGTGACACATCCACCACATGGCGATTTCCTTTTAGCGTCTAGAATTTTCAGCATCAGGGATGAGTATGCCCTCCACTAAGCCATTACTGCGGCGGAATGCGCTGCCGACGGCTCCGTCGCGCCGCACCTCAACGCCGCCACCCCAACCAGCGGAGCGAAACGTGGGTGCGCCGCCAAGAGTCCCAGTATGTACAAGGCCGAGGGTTACAGTGGCGGCCGGAAGAGGCGAAGCCGGGGAAAGCATGGATTCCCAGAGACAGCGCTGGTCTGCTGGAGTAAGGTGGTGCTTTGCTTCGCTTGATAATACATGCATACCGAAAACAAAGCGAATGGAATCATACGCTGTTGCGAAATAGCTATAGAATCATCACGAATGACGGCGTTTGTCTCTTTTGTGTCCAGGGCGAAGACAGGACGTCAAAAGCAGCGAATTTGGGACCCGAACGTGAGCCTCAACTATTCCAGCACCTCTGTTGCGTGCGCGGCGGAGCTTTACCTGCACTCGAACGTAAATCATTTATATCTCACAATAATCCGGGCCCTGCAGGTTCTTGAACCGCCAGCGCTGCTCGCGGACATCGCGATTGTGCTTGTCCGGACAAAGCGTCCAGTGACCGTTGGGACCGTCGTACGCGCGTGTGCGTACCCCCTCCGCCCAGAGTCCTTTCCACTGGTGTACTGTTCTACTTGCAGTGACAGTTGCTACGTAAATTGGACTTAGAATATGGAGAGCGATGACCCGCGCAGGCAGCTCGTTCGAGTGTGAGGACATCCGGATGGTGCGTCCGGACTGCGACCCGCTGCAGAAGTCGAGTCGTAACGCGTCGTGTGGTGCGCAGTACCTATTACATCGCCTGACGTACCACGATGACACCGCAGCTGCGGTAGCGGACTGCGACGTCAGCATCGCCTTCACTCGGTGGGCTCAAGGTGGTGTCAGCGATTATGAGGTGTCTGTGTCGGGGCGCTCCACATTATATGTTTGTCTAAGTGTTGACAGCTTCGTGACTTACACAATGCGCTGGGTCGCGGTGCTGCCTGCAGATGATACTCGAACGCTGCGGAGCATAAGCGATCTCATCGCTTGCATGGAACAACAGTCGCAATCAACAGCACACCGAGGAGCAGGTCAGTTGCCAGCTGACCTCAACCTCCAGCACTGGTGCCGTCATCACAGCGCGGTCGACGCCGGCCCCGATATTGCCGCATCTGCTGTAGCGGTTTGTTCGTTCGCATCGGATATATATGGACGATATTTCAAATTTGAGTTACACTATGTATACTTGACACGCGGGCAGGAAAAAGACGGAAAATAATGGACGATATTGCTGAATTTATAACCTCATATTTCTATTTTGATTTCAACGAAGGGTTACGTCCGGGAATCTGAAGTAACTGTTTACAAGAAAAAGCAGTGGACCACCAAGCAAAAAGAAGAAAGCAGAAAGAAAAAACGAAAGTACGTAGAAGGAAGAAAACGTCCGGGATATTCCCTTTATGTCATCATGATAACTGGATTATTTCAATTATTGCTAGAAATTCCTTGCACAAGAAAAGTAAGTGGAAACCACCAAGTTACATAAAGAAAAGGGAGGAAATAGACCCCACAAGCCTAAGGCCGAGGAACAGGAATGTATGCCACAGTATCAGCACTGCCCTCCTCCACCGGATTATTGATATTGTCGATTATGCTATTCTGCCTAAAAGCGATTATATTGCTGCACTAGTACTACTAAATTCAATATGTTGGTGATAATAGATAAACAAACTAATTCCATCGCCGCACTCTAGGTCCCCATGATTGTTAGTTTAATCTGCTAGGTTTGTGCACAATGTAGTGCTTCCTTTTGCCGTGCTTTTGACTCCGTGATCCTCTTGTCACTCATGCCCTTATGTTTCCCTTCCCATTTCCCCTGTCCGTACTCATGTTGTTCTTGTAATCTATCCATGATTGTTGTAACCTCTCAATACATATGTTTTGTACTATTACCTGTATTCTTGTAATCATTTAATTTCAAGAGTGTAAACATTCAAACTTAGTTCAAAGGTATAGAACATTGATGATTTAATAGGGTACAATACTAACAGCTCCTTTTGTCTTGCTTATTTCGGATGTCTCCGCTCGATTGACTGTATCAATTGAAATTGACAAAGAACTTTCAGAGGCTTTACACGTGTGCCCATTCATTATCAGATTCAGACATGACACTACACAGCAGAATAATTTAATAATCTTGAATTAAGGGATGAGATATGAAGTACACGTGTAAGTACTCAACAAATATAAACGCGCCCACCGTAAAGCGGCTGTGTTGAAAGTCCACAGTTTGATGTCAAATTGTTGGTCGATTATAATGGATTATACAGTTTGATTCTACAGTTTGATAAAGCATTCTCCTTCACTTAACCTTAATCCACCATCCGAGAAAGATGGCTTTTGGTAATACTATGTTGAAAGCTGCTGCCGGATAGTCTTGAACGAGAGTCAGCTCGACAAACATATGGGTAATTTGGTCTTTTTTGTTTTGAGAGGTTTGTTTGTTTCAACGTCTGGGCAGGTCGCGAGGAGGACCTTCCAGCGGCAGCAGCGCGGCGGCGACCGCGTATTGCGCTCGTGTACGGGCGCGAAGATACGGGACTAACCGAGGAGGACGTCCTCGCGTGCGACAAAGTAAATAGTAGCCCCCTCAATAAATCACGTCGTGTTAATATTTGTCGCTTTGGCGGGAATCATCGGTTCGTTTATGGTGCAACTGCTTTCCGATCGCCTGCGCAGGTTTGCTCCATCCCTATCGGCCGTCTCCAGGAGTCGTTGAGCCTGAGCCACGCAGTGACGATACCCTTGGCCAGAATTTTCGAGAACAGGCTGAGGGTGATGTCTTCAAATGAAAGTGCGCCGTGGGACGCGGCAGAGGTCGCCTTCGAGGAAGTAATGGAAGAGGCGTCGAAGGATGTCCGGGCAAAATGATAACATCCTTTAGCAATAGTCCCTATTCGCCTTGGTCTTATACTGGACTGGCGTCTAAAAATATGTAATCAATATACAGCTTTACGGAGATCCGAGATGATACTCTGTCCGACACAAACAGAAATTTCAATACATCCTATTCCTCACAGTTTTACATAAGAATTATCATAATGAAATAAAGGTGCGAACCACCCCTAAAGACAAAAAAATCCGCTAATACATTTCACATTGGCACGCGCCATTGTGCTCCTTACGGAGTAGCACATATTGAAAGTGAAATTGATTTACAACATGTACCAATTGTCCACCGGTTGTTGTCTCAAGGCCCTCCCGTTGTGACGAGTATTGTCATGTAACAGTACATTACATGACTCGTACGCGTACTAGCTGCGAATTGACCCGTACTTTTCCATGGAAGGACGTACTACACGGTTACGTCACCGCGGCAATTTACCTCGAGGCATTGTTGTTATGTGCTATGATACCAATACCTCCCGGTACGTATAGGTACGCACACTTAGGGTAACTAGCAGCATGACGCGCTGGTATGATTTCCGAAAGAGACGAGCCGCGTCGCCAGTTTGATTCAAACCGTTACGAGAGCCCTAGCACTCAGCACAAGGACCATGCGAGAACATGTGCAAGTTAGCTACGCTAGAGGTAATCAAGCCTCGTGCATTGGAGGGAGGCGACATTACCTTCATTCCAATCAATTCATTTGTTTAATTATAATATGTTGTTAAGCATTGTCCGTAAGACATCTTTCATCTCTCCATCATTTGCACTTCCACCCGCAAAAGTAGCAGCAAGTAATAACACAATATACTTGTGTGAGTGGTTAGCTCTTGACATGCAAAATGCCACACCGTCTACGGTATCTAGGTCTTACAATCTGAGGCTACACCGTCGTCACATTGGCGAGTCTCTCCAAATAAGCATGTGGATGTTTATCTCCCCTCGGACATTGCGGCCAACTTTGTAAACGTGTCGACAAAGGTGGTGCTACAATCAAATCCATTAACCGGGGCAAGTCCAGTGATAAAAGCCATATTGATAATTTCCCAGGGCGGGTGGCTTTTGGTAAAGCGCACATGAAGCCATGTGGTTTAGATGTTGATATCTTAATACGTGGGTAAGTATGCCGTTTTGGGCAGTAGGTTTTAATTGTACGTCGCATACGGGGCCGCCAAAACGATGTAGTGGTAACGTTGAGTAAGGTCCGTTCAAAATCAAGATTACCGGAAATATCGTGATACTCGTAAAGAATGCGAGAAAGTAGACATATTTTGTCAGCCATCCAATAAAGGTGATCTGTGTCGTCAAAATGAACACCGTTGGGTAATCGGGTAGGGGAAATGCATGTATGATTGAGATGGTAGGCACAATGAATTTAGTGTAAAAGGGCATGGTCGATTTGTAGGTGGAAAATAGACGAGATAAAGTAATGCATGTCCTCAACATCTTTATCGAGAAGGATTTGATTGGCGCGTGCGGCGACGTGGTGTAGTTTGGGTCGCCAAGACAGGGCATCGGCCTCATTAGCGGATCCTTTGCCGTGAAGAATGGATTGGTAAGAATTTGTTCATTAGTACGTGGTTTGATATCAAGGTAAGGGGGTATATCATTTAGCCATATTGCATGTCGGTGGTCGAAAGATCCGTGTGTAGGTAAGTGACGTAATGTTGCATGACCAGTAATGACAGTTATCTTGGCGCGGCCTTAAATATCGCAGCGCTACTAGTTAACTGCCCATATCACACCAAGCGATTCTTGATTATAAGTTGGGCAATTAGTGTGGGCTTGTTGCAGGTTTAAGGTTTAGGATTTATGGTTTAGGGTTTTATTATTTAGGGTTTTATGGTTTAGGGTTTAGGTTCATGGTGGAGGTTATGATTAGAATCGTATTATTGAAATATAAGACAGCGACAAGGGCAAATTTAATGGCATCATTATTGACTATGAAATCAGCACCAGGGACGCAACGCGAACATACTAGAATACATGCGGTACATAGGGCTGTTTTTAGTGAGGTAAAAGCATTACGTTGTAGGGAAGTCCATTCAAATTTGATATTTTTGCGGCATATGTTGTATAGGTGAGAGTAGCGGGGAATATAGCGTTTGTAAAAGTCACGAAACCGAGGAAACGTCGTGTTTCGAGGTGGGATCTATTCAAAGACGGCCTTAGTATTATTATCAGAAGGGCTTAGGGCTTTGTGAAGGACCATGTGGCCGGGGTGTTCGAGATTGTTACGGGCGAACCAGCATTTTGGTAAGCGGAAACGGATGTCGTGGGCGACAAAAAGGGAAAGGGCAGTGTCTAAGAGGGGGAGGTGGTCGTCGATAGAATTGCTGAAAATAAGTACGTCGTCGAGGTAAACAACAATAAAGCAGTTTTTGTGGTTTCAAAATGTGTTTCATTAGACGTTGAAAGTGGTTGGGGGCGGAGGTTATGGTTAGGGCTTTACGCCGGCGGTCTCGCTCCGTGTCCATTAAATGAAATGAAATGAATTTGTTTACAACATGTACCGGGTGAAACCGGTTGTTGTCTCTGGGCCCTCCCTACTTTGCATGTAAAAAGATCTTATTTTCACTAGGACCGTGAACCACTAATCCCAACCTCTCCATTGGCAAGAGCGATACCGTCAAAAACATACACGTAACCATTTTTTTATCTATACGTAATGTTTTTGGATATACAATATGAAATAAAAAGTGTCGCTAGTCTCCACGATACGCGGCATGCTCTAGCCGTTGCAGGGACGTTTATCAGCGAGGTTGGTCAACTTGAGCTGGTCGAGGTGAACCTGCCTGATCTCGGCTCTTGTGCGACTCCGGTCGTACCGGAGCTAAGGGGGAAAGGCATGTGAAAGCCCCCCTCGCTCAGGTCGTCGTCGGTCCCGTCTCGATCCGTGATCATCCCCACCCGAGGTCGTAGTTGCTCCTCCCGACGCAGCTCGCCACCTAGCCGAGTCTACTCTCCTCCTTCGGGGGCTGGGAAGAGAAAGTAACTAGGTTGCAGACGGTGTCCGGCTGGCTCTCCTGCCCCCGTGCCAGATATTCTCATGTCTCCTATCCTTGCTCCGTATGTTTTCAGCACCCATATGTTCGCGTTGTGGCCGTCCGTACCCTCCCCCGGTGGTCTACGTTTTTAGGGGGCCGCCTTTATGAGTAATGTGCCGTTACGATAACCCTAGGCACACTGCCTGAGGCAGCCTCTCGATAAACGGGTACCGACTAGGGGAGGGGTGGGTCTGACACATGGATCGAGTGGCCGCGCCACAGAAGGTGTTAGGTACGGGAATATTTTCCAAAAACCCCCCGTACCGGGTTTTTCCGGCGGCGGATGATCCTAAGGACCTCCGCCGCCAGACTGTGCCGCTCCTCCGGCTGCGACCGTCCTCCATCCTGCGTAGCCTTCAGTCTCCCCCCAAGGGGAGGCATGAACTCACAGGGTTGTCGGCAACTAGCGAGCTCCATACCCTAGTTCTACTTGGCGGTTGTCCGCCGCCAACTGCAATACCCCCGTCCCACCGCTGATCCATCCGTACCCTTTTTCGCCAAAAACCATTTTGCAGACATCGTTCCCGCCGTGACGAGAGAGTATGTTTGAGCATTTAGTCGCTGAAAATACATATCGGACTTGCTGAGCTTGAGATCCTTGTGATGGTGTACGGATATTACGCTTTTCCAAAACCCTCCGTACATGGCTTCCCGATAGCAGCTGATCCCGCGGATTGCAATTGTCGGTACCTCGTTCAGCCCCCTACCGTGCCAAGCATGGCCCGGCTACGAGGTTACAGCGCCCACCGCGTGGAGGTAGAGGTAGGTGCCGACGGGCCTGCGAGCGCACCCCCCTCCGGGGCCGCCGCCGCTTCGCCGCCGGCGGGCGCCGCTCCGTGTCCATCCTCTCCGTCGGCATTAACAACATAATGTAAATCATACAAGGACACACATTATCTATTGCTACGACAAAAAATATGTCGCTATCTCTACGATGCGCGACCCGCCCGCTCCCGCCGCTCGAGGGCGCTAATCATCCAAGCTGGTCAACATGTTCATGTCTAGGTAGGCCTACTTGACCTATGCTCATGCGCGAGTCCGGTTGGGGGAAGTTAGGCGTAACCCCCCTCCCTCGCCCAGATAGTCGACGATCCCAACTAGATCCACGCACACCTCGTCCGAGATAAATACCGCTCCTCCCGTCGCATCATTCCTCCTATGACAGGCTATAAGGCTTCTCCACCCTTCGGGACATGGGGAAGAAACCATAGTCCCAACTACTTTTCGTCAGTCGCTCCTCCCGTCGCGTATGTCGTGTCCCGGTTGGCTGCCGGCTGTTTTCGGCACCGACTTCTCCGTACAATACCAGCCGCACCTTTCCCTTGTGATTTACGATGCAAGGGGGGCACCTATCTATACAGGCGATGTGCTTTCGCGATAATCCTAGCGCACCGCATAAGGCGCTCATGTCGATGGTGGGTGCCGACGAGGGGAGAGGTTGGGTAAGACAATCAGATCGGGGCTCCGACCTCAAAGGTGCCGGATAGAGACGGACGTTCTAGCCATCACCCTCCGTACGAGGTTTTTCCGGCGGCGGCCGATCTAATATTGGCGCCGGCAGACTGTGCCGCTCTTCTCACCGCGGCTCGGCAGCTATCCTCCCCGCAGCTCGACCTCCAACCCCCAAGATGGGTATGATCGGCTTCATGAGCGGCGGCCGACGTCGAGCGGGCTCCCTTCCTTGGCGATGCTTCCCGATTGTACGCAAGTTGAATGGCGGGCAGATAGGCTCGAGTTTGATAGGGGCTCCGACTACAAAGGTGCCGGGTACGGACGTGTTAGCAATAACCCTCCGTACGCAACTTTTCCGGCGGCGCTATTCGACGACCAGTGCTCATGAAGGCGACCCGACCCAAGGGGGTAGAGCTCGATACCATCACCGAGGAGCACATCCGTGACTAGAGGAGCGGCACGGTCTCGCGCCCTTCCGGAAAAGCATGTACGGGGGGCGCTTCTATTGAAAACGTCCGTACGCTTACCCTTTCAGTCTCGCACCCCGATCCAACTCCTCCCCCAGTGTCGTCGGTACCTATTATCGACATAATTGCCTAAGGCTATTTGCTAAGGATTATCGTTTCTGCGCAAAACTCGTTTAGGTGGCCCGTTGCTGACATCGTAAACCACATGGGGAGAATACGGGTAGAAATTTACATATCAAACGGTGTTGGAGTCAGTGGGGAGCCGACCGGCAATGGGGCAGACGCGACGGGAGGAGCGACAAACGACCGCTATCTATGGCTATGCTTTTACTCCCCCTGCTTCGAAGGGAAGGGGAAGCCTATGTTAGGAGGACATATGCGACGGAAGAAGCGGCTTTCATTTCGACAAGGGTGTGCGTGGATCGAATAGGGGCTTTCGCCTACATGTGCGAGGTGTTTTTCGCCCCCCCCCATGTTTGCACTAGCATCCCGTTGCCTAGTACTATGCACAAGGTAGCTATTTGTCATTATAGTACTTATTGTTATGCTATTAGCGGTACTCTATTCCATATTAGTGGCGGTCGGCCGGCCCTGGCGGACGGTGCCTTCGCCGGCCGCCATTTCACTCCTCTCACTTCTCTAGTCACCACAGCTTGCCCCCTTGTGTGGCCGGCACGACCTCCGTGTAACTATCCGTTCCAAACTCTAACAGGTTATGGGCCCTCCACCAAGTTACACTAGAGAAGAGCGTGTGTAAAGCGCTCGGCGCCACGCTAGTCCTACCTATTCCCACGTAAAAAAGTGTAGAGCGTGTGTAAAGCGCTTGGCGCCACGCTAGTAATTCATCGTCCAACCGACACCACGCTTCGCCTTCGAGCAAGTTGTCCGCGACTGTCCTACCATCTCCCATGTAAAAAGGAGAAGAGCGTGTGTAAAGCGCCCGGCGCCTCGCTTGCCCCACCCAGCTTCTAGTCCTACCCAGCCTTCAACCTACCGACGCTCTCGACCGGACATGGTTTTTTAAGACCGACCCGCGAAAATTCGGCCCGTGCGTACTTAAATTAGTACTGTTATTGTTTTTTTCCCGAGGCAACGCCGCAACGCTCATCTAATTTAGCGAGGAGCTTACCTTTCCCACGGCGAAAGGGGGAATCAACACGAGCGCCCGTCTATGTTTTGGCGTTTCTACAAGCTCCTAACAGTCTTGCTGGCTGTGCTTCTTCCTCGCCGGTCGCTCTCATGCGTCGGCTAATTCGCCCGGGGACAATTTTTCCCGCTATATGTCAGAATAGTACATTACGCAGTACATTTGGAACACCTTCTTATCGGTAACTCGCCGGTAGCGGCACGTTCCCTTGAGCGCATGTTGCTACACCTACCCGGCATGAGACACACGCTACAAGCACTACACCTTCGACCAAGATGGCACCTTCCTCGACGCAAGCGCTAGGACGACGTCAAGACCACGGCTACCTTGAGGGGGGGTGTTAGAACTAGCATCCCGTTGCGTAGTACTTATGTACAAGGTAGCTATTTCTCATCCTGGTACTTAATGTTATGTTATTAGCGGTACTCTATTCCCTATTAGTGGCGGTCGGCCGGCCCTGGCGGTGCCTTCGCCGGCCGCCATCTCACTTCTCTCACTTTTCTAGTCACCACAGCCGGCCCCCTTGTGGGGCCGGCACGACCTCCGTGTAACTATCCGTTCCAAATTCTAACCCCCCCCCCCCCCCAAAGCTTTGGTACGGCCGGAGTTGCACATGAGCCTAAATCATGCATGCCCGACTCAACCAACACATGATGACCAGCTCAGTTGATCAACGGTCTCGAGCTTCGGGACCGGGCTGCAAGTCATGGCGACTAGCGACATGATTATTTTCTATGTGAACATTTGCAGCGACACATACTAGCATGTACGGTTGATATTGTATTGCCACCGCTGACGGCGAGGGATGAATTAGGAAACCTCACCACGTAACACTCTATTCTTAAGGCATAGATGGAAGCATTGGGAACGCATTCAGACAAAAACTTATTCATCGGTACCCGCTAAATTCTCTAATTTGAAATTTGAAATTAAACACTCCAATACCCGTAAAACCGGCTGGAGTCTCTGGGCCCCCCCTTATGCTGTGTCTAGCTGGACTTAGAAGCGTGAGGTAGACCGTTGAACCACTAATCCCAACCTCTCCAATGGCAGTAACGATACCGTCTAAAACATACCCGTATCTAGGTATTTATTATTTTTCTTATCTATACATATTTTTTTGGATACAGTATGAAATAAAAAATGTCGCTTGTCTCCACGATACGCGGCCTGCTCCAGCCGCTGCGGGGTCGCTGATCAGCAAGGTTGTTCAGCTTGACCTGGTCGAGGCGAACCTGCCTGACCTCGGCTCGTGTGCGACTCCGGTCGTGCCGGAGCTTGGAAGGAAAGGCAGGTGAAAAACCCCCCTCGCATAGGTCGTCGTCGGTCCCGCCTCGATCCGTGCTCAACCCCGCCCGAGGTATTCGCCGCTCCTCTCGACGCAGATCGCCACCTAGCCTAGTCTTCTCTCCTCCTTCGGGGGCTGAGAAGAGAAAAGAACTAGGCTGCAGACGGTGTCCAGCTGGCTCTCCTGCCCCCGAGCCAGATTTTCTCCTGTCCCATGTCCTTTTCCCGTCTGTTTCCAACACCTATCTGATCGCGTTGTGGCCGTCCGTGCCCTCCCCCAGTGGTTTACGTTGTTAGGGGGCCGCCTTTACGAGCAGTGTGCCGTTACGATAACCCTAGGCACACTACTTGAGGCATCCTATCGATAACCGGGTACCGACTAGGGGAGGGGTTGGAAGAACACAAGGATCGAGTCGCCGGTCCTCAAAAGATGGTGGGTACGGGAATTTTTCCAAAACCCCCCCGTACCGGGCTTTTCCGGCGGCGGGCGATCCTAGGGACCGCCGCCGCCAGACCGTGCCGCTCCTCCGGGTGCGACCAACCTCCGTCCTGCGTAGCAACAGGCCTCGCTCCCAGGGGAGACCTAAGGCTCTCGCACGGCTAGCGAGCGCTAGCGAGCGCCGTCCCTAGCGCTGCTTCCCAGCTGTCCGCCGCCAGCTCCAACACCCTCGTCCCTCCGCTGATCCGTCCGTACCCCTCTTCGCCAAAAAATATTTCGCAAACGCCGCCCACGCCCCATCGTCGGGAAAGTATCTGCGAGTATTTAGTCGCGGAAAAGACATATCGGACTGGCCGAGCGGGAGGTCCCTGTGCCGGTGTACGGATATTATGTTTTTCCCAAACCCTCCGTACAAGGCTTCCCGACAGCTGCTGATCCCGCGGATCGCAGCTGTCAGTACGTCGTTCAGCCCCCTACCGTGCCAGGCGGGTTTTTCAGGCCTGGCACGGCTATGGGAATACAGCGCCCACCGCGTGGAGGTAGAGGTAGGTGCCGACGGGCCTGCGAGCGCACCCCCTCCCGGGGCCGCCGCCGCTGCGCCGCCGGCGGGCGCCCTAAATTCTCTAATGTATTCTAGGGGGTATCTATGGGTAACTCAGACCTATCTATTGTGAACACGGAAAGGCCACGCCATGCGAGGTTCAGCCATCAGGGTCTTTAGGTCCTTTGAGAAATGGTTATAAAGCGAAAGTGTGCTAGCACGGGTATTGGATCGCGTGAGAAGGGCCGCAAAAGTAAGGTCAGTAAGGTCGGTCTAGAGTTAGCTTATTAAAACACGAATGCCATAAAACTACCCATGGGGGAAAAATGTTGCCCAATTTTCCGGGCTAACCACTTCCGGGTGCACCAAGCTCGGCGGAAGTGTAGCCACGAAAGGCAATACCTACCCGCTAACACCACTTACTGCTCACGTGGGACACTTTTAAGCCCGAAACGTGCACCGCTGGAAGGAAGAGCGGTACGGAGGTCGCCCTACTTAACGTGTGATGGTCCCGACTCGCTTAGTCGCAACGGAGCATACTATAGCCGCCAGATTTCACTCATTCTTGTCCATAACAATTTTATTTACTAGCGAACGCGCACAATTGCGAATGACGAAAGGGCAAATAAAGCGCGGGAAGTGAGACGAGGCTTGTTATTGGTTTGAAAAAACTTTGACATTGAAAGATGCGATTCGGTGCATTGCACATGGCACCAAGTAGCCGACTCTAATCGTACATAATATTCAACACACCGGGAACAAGTAGGCAGTGGCACTGAAACCCGACCGTCCACTCTTGCTATAGTCAATACGTTAAGCGACAACAATTATGTTACAATACTTTTGAATTGTGCGGATCGTTCATGCGACGCGTGCAGCCGCTTCGAAGCGACTGCACATTTTTCGATATGTGTGGGCGCTCGAGGCGTCCGCACAATCAAATCCGCAGATATTTCCGACCTCCGAGCACATATTTATATGAAACGCACGTGTTAAGATGTGCGGATCCGTGGATGTCGCGATATGAAGATTCGTACACGGTACCCAGTGCGAAAATCTGTAGCAACAAATTTATATGAAACACAGCCTTATGCAATATACCGCTCCTTAACTCTATACATTGCTATAATGTGGTTGTCCGACTCGGGCGAGTCTCATTGAAATGACATGTTCGAGGAGACAACGATTTGATCCATCAATGCATTCGTCCCGCCTTATCCGTATCACTAATGCAACAAGGAATTGTGCCCTACTTAAGCTACGCGCCCGTTAATTAGTGCGCTATTTAATCAATGCGTCCATGAATTAAGCCTCCGCATCACCCTCAATAACTAAAGATCAAGCATCAACTGCAATGCATCAAAAATTGATACATAAATGTTTAGTTCATCTGCTAATTCATGGACTTATTGATTATAATGGGGCACTACTTCGTGGACGCATTGATTGAATGGGGCACTAATTCATGGATACATTGATTAAATGGGGCACTAATTCATCGACACATTGATTAAATGTGGCACTAATTCGTGGACGCACTGATTAAATGCGGCACTAATTCATGGACGCATTGATGCGGGTGATGGGGGGCTAATGCATTTATGCTTCATGCGCATCGGTATGTTGGCAAAATTCATGTTTTGGGTGGATGTTTTCAATTACATGAGTTTGTGTCGAAAATTCAAGTGAGTCGGATATTGTATGGGACGTCCCACATAGCTTTGTTAAAGTTATGACCAATTGTTTGTCCCCTCCCCCTCTTGACAACGGCCGTCTAGACAGGTCCGCCCACGAGTATAACCCCCTCAAGGTTGTGAGTTTGACCCTCTCCATGTTGTCTTGGCTGCAACGGAGTGACCCGCCGACTAGCCGCTCAATTGGGATCATCGATAATTCAAGCCAGATTATATTGTTTGCAAAAGTGACAATAATTGTGTGCGGAGTGTGCGTGCATTGGCGCCCGCCGGCGGCACAACGGCGGCGGCCCCAGAGGGGGGTGCGCTCGCATGCCCGTCGGCATCCCCTCACCTCCCCGTGGTGGGCGCTGGAAACCCCGTAGCCGTACCAAGCCTAGCACGGTAGGGGGCTAAGAGGGCCGACAACTCGATCAGCGGGATCAGTAGCTGTCGGGAAAGCCCTGTACATAGGGCTTTGTAAAAAGTAATTTCTGTGCGATACCGGCACCAAGATCTCCCGCTCGGCCCGTCCGATATGTTTTTTCGCATTTAGATACTATTGAGTACATTCCTACTTCGAGGGGGTAGGGCCTGTACTACATGAGCGTTTGATGGCGAGGAGGGTACGGCCAGATCAAGACGGGAGGCGGGTGTTGGAGCTGGAAGTGGCTAGCCGGGAAGCAGCGCCAAGAAAGGGCGCTCGCTACCCGCCGACCAGCCATGTGCCAGTCGAAACTTCCCAGGGGGTGAGGCAAGACATGGCACAGGCCGGTGGCCGGTCGCAGGCGGAGGAGCGGCTATGCGAGAAGCGGCGATCCTTAGGATCAGCCGCCGGCGGAAAGCCATGTACGGAGGGCTTTTTGGAAATTAAACTAATGTCCGTACGCGGCGTCGAACTAGTTGGGGAGCATGACTAGGGTAGGGCGCTCACTAGCGAGCCGCCACGCCGACAAGTTACATCTCCCGGGGGGAGGAGTAAGCTTGGGCGGCAAGGAGGCCAATCGCGACGGAAGGAGCGACAAGATCTGGCAACGACGACCCTCCGGGTCGGCGCCGCCGGAAAACCCCGTACGGAGGTTTTTTGACTAATTTCCGTGCACCCGCGGCCCGACGGACCCGGCTACGGTGACCTGACCCCCCCTCCCCCCCCCCCCCCTCCTCGACACCCACTACCCGGATAGACGAGACCCTTGCGGGGGGGGCCGGGTGAGCGCGGAGGCCCCTGTTTCAACAAAGTCTGCCAGGTGGACGCGCAATCAGAGGGGGGAGGGTACGGAAGCACGCCGGACTACCTGACAGGTACCCGAGTACTAGACAGAGAAAAAACTAGGAAAATGAGCGGGAAATATTCAGGCGCGGAGGCAGGAGCGCATGTTTTTTCTATGTCTGTGTGCCTCGGTCCCGCCCACCTGCCCTCGAGGTGACGGGGGACCTCGACAAGGAGCACCGTCGCGTCGGCGGACGCGGCGGTGACCTTGGCGGGGCTTACGGGATGGGGCGGCGGGATCGACGAGCGACCACGCGAGGAGGTTTTTTTTGCCAGCCTTTCCCCTCCTATCTTCGGCAAGACCGAAGTCACGCGGGAGCTAGATTAGGTTGGCCCGTCGTCCCTCCCGAACGCCGACCGGCCTAGGCCGGTCGGCACCCCGGTTCGCTGGGAGCGGGCCGAGCATCGTGAAGGTCGAGCAGCAGCTATGTTTTACATTTCTTGACAATAAGTGGATTTGTTTTTCGATCTGTTTTTCTTGATTACAAAATTATTACGCTGTTACTGCTTATGCGGGGGGCTGTGGCAATTGCTGCGATTGCTTACAGTTTTTTAACTCCCGAGGAACGCCGACACACAGTGAAGTTAGGCGTGTCGATCGGTGTACCTGGTCGAAGAGACCCGGGCTAAACTCGCTTATAAGTCCCGAATGGCTTGGTAGAGAGGCCCGAGAGACAGCAATCGGTCCAGTTTGCCGGCACATGTTGTAAACAATTTCAATTTCATTTCAATTTCAATTTGCGCGTGCATTAAATATATAGATATGGATTATCATAGGATACATGTGTATATTCAGAAATGCATATACATTGTCTGAAATGCAACATGAAATTGTGCAGATTGCGCGCCCCGAATATTAACTTACAATCCATATTCATTACTATAATAATAGCCTAACACACCTTCTATGCTAAATTCTGCAATATCATGAGACGTCTCTTGGGAATCCTCTGCAAACACTTGTTCTCGTGAACCTCGTCCTCTGCGTTGCAATCACAATTCAAAATTAGTGCTGGGTCACTATTTTACAACTGTTGGTTGAATGTAATTGATGTATTGGATGGTCAAGGGGTGGCGAGGACGTGGCTGTCATGGGTGGTAATGTGATGTATTTTACATACAATCAGAATTGAATGAGTGTGAATTTATGTGTGTGAGTCTATATGTTTGTGCTTTGGTGTATTTATATGCATGCGCGAGTGTGTGTGTGTGTGTGTGTGTGTGTGTGTGTGTGTGTGTGTGTATGTGTGTGTGTGTGTGTGTGTGTATCTATGAGCATGTTGCAAGATATGGACGTCACACAAAGTGCATACCAAAGCTGCACACACACACACACACACATGTCCTTTCGATATGTCCATCAATAATAGCGAGTACATGCTATCGGCTTCTTGTATTATCCGTATTCGCTAAATTAAAAAAATCGAATATTTGCGGCCTAACCTCGCTGAAGGCTCATAAGTAGTATTCATGTATCACAAAAGAATTATAAACCCAATAGCCCATGCCGCCTAGCAGTGGGCCTATTTCTCCCCAAATATCGGCTGCAATGCATGGCCCGACACAAAATTCCTTTAGATTGAAGGCAATTGCGTCCTGCACAGGATGATAAATGGTTTAAAAGACTAAAAATGTTCCGAGAACAGATTCATGGCAGGGCTAAACAAGGTTGAGTTGCCGTAATAACATTCAGTAATTCGATAGCCAACGCGTGCATATCCGTTATGCTCTTGCACCCATTGAGTAACTGCCTCCGCTAACGGTAATTGCAGCGACATAGGACATTTGAGATGTGTCCCTTGCGGATATAGAGAACGTAATATTCGCCTTCGCTACCCACTTCGTACACGTATAATTAAGTTGGTTGCGATGCTCAGCGAGCTGTGGCTTGATACGAGGTGTCGACCTTAGCTACATACTTGAGGCTTGTTAGACTACCTTCCTATGTAACCAAATACTGAAATCAGCATGCAAATATTGTCGAGGGGCGCACACGACGCGACAAGAAATATACGGGGACGAGGTTGTAATATTAAACGACACGGAACGTCGGATAGACGACGAATACATACAATACAACGTTGGAAAGGATGGGCAAAATGTGGAAAAGAACAAAGAATGTGGCCGCCCACCGCGAATTTTAGGCGTCGAGAGCTAAGTAGTAAAAAACGACGGTACAATAGGTTGGTGGTGTTGCATGCCAAGAAGTTATGGTGGCAGTACTATCACTCTGCCACCCTTGCTCCTTTATTCGTCTATTAATCAATATGTCTCGAATGGGACATAGCATATGCAATACGGGCTAGCTTCACCTCTTTTATCCCGCCCGCGTATGCGTTCACGATGATGGAAGCGCCGGATAGCGACCCGCCTTCAACGACTGGAGCGCTAGACTTCGGAAGGGTAGTTAAAAGCTGCGGGGCAACATTGGTAGCATGTTCGCCCGCTGCATGTCGAAATATTCCACGTTTCCGTGCTCGTCAACATAGGAGCCTTAATTTTAATACATGTAATTCATTTAAGACATGTATGGCGGCTTGGCTCGCCGCATCTTGCATGTGGGGAGCATACTCGAGTGCAATGTTCCCGGTCGGTAGACCTTCCCTTCTTATCTTGTACTGCGGGCCCCCCAAACGGAAATCCTCAAACAATGTAACTTCAACTACGTAGGAGGCCTTAGGAGCGTGGGCATCGAAGTGGCCAATTATAGGGGTGAGCATTACTTACTATGTCTTCATGTTCGGCTTGGAGTTTCAGTGACCGCCGTGAAGGCAATCTATGTCGGCGGCAGCGACGCCAAAGCACCGTCGCACCTTTTTCAAACCGCGGTACGACCGGGAGGGACTCTTGGCGGGGGGCCGGGGCGGGGGGCTAATAATGGTTTGCACGGATGGTTGTTCTTTTGTTTTTATTATGATGCATTTGGCGAGGCCAATACATAATGCGGACGAACTTTTGGAGTCGGGGATGATACGCAAACAATCTTAAATCAAATATCATTCAAGATCGACCGTCAATTTGAAATCGGCCCACATCGCACGGCGCAACTACGAGTGTGAAAGACATTTCAGAGTCCACGTCGTATGATGGATATGGCCGACGCTACGGCAACGTTTCTCGACCATAGGTCACGTTTGTCGAGGCAACTCCCATTTCTCATCGTCGATTTTGGCGGTAAACGCGTGTCATATAATAGTTGTCGCTATTGCGGTCGCAGTCAATATTTCAAAAATATCGTCGTCAACTTCATTACCTCGTAGCCGTATCCGTACCACGTACATGTACCTGGTCGTATTGGAGATTTGATGTAGTTTGGCAATACCAAAAAACTGTAAATTACAAGATGCATCAATGCGACCGATATGTTCCGTAAGTATGCAAATAATTCGTTGTGCATCGATTAAATAAGGCTCTAATTCATGGATGCATTGATTGATTAGGGCACTAGTTCATGGGCGCATCGATTAAATAGGGCACTATTTCGTGGACGCATTGATTAAATAGGGCACTTATTCGCAGATGCATTGATTAAATGGCGCACTCATTCGTTGATACATTTATTAGATAATGCACTAATTCATGGACGCATTGATTAACTAGGGCTCCAATTAAAAATTTCTTACAAGGAAAAGCAGTGGAGGCCACCAAGCATAAAGAAGAAAAGAGGAAAAAAACCTAAGCCCGAGGAACAGGAAGGCATGCCACAGCATCAGCACTGCCCTCCTGCAAAGCAGGAGGGCACTAATTCGTGGACGAATCGATTAAACGGGGGAATAATTCGTGGACCTTCGTTGTAAGCAGTTGAGTGGCGGCATGCTGCAAGAAAAGGCGATATATATATACAGCATGTACCTTCACCTCGTGACCCGTACAAGTAGCTATGCAGCATGTAGTACCTGTACCCGTAATCATCAGCAGCGTCGCGCCTGATGCCAGCACTTGCTTTCTACGCTACCTGTACAGGTACGGCTGTACCTGTACTACTCAGCGATATTATCCTTAGTTTTTCTTATTTTTATTTTTTTCCCTCCGACTTCCACATTTCTCTTCGCAAGTCGGTCAACACAACACTGCGCCTGTTTCTCGCAGTGACGGGCCAAAAGAGTGACGGGCCGTCATCTGCACTTCACGCGTCAACACGCCCCAATACCCCTGCTGCTCAACCTCGTCCTGTACTGAAAGACAGTCGCGGCGGGTATAGTCAAAGATCGAGGCCGCTTCACCGGACGCGAGCGATATTATTTGTACTTTTACGCAATACATTAGCGATACAGTCCAGATCAGCCGACGAAAGGAAACACTTCGTTCGACTCCGACGAGGGAAGTGATCACGACCGGAGGGTGAAAATATACACATAGCACAACCTCAACAGCATGGCGTATGACAGCTTGCTTTCCGTGCTGGTGGGCACCGAGGCGCTGCTGGCGCTGAGCCTGGCTGCGCACGTGTTCAACCCGCTCCTCTCTGCGCCCGCTCTGGTGGCGTGTCGAGTGGTGGGAGGCAACGCGACGGGGAAGGTGGTGGTGGGCACCCTCGCCGCCGTCCTGCTCCTCCTCTTTGCCGCCAGCGTGAACGACATCCGCACGCTGATGGCTGCTACCGCCCAGCTCCCTGACAACTCTTCTTCCGAAAACAGGTGGGTGCGGTATAGTCCGTCAACTATTACCCGGGGCGGCGCAGTGACCCCTCAAAAGGAAATAATTGAGTAAAAAATATAATGGAAGACGAAAAGTGCGCACATGTAACACACATGCAGGAGGCAGAGGAAGAAAGAGCGAATGAGAGGAAGGTAGGGGGGTATGGGGAGGGATTAAGATATGGGAGGGGAGGGAGAAAGGCAGCGAGGGGAGAGAGAGAGAGAGAGAGAGAGAGAGAGGGGAGGGAGAGAGAGAGAGAGAGAGAGAGAGAGAGAGAGAGAGAGAGAGAGAGAGAGAGAGAGAGAGAGAGAGAGAGATACATTGAGCGAGATAGGTAGGTAGATAGATAGAGGACGAGAGATAGATAGCTAAAGAGACATAGATGGTGCGGAGGAAGGGAGGGATTTAAAGGGACAGGCCAAAGGGCAGAGAGAAAGAGGTGGGCTGAGGGATTGGGAGGGGAAGGGGAAGTGATTATGTGGCATGGGTCTCAGACATTGATACTTGGGGAATGATGCAATTCAGCGCGCGAATTGTGAATAAGACATACGGATTGTGTATTTGCATAGGTAATTGAGACAAGCTGCTGAATACAGGAAGAGGTTATTGGGTGGTGTGGCATTGTGGTGGGGTGGGGAAGAGGAGGTGGAGGGGGCGCACAGTCTTCGCTGTTCCAGCCTCAGCTGACACAGTATGTGTGATGGCTGTGGGAGCAGTTTGTACCACAGTGATCGCATTGCGCGCGCGGAGGTGCAGGCGCTGCTCACATTCATCTGCGCCATCCTCATCCCGCTGCTTGGCGCCCTCAGCGGCGTGATAACAAAGTACGAGAAGCTGAAACTCAGTGAGCAGGCAATGCTGAAGCAGGTCCGCTCCCCCTCCAACCACTTAAAATGACACACACACTCTCTCTCTCTTTCTCTCTCTCTCTCTCTCTCTCTCTCTCTCTCTCTCTCTCTCTCTCTCTCTCTCTCTCTCTCTCTGTCTCTCTCTCTCTCTCTCTCTCTCTCTCTCTCTCTCTCTCTTTCTCACACACACACGCGCGCGCGCGTGCACACATGCATGAGGAACATATACGGGTGTCTCGCTATCACACACATATTTACTGGTGAGCACCTCTTTGTTCTTTGCAACACAAGCGTATTTGCAAATACAAATTCACACACACACACACACACTAGCACGCCCCAAAAAGGTCAATATTGAGAGAATTATTTTCGGTTATATTTGCACATCACAGTGCCAATTTAAGGCGTACGTTTGGAAGTGTCTTGTTGCATGCTTTGTTTTTCATGTGAGAATGATATCCAGAATTAGACATTCACTTCCCGTGTTGTGCAAGCCATCTGTATGTGTTGGTCTGAGAGTAATCACATTTTCGGTGTAGGTGAAAGGGCTGCAGCAGGAGTACACACGCGTGACCTCCACGCCGAAGGGCTCCTCTGGCGGGGATGGGAAAGAGGGTGGTGATGGGGCGGCGGAGGAGAAACTGCGTGCACGTGTCAATGAACTGCGCGCGCAGTTGGATGTCGCGGCGGACGCTCTGGAGGTGAGCGAAAAGGCGCGGAAAACAGCGGAGGCCAACACTTCTGCCATGAAGCAGCAGGCGCAGGTAAGGGCGACCTTGTGTGTGTGTGTGTGTGTGTGTGTGTGTGTGTGTGTGTGCGCGCGCGCGCGTGTGTGTGTGTGTGTGTATGTGCTGAAGGGGGAAGACTGGGGTCTTCAGGTTGACTTAAAAATTACGAAGAAGAGTGTCTAGTCACTGACTTATCTCAAAAACTTGTCATCTATTGCACGTTGCACATTATTTGACGTCGACGTCGTTCTTCGTGCGGCTGGTTGCAGTTGTGAATAACGTCACTCAAAGCGAAGCGCGTGAATCACACTCATGCTGCCAATGTTATTCAATTGGGTCGTGAACGTGCCACCATTGAACCCCGGTACCTACCTCAGTATGACCTGTATTGGGTCCTATCTGAGCTGCAGTCGTGTCGATTTGTACATTGGCGTTTGAAGTGTGAAGTCGGAAAGCGTTTACTTGGGTTGTTATTATTTCACTGAAATATCGTATGCTATTATGCAATTTGGAAAAAACTTGTAATTATTGTTTCACCATGACTGTGCCTCTAGTCTTTTGTAAGCAATGAGTATTACTTTATCAACGTATATTGTTGTTATTGAAGGTCCATTTTCATCGACTCGGCCTTTTCATGATATTTAATTAGTTACGCGACGTTCGATAGTTATTAACTCCACCAGACGATTCTTGGCCATCCTAATAGTACTACCCTGCTATATCAGGCCCTTGAGCGCGAGTACGACCGACTGATGGCGCTCAAGGACGAGCTGGAGGCGCAGCTGGCGCGGGTGCAGGCGTCCGGAGGGAGCAAGAAGGACTCATAGGGGTTCCAGGGTTTCGCCCACACCGTGGCCCTTCACCGCGTTAGTCTGCCCGCACTTGCAGTCAGCTTTATTATTGTTGGAGCAGCCGATGTGTGGCTGGCTGCCTACCTGTACCCGCGGTACCCCTGCTTAGCCGCTTTAAGCCGGGTGATGAGTGTAAATATAGTACTTGAATGAATTAAAAAAGCTCTAATTAATATTAGTCCTTGTCCGGACAACACCATGACTGTGATTGTCCGGGCAAACCCCATAGTTTGCATTTCACTACCTAAACCAGTGCTGCCTGGTCCGCCGACAAGTTCGGACGCTGCGACCCGCTCTCGGCCCCCTGCTGCGTCTGCGTGTGCATCGCCAGTTGACGGCTGCTACTATTGGTACCGCTTCCGCGCGCCTGCAGCAGCTCGTCGATTTTGGCCTCGAGCGCCTGAACGGTCTCCTGAACTCTGTCCTGCGACCCGTCCACGATGCTCCGCACCTGTCCGACGAATCCGCGCAACAGGCAGCACAGCACCATTTCAGAGAAACACAGCCGTTTTGTGGCTTCGCTTTCTTCTCGACCCACATCGACGAATCGTTACACCACCAGTGAAACGCCGTTATTATCAAATAAAACAAAGTACATATTAGTAGGATTCAAGTATGAAGCTACTATGGCGGAATATTGGTATGAGGTCGTGCTAATATTCAAATACCGGGGTTGGTACTTCGTCATTTCTGTGGAATGCCGGCATATGCCTTTATCACAGGATACCCAACCGCGCGCAGCGACTGGCACCACTTTCGAAGCTCGCCTCTTTATATCTACTCCTTATTCCTTACCTTCCGGCCCAACATCATCTGGTGTACCCGAACGGAAAGAATCACACAGAGCGATGATATTAAGGCATTTCATCTGTTTACACTTAACATCCGAACCAGCCGCATTATTTGCGGCTTCTCTGATACTACTCATGTAAAC
The DNA here is from genome assembly GCA_026401115.1 of Tetraselmis chui. NCBI lineage: Eukaryota > Viridiplantae > Chlorophyta > Chlorodendrophyceae > Chlorodendrales > Chlorodendraceae > Tetraselmis > Tetraselmis chui. The sequence goes on from JAPMLY010000005.1 coordinate 293,940, forward strand.
AGCTTTGAATCAATATGCCAAGACACTCGACCTGAACATGAATGTTGATCATAGACGAGTCTTCTGATTCAAATACATTAATGTGTATTTGTTAGCTCTCTTGCATGGGCCGAACGAGGGAGAGAAGGTAAGGGGGGGGGGGGGGGGGGTTAGCGTACGCGCTTCTCCGTTTCCTTGAGTCTGCCCAGCCACTCCTGCGCCTCGTTCTCCTGCACCTGCTCGGAAGGCACCATGAAGTGCACGAACTGGTCCGCGCGTCGAGCGTGGTTCTTCAGGTCGAAGCTCTCCATCTCGCTCTCCAGGTCCATCAGCAGCTTCACTTTGCCTGCAGCGAGTCGGAGTAATGCACACGCGAAAAATGGCAACACTAAGGACACCCGCCGGACGTGTATACCCGCTAACCTTGGCACTGCGAGTAGAATGATTATAGTACAGACACAAATGACACGAACAAATATTGACAGCTGTTTAAATTCATTATAACGATCGATTCATTGATAATATATCCTAAGAGAAATCAATATAGCATGAATACGCTACGAGTATCCCAATATCAATACAGAAAATATTGTAAATCCTGAATACCGTTTATTCCGCCTTAGCGCTCTCGTTTCTGGAAGGGTGAAGCGTTGGGGGCGTACCTCGCATGAATTCCAGCTCCTCCTTGTCTTTGACTCGGTCGTAGGAGTCGCCCATGATGGCGATGAGCAGGTTCAGCAGGATGATGACCATGACGAGGAGGTACAGCGCAAACAGGAGGATGGAAAAGTTGCCGTCGGAGGTGCCGTTGTAAAACTCGCTCGTGTCCCAATCGCCCAGCGCGATGGTGTACATGTTGGCCGCGATGCGCAGCCAGTTCGACCAACTGTTGTCGGAGGATCCCAGCTCGCCGGTGGACAGGATGAAGGAATAGAAGAGCAGTCGGAAGCCGACGCCGAACCCTGCGTGCCGGTAATACCCGAGGGCGTCGGAAGCGTCAGTTTACATTGATAGAGGGTACCAAAGGACTGAGCACTTAATTAAGGGTACTCCCACAGTACACGCCAGAGTATAAATGTACCTACGGCAACCTGGGTTTGCTGCAGTTTTACTGCACTGAAAAATGATAAACGCGTGACCACCCGCACGGTGCGCTTTCGCATGACAGTGCGCCACAATTGTTCGACACTGTTACTTCATTGCTAATACAACAATAAACCTCGTGACTATGATTGCGTTTTATATAAATCAGCAATACGCACTGGCTAAACCTACAAATAAAAAAATTGGAAAATGAAGAATTGAAACCCTCCAAAAACATCGCCTCCTTATCACATTTAGCTGTTCCCATGAAGTGTGCTGTTTTAGCCATGGCTAGTCTTGAACGACTTCTCCTCGCAGTTAGCCTAGGGTTTAGGTTTTAAGGCTAGCCTAAATAATATACCCTAACTAAACCCTCAATAGGGATCATGTATTGCTTGAGTACGCGCGTACGGAGTTGAAAGAGACATACAGAATGACTCCCCCCCCTTCCAATCCTTTTTCGCCAGAATTCGGTACCTAAAATAATACATTCAATCGGAACGGCGTTATCAGAAGGGGCACCAATCAATATACAAATACGTAATATTTCTGTAATTAAGCATTGCATCCCATAAAAAAGAGCCATGCAATTTCTAGAAAGCATATTCATTTTATTATGATTTTTTTACGACCATAAGAAAAGGCAACGGACGATATCAAACTTCGCTGTTCGTGACGGAAAGGGTAAACGATGGGAGGGATGGGGGGCACCTATTGCAATCATGACCATCAGGAGAAGGAAGTAGCGCATGTCGACGATGATCTGAATGACCATACGCACCAGTGCGCCGGTGTCCTTGAAGCCGAGCAGAAAATAAAGGACGCGCACCCAAAGCGCCACACTCAGGAGCGCACTGACGGTGAGCAACGACCTCGTGTTGGACGGCAGCCCGTCCGCATGCCTGCGCACGGCAAAACATTGACTTTTTAGCATCATCGCGACATCCTTCACAATCTGTCGACCGCAGGGGCGTCGTGCGACTTAAAAGTGAGAATCATCGTCCATCCGTACCAATGCGCGGCTCTTTATCAATATCGAGATAATAAAATAAATTGCTCACCCCAAACCAAAAAAGATCCACATAATACAGTTTCCAATGCTTGTCGCATATCTAGCATGGAATCCAGTCGAGCTGATAACAAGGGACAAACAAACAAGACAGAAAATTATAGTCGGTCGGCCCGTGACTGCTAAATTGTAGTCGCTCGTGAGGATGGGCCGGGGCCGGTTGGCACCAATGGCGGCTGAGTTGGTTGATCGCTTCCCTGGCATGGGCGCTGCAGACTCTCGTTCATTGCCTTCTAACAGTTATGCCCGCATGCATCATTTCGTGGGGTTTTTTTTCCTGCTTGCTCCTTTTCATTCAATGCTTTCCACTGCCTTTTCTTGTTATTACTCTACCAGTACCGTAAAAGGGTATTGTAGGGTATACAGGTACTTGTACAACGCCCGTAATTATTATACCCGCCGAATGTCTTTCTGCTTATACTTGTTCATATGTACATAATAATTCTATAAGTAAGTATTTTAAATAATATTACTGTGCACGAATACCCTATTCTGCGGCCATGTTCGGGATGTGAGTGGTGTTTAGAGCGCGTACCATAGTCCATTATTTCTACCATTGCGCGGTACTTAATATTTGAGATGACATCTACCGTTCACCTTGCACCAAATAAGTAAATATTAAAGCACGTCCACATATATTTTCCAAACCACGATGACGCATTCGTTTAACTGAATTAAATCGAGCTGATGATGCGGAACACACACACACACACACACACACACACACACACACACACACACACACACACACACAAACAATCACACACACGCGTGCACACACACACCCACACACACAGACACACTTTCTGGAATTAATATATACAGAAAAATCTGACACAAACACATTTTTGGGTTACATAAACGTGGTTTGTGCGTGTCGTCGTACCACACTTCGTCAGCCATGCAGAGGTTGGTGTAGTAGACGCCCACCGTGGTCAGTAGCGCGATGATGGTGACGTCCAGCAGGTTCCACCCACTGCGCAGGTAGCGCCTGACCCCGGTGCGGAGCAGACTGCGCAGTTCGGTGTACGCCATGCGGAGGCCGATGAGTCCCACCAAAGCGCAACAAACCAACATCGGAATCCGCGTCTTGCAGCGGCCATCCAAATCCTCGTCCTCGTTCACCTGCACCCAGTATCACTTTAACAACGTCACAACTATATTTCTGTCCACTTCTGGAAGCACTCCTGCGCTTGGTTGAACAATAAATTAGTCTTAATTAAAAAACTCAATTCACAATCCAATGAATGGCAAGTTATAAATTTAAATGAAAAAATGGGCAGCGACTGTATGCGGTAAAGTCACATAATTATCTACCGGCATTCAATGACATCAATTGTGAAACAATTGTGTTGCTGTGGGCAAGAGGGTACAGGGGGCGTGGCTTGCCTCGGGGAGGGTGGAGGCGAATATGAGGAAGCAGGCGAGGAGGACGATGTGGATACAGAGTTCGATCTTGAGGCGGGCGAAGCCGTAGCAGGCCCACCGCAGCTCCGTGGCGGCCATTACCGCACTCGTCCCAAACGCGGCTACAGAGGGGGAATCACAGGGAGGAAGTCTGAGGGAGGGGGTTACATTTATTTAAAAAAAAAGTGTAATTTTGAGTAAATTTGTGAACAACGCGTGTATTTAGGGTGAGGCAAGAAATGAGGTGCGAACCAAAGGCTGTGTCGCTGCAGATTTGAAATACATCCGTATTTCATGAAAAGAGACAAATTTCACGTCAATTTGCGAAAATTGGACAATATCAGGGTTTCGGTTTAGGGTTTAGAGCATAGGACAAGCTGGTGCGCACTTTATGCAATTTGCTTTGGACGGAGACGAAAAGGGGGAGCCTCACCGAGCGGGACACGGTCGTTGTGGAACATCATTCGGAGGAGGTCACCCGGTTGCGAGGTGGGGCTCACCCCCGTCACCTCCTGTCAATCAAAGAAAGGACCAACAGCCAGATAATTACTTACAAGACGGCGATCAAAACAATTGAAGTAAATTACGCATTTTAAGCTTCTAAAATTACTTACAATGCCAGCCGTTGACATCTAAAGTGCGGTAATGTAAACTTCGTTATCCTAGGTTCGGTTTGCATTGAAGTTCGAGGTACTTTGTAGCGTTTGACTGGCCGGTGACATTTCAAACAATATATTTTTTGAGAAAATCAGAACGGGCACTTCAAGATTATCTCGACAACAAAATCATGTCAACGTATTTCGACTCCTTTGCACTGCAAAGCTCATTCAATATGTGTTATTGCATGGGTCAGAATTTCACAGCAGCCAAAATCGACCTCACACTCGATAAACTGGAATCATAACGAAATCAGTGACGAGGTCAACTGACGCACCCTTTTGTGTCCCCCAAATAATAATGTACGAAAAGTAAGAAATAAAATATTACAGTCTCAATGTAAAAAAGTATCCGCCGTAACATGTATCAGTCTAATACTTCCTGTCTGTTTCTCGGTTGTTATTCAATATGTTTTAAGGGGGGGGGGGGGGGGGGGGGGGGGGGTCTTACCGATTGCATGCCCCAGTGCAGGACACGTACTGGTGCGCCCATCCCGGGCAGCTGGCAGCAGTACGCTGCCATGGGGATGGTGTGGCTGTAGGCAGTGTTGTACATTGTGGAGTGATTGTGCAGCGCCGCGTCCCCCATCTGATGAGACCCTGTGTTGCCGTTGCGAACCTAAGCGCAGGGAAAAGCACAATTAGTAGATAACAACAGAAACACAGACACACCAGTAGAGAAAATGAATGCGATATACTCAAGTTTCGAATTGCGCTGTGCTACATATATGTTTCATGTCACATTGATTGAGTATGGACTAGACATACATTGACATTGTTAATTTGCGCCAACCAATACATACTCGTACGGAGGCCATCGTCTTGGCGACTTTCGTTTTCTCAATTTGTTGTATTTACAAGTATCACATGCGTAAGTTTAAAACTTCATATGGCATTATATACTTTTAAAATCAAGTCATACTCTGCTAAGGGGCCCTGAAAGTCGAAAATATGACAGTCCTGCTCCTCAGGCAACTTACAACCCAAAACGTACATGTACACAATGACAGGTGTAAACGACTGAAATTCCATCGGGCATCGACGATTGGCACTCATCAGTTACCTTGCCAAACCGAAGGATACTCATCAGCGACCCCCAAACGCGCTGGTACCAGGGTGCATCGGTACGGTAGACCATTGTACAGCTGCGCTGCTTCTTGGTATCCCCGTGGCCATCCACCGTCGACGACCCATTTCGCAAGGCGGCCATACTCGCGGCACGTCGCGCCTCGCCCTCCGCCTTCACCTCTCCTTTTTCCTCCTCCAGTGCCTCGCCGTGCCGCCAGTAGCGCCGCAACTTCAGTGTCGAGTTCTGAAAGTGCGGCGTCGGCAGCGGCTCAGCGAAAGAAAATAATATCACTCTCCAAAAACAAGGTATAACATGCTACCTTCAAATAATTATTTCGAGTTACATCTCAGCCATATCTTCGTTAAAGCATTCTAAAACGCGTGGAACACATTACCATATAAATCGTGACAGCGCAAGTGCTACGAATCAAATCCCCAAAACACGTGCACGACATTGCACGTGCCAGCAATAAAATATCGCAACAGATCTTGAATATTTACAGAAATGGTACTTTGTTTGTTTATAAAATACAAGTTTCACAGTATTTGTGATGGAGGATGAATCGGCAGATGTCTCTTGTTTCAGGCACAAAGTCCCTCGAACGAGGCGCTACACATACGATGGGTGCCGACTTACCTTTGTGATGAGGGTCACTTCTCGCACCATCCGCTGCCACATGAAGTTTGGGCTGCAGTCTTGAACCTGGAGGAGCAGCGGTAGCATTGTCAAAAAAAGGGTGAACACAATTCGCGTAGGGAACATCAAATCAAGAAACGACGGTCACCGCAACCATACTCTTTGAAGATATGGCATCGTTTGGGTGAATCTGAACTGCGGAGCCATCCAATTGCGTTGTGCAGCATCAGAAGCAAAACATATGATGATTGATAACAGAGGGTGACGATAAATCGTGGAATACATGCGCATATCGGCAGTAATTAGAGCACATTTAAATGATAACATATTTTTTGAAATGAATGGAAAGGAAAATATGGAAAAGACATTTGCATAGTTAGGAATAGTTTACGTACAGATGTTCAGAAAGCTGACCTCGTACAGCGGGAATATGCCTGCCTGTCGTCCTTTTTAAGTAAAACGCACTTTGATTAAGCATCCTTTTATAAGAAAATGACAAGGAAACTAGAAGAACATACTATCCGTGTTTCTGTCTTTTCTAATAATCCAGCTCGTTAATTGGACGGGTGGGAAAAATGTAATCAGGGCGGAAACGTAAACTGTGTTGAGAAAAGGGGGCGGTACGGCGGAGTGGAAGCCCGCGATGTTGACGACGCCGAGCATCGCCGGCACGGGCCACTGAAAGCAGCCCATCGGCGCGACGCCCTCCTCAAGGTACGTCATCAGCATCGCAGGGTACTGGTTCACCATCGCTTGGACGAGCGGCCAAAAGGCGTAGTGGCTGCGGCTCGAGTGCCGAAACTTGCGCTCCGTCAGCGCCGTGGACAGCGACTGGGCAACGTTGAAGCTGACGTTGCGGTTGTAAATCGCCTGATTGATACTCCTTTGGACGAAAATGGCGCATTTTGTCTTAGAATCAGCACGTCCCAGAAAACAACACTGGACTCAAATAACGGTAAGGTCGACGCGATGAAATAAACGCAAGTGTGAAATCGGAACATTGCTCGTATTTGTTACATATCTTTCATAAATGCGCATCTAAGTATCAAATGCTGATGGTTTAATCAAATTACCATATAATAAGAATTCGCAGTAACATAATAACGCGGTGACATTCGTATTTTTCCAATGGCGGAGAATGGGGAATTGATAATACGAGTGGCATTGTTGGCAAGATTAGTGCGGCCGTAGCGCGAAGGGTGCACTCACTCGGACTGTCCGTACAGCTCGTAGAATTGATCGGTGTCAGCGACGGTGAGGCAGTAGCCGTCTTTGGGCGCAAAATCTGCACACAGGTAGGGGTGGGTACGAGGAAACTCAGCAACCAATGTACAAACAAGGGAAAAAATCCCTTCAACGCTATATGGATTGCGATCGACGACAGCTCAATCCAGCGCCGAAACAATATATGCGGCAGTTTGCCTCTCTAGCTAATCACTAAAACAAATCAATGCTTTTGCTACCTATACAATGTCATGTAATGCACTGTTACATGACACTACTCGTCATATCAAACAAGCGCTTAATCACTTTCACAAGTAGACACCTTATATAGCATGCACGGCATCGACCTTGCACGCGAGGAACCCAGAATCGATAAAACGTAAGCTGTTGCAAATATTTGACGGTTTTAATGCGCCACGCGACAATTAAACAACCCAAAAGCGCAGTTTGCTTACATGTTTTCTTTCGATGATCGTGGATATCTTCACGTAAACAATATTTTTGACAAACTCGACTGAGGATTACAGTACACTGCCTCGGTAGAAAATACGCCCTTCTACGCTCTTCTACAATCGCATCCTCGAATTAGTGTCGCGGATCGCAGCAAAAGGAAGGATTCAATCCGCAGCAGCCGCTTTTGTAACTAGTAGCAAGAATGTATTGACCACATGCATGAAAAGGGCATATGAATTCTTCGATTCGCTCGACGACGACGCGGCGAGGAATTGTAATCAACAACTCAATGACTGTCTGACAACGGGTGATGTTTTGATAGGAGACGCGGTCGCGACGCACCAACCATCTCCTTCACGATGTCCGCGCACAGCTGCTGCCACTCCGGCATGTCGGCCCCCGACTCCGGCGTCCCCATCTTCAGGAGCGCATGCATCAGCACCGAGTTACCTATGAACATTCCAGTGTCGCCGTCAAAAGTTTCCGAAAGCATGTCTGAACATACATGCTCGAGGCCATTCGTAAGAATATTGATTACAAAAGTCACTATAGGAACTTGGACTGGGACAAAAGGGGCGGGGGGGCAAGAGAGCAAGAGTGACAAGAGGGAAATGGAATCCAAGGCACGGCAAAGGGAGGCACTACATTGTGCACACACCTAGCAGATGAGACACAAGAGAACACAAGAGACTCCCACGCAACGCTCATTCGTCGGCGATTTGCAAGGTCTAATTAGTATGTCCGAAAATTCTTACAAGAAAAAGCAGCAGACCACCAAGCAAAAAGAAGAAAGAGGAAAAACCTAAGCCCGAGGAACAGAAAGGCATGCCACAGCGTCAGCACTGCCCTCCATTTCTTATTGATATGTGAAAGGAAAACCAGTTGCTTCTCAACAATCATTTTATGTATAAATCCATCATATTACATAGACCATATATAGCGCGTAGAGTGTATTAATATAGCGCTGACATCCAATATTTTAACAAGTAGTCCTGCGTTTGAATCCACTTCACTATTCATCACTTAAAGTTTAAATATTTAATTGCTTACAAGAAACTAGAAATTGCACCGCAAGAAAAAAATCCCAATTCATAATCAAAAAAATTAAAGTGAAGTGTAAGGCAAATCAATTGACCGGGCAACGCGAGGTACAGCCAAACTGTATGTCTAGGGCTGTGCCGTCGTCTAGTTTGGTTTATCTGATAATTTTTTTTTGATAGCGCTTCATCGGTAAATGGCCTTTGAAGCGGTGCATACGCCGTCATTGGTATATCTTAAGAGTAGCAGGTCTCCAGCTAGCGTGTATCATCCACGGGAAAAACGCATTGACGGCAATACAGTAACCGGATGCAAGCAGTGCCCGTACCTGTGTGGTCCACTTGGTGGAGCAACTCGGGGTAGTGCGCCACGCAGGAGCCTCCTTTGGCCTTAAAAAACTGGTGTTCCCCACGCAGCATTCGGTAGTGCTCCCAATCTGGCGTCACACCCGACTGAAAATAACAGTTTCAAGATTTGTGAATTGCCCGACGTTTGATACCATTGAATGTTGCAGCGCCGCATTTGAAAGTGAGTGTGTTAATTTAAACACACTCAGATTAAAGAGAATTGTTATCACATGAAGGATGCTCAGTCCATCATGTCTAACGAATAGTGCGCTCGGATTTCCAGCGACAGGGTGTTAATTTTCAACAGGACGGGGACTTTAGTGTGATTCGGTGGCGGACCATCTACCGAGCACATCTTTTCGCAGGTACTCTTCCAAGTCCGAGCAGCAATAAAAACAATTCAAAGGAAGGTACAGCTTGAAATATAGAAAAACAGCAAGTATCATAGAGTTCAAATTCGAAGCATTATCATCAATCTAACCCTCACTAAGTCTTTGCTATACTACATAACATGCTAAGACATCATTTAACCCGTTTCTAAAAAAAAAATATCCAATTTGAAAAAATCAACAGACATATGCGGTTTAGTAATTTACAAAGTATTTTAGCAGTGAACTGTGCACCCACAGGCGCATAAAACCAAATATACTTAATAGGAGTGTGTGATTACCTGCGAGTAGGGGGTCCAAATGGCAGCGAAGGTGGCAGCGCCCGCGTTCATTGAGTGCACCGCGATCACACCGGTGGAGTTGGTGAGCAGTCCGCTGGAGTGAGTGGGCGCGAGGCTGACGTTATAGACGCGCGGTGTGATGATGGTGGCCAGGACGGACCCAACAGTTGCACACACCATGTGGATGCCTTGCGCACCCTGCGGATACCCAAGACGCCGGCCCTTCAACAAGCTTGCCAGGGAAGTCAACACACAGTACACAAACATAGTCCAGACAAAGTGGCACGGTACTTCTGATTGGTGAATAAATTTAACAAGCCTGATGAGATAAATTCAAAAATTGTACTCCAGTGATTTTGAAGGTTCAGGGTTTTATTGGCAATCACATAATTTCTGAGTAATTACAAATTGGAGCATCGATTGGAACTAGTTTGTCGTCGAGGACTTCAAGCACATGGAACTGGATTAGGCCAACGTCAGCCTAACGCTACTAAGCAGCTGTGGACGAATGTCGAACGTGTTTTATTTATAAATATCCAAGCAGACAAAAATATTATAGTACACGATATAAGTAAATAGGTAGCAAATGTAAGAACATGCCAACCGATTGCGGCAAGAGGGGGGGGGGCCACGAAACTAAAATTTCTAAAATGGGGGAAAGGGGGGTTCAGTACATTAAACCGGCCCCCGACGACCACCGTCTCATCGCCCGGTCCCCACACCACGTCCAACGGCTCCATCTCCTCCTCAGCGGTGGTGGTCAGACGTGTGACGAGTCGAGTGCGGCCACGCTTCATCCCCTGTCGACCCTTTGCCTTTCCCTTCGCCGTCTTCCTGTTCCGCGGCGCGAGCGGGTCCGGCAACGTCAACAGTAGCGATCGTTCCGACGCCTGCCGCGCCGTCGCGTCGTTCCCCCAATTTTCCCAGAGTACTGTCCAATCGGAGGTGCGGATGATACCCACGGCGTGGCCCTCAGCAGCGATTACGACTTTAGAGCCGTCGCTCGACCATTTGCACTGCTGAATCTGCGACAACGCCACAGAATAGTTAGGCCAGTTGGGCGACCGGTGTTACTTTTTGTACGCGGGGTACGTTGGGGAGGGTCATGCCAATTAAAACTCGCTATTAATAATTGAATGCACCAGAAAACTCCAAAGCGTCGCGATTTAGACTAATCGATAACTAACTTAAGTGACACAAAAGCAGCAAACGAACGAAACAATTATACAAGAGCAGTAAATAAATCTAATACGCCGTTTCTACTTGTAAGCAATACGCTCGATAACATTAACGACACACGAAACTGTTATACGATCGGGTACGTTGACCTGGATTTGCGAAACAGGGGTGGAAATACGAGTTATGCGATCACTGATTTTCTGTAATTACGCGGGTTTCGTTGGGAGCAGTTTTGCCAATTTGGCATTGATGATAAATCGAACTGAAGAAATCAAAGCAGATATTCATAAACATGCTTTAGAAATTGGCGCAAAAAGTATAAAATCCTAAGCAGTGCGAACGAGCATTTAAATATATACAAACCGTCAATATTTGCAACACAACGCAAAACTCCATTTAGTGTGAATGAAATCGAAACCCGAATCGTTATTCGGAACCATCGATGCACTAAAAGGTTGGTTGTGATATGAAGGTCGATGTCATGAATAGTGGGTGGCGTGACTGACCTTGCTGCAGGACGCTGCCTTGGAGCAGCATGGTCCGACGCCCTGTTGACCATCCGCCCATTGCGACACGTCCCACGCCCATAACCCTGTCTCGCCGCCCACAAGTAGCGTCTCTGGCCCCGCGTACCCCTGTCATAAATAGTGTCGTCACACCAGACAGAGCGAGTCGACGCAATTTTACGAATAATCATCTCCTAACGACGGTGATTAATTTCAAACAGCCGATATCCTAATGTTACTAATTATGACATAAAAAAAGATTATAAGGGAGGTACGTCAGTTTTACCAATTTGATTGCATTTTACTCATGGGTCACGTTAACGATCATGCCCTATTTCTCACCCTTTCCAATTTCCTTAAGGAGAGGCAACAGCGCACATCTATTAATTCTGCCCGACTCGGTAAATACTGGGACATTGGGTTTGGTTGCTCTTTTCACACCAGCATATATGTTTCAAATGCATATTTAAAAGACGACGCATTATAGTGTAAAAACACTGCATTTCTACGATATCTTAGTTGTGGGCTCTTCGAGCTGCGCGTGCAAAAAAATTAAAGCCATCATTACAGATTAACACCGCATTTAGAGTTGGTTGCATATCGAGTTTATAAGATTGCTTGAGTTCATTCTGGATTATTCGGTTTGTTGCTCGTTTAATTCATCTCGAACGTGCAGATGTGGCAGATTAAAGTGAAGTACACATACGTCTGCCAGGCTCCCGTGTAGAACCTAGTGGATAGGTCGAGCAGGCTACCGGCAAGGTATCAGGTTTATTTGCTCGATACGGGTACACAATCAATCCCTTGTCATGTTTGCCAATAACCCCACGCTAAAGTTGTGTTTACTGGGTAACACGCGGCAGAGACGTCCCGCAAACATATCACTATAAACACGATGTAAAATTTGATTTTCTAGGTTTGAGCGTACCTGTGGAGAGAACTCACAGCAATCGAGCCGCAGGTACGAAAGGCGTCGGTGCGCAGCCTCGTTGATCACCAGCGGGTCAGGCTCAATCTTCAGGTGCTCCACGCCGAGACCAAGTCCCTGCCAGAGCTCTGCTCCAGGCGCCAATGCCCCCTCATTTCTCGGCCCGTATATTGTGGTGCTCGACATATGGAACCGTTGCCCCGTCAGTTCGTCTTCCCCCGCTGACTGCCGCCAAACAATGACGCGCGGATCTTTACCGTCGCCGACCGCAGCGAGGTAACGGGTCCCAGAACCGTTGGACCACGCGAGCGCGTTAACGGTTTCGATGCCGTTGAAATTGCGAGCCTCCATCAACGTGCTCCGATGCCCCACCCCGTCACGCGTCAGATCCTGTACGATAACATTCCGATCGCTGATATTAATTACTTTGCCGTTATACACAAATTTGCTTCTAACTGAATCAGGCGGGCTGGAAGATTGAAGACGGGATGCCATATAGTACTCTCACTCTTTTTTAATTACTCGAGTAAACGCCAAAACAACGCTAGTATATCATCACGCACGTCCATTATAATCTAGAGTACAGCTTAATAAGCAGGGCTTCCAACTTGACTACCCAATGACGTTACTCGACAAATCATACCTATTGCTTAACAATTCTTTGAGCAAGGCTGAAACTGCAAAGTATTCCCGCAAGCAAGGAATTAAAGCTTCAAGGCACCAAAATAACTAACTAGTAGGAAGCTTTACATGAAAGAGAAATGCGGGTAGAATAGCCGTATGATGGAAGAGCATCAAATTGGTTTAAATCAACATCATCGAATCCAATTCAAACTATCAAAATAAAAAAAACATAATACTTAAGCAACTGTACGGAGCGGTTTAACAGTGATAAATGTATGATCAGCAAACTGCAAATTAAACTTGCATATATATAATTACAATTTTTGAAGGTATACATTCGTGTACGCCAATCCATAAAATCAGTCGCCATGTTTGCGCTTGCCTTCCAGACGTGAACCTGCTCCCCATTGCCCGCAGCAGCGAGCGAGGTGCCGTCGGGGCTCCACGCCAGAGTGCGCAGGCTGTTTTCGTCGTCATCCAGATCGTGTGTTGCACCTGCGCCGAGCAAAGCCTGATATCAGAATGAGACGGGATACCCCCACATTGGCTGACTAATTTCAACCCCCAGTCCCTTCCTGCGAAAGTGTCCATAATCCTCAAAAGGTTCCGCACTCGAATAACGTATCGACGTGGCCAACCATCATTCGCATTTATTCGGGCGGTTCGAAAAAATTGAAATGCTTCGTGGTTGATTTCAATGCGCTAATTTTACTGTGGTAAAAGTTAAAACAGCCAGAATAGAAAGTCGGTTTTGTGTACATTTCACAGTTCACGCATCGCCAGGCCACCCGCCAAAAACGATTCATTGCTACCTTTAAGTACAATGTATCACAATTGGCACGAAACACAAATGACAGAATAAACGGGACATAAATTATGGATTGGTTTTGGGGGTTGGAAAGACACATTCCGCGCTTACCACCATGAAAAGCAAGTTGTGTGATATAGAATTTGGCAAACCATTTTATTGCGTCTCATAGTGTGGATCATTTCGAGTATTAAATAAACGAGGGGCCAAGGTCCCGCACCGGCGCCCCCCTCTGCAGGCGTGCCCATCAGGAAACGCGGCTTACAGCCAGCGTCAGTGGCATCCCAGACGACAACGCGGCCTTGAGAGCCGCAAACCGCCGCGCAGCCTTGAGTGGTGGGGTTGTCGGGAGGGGCAAACACGATGGTTGTTGGGGCCGCCTTGTGCGTCGTCCGTCCCCATGGATACTCCACGTGCTCCGCCCGGGGGCACATGTCCCACACCCGAACCTAGCAAATTCAGAAGAAAGTAAAACTAAGAGCAATTTTTCATGGTACTAAAGATTTTGTACGTAAGAAAATTCTGCAAAACATAGATAAAAACACGCAAACATTTTAACGACAGATTGTGGGACGACAGGTAAGTGGCTGTAGTTTATCTCTTCCTTTTCTTGTACTTATTTGTAGATAGTATCAGGCATTCTTCGTCACTGAAATTTGCCAGCAGTATTTTTCAGCGTTGCGTGGGAGTTTTCTTGTGTTCTCATATGTTTCATCTGCTGGGTTTGCGCACAATCTAGTCCCTCCCTTTGCCGTGCCTTGGACTCCATCACCCTCTTCTCACTCTTGCTCTCTTGGTTCCCCCCCTTTTGGCCCCCCCTCCCTTCCTTTTTCCCTGTCCACGTTCCTATAGTGCTTCCTGTAATGAAATTTGCCAGCACTGTCCGCGTAAAGATGGCCTTTGGTTATATTGTACGGGTACTTCAGTACGCAGTGCTATAGCTGTTTCCGTAACTTATCGTGAGGCCAGAGTTTATCAACGAGGCATATAATAATATTGACAATGCAATTTCAGGAAGATGGGCACGAAATTCAAATAAAAGGTAATTAGACGCAAATTCTCCTGTTGCATATTCGTTGTATGAATAGTTGAATGACAGGGTAGCGCGCGGCAGATCAGCGACGTAGTGAGATAAATTAGAGGTACCTCGACGGCGCCACTGTCCGAATCGCGAGCATTGCCATGTAGCGTGGTCATGAAGCGACCGGCACGGCAAATTGAGAAGTCGACCACCGCTCGGCCGAAGCCGCGACCACAGTTCCTTGTGTTGGGAAGAGGACTGTCGGGACCGCTGCCCGCGTTTCCCAGCTTCCACTCCGGCGTTGGGTTGATGTGGAAGTGCGAAAGGCACGAACGCACCAGGCCGCGTCCCTGGGCACGTACCCAAAGCAGACAGGCATCGGGGAGTCAGTCAAATCCCATAACAACCCTATAAATATGTTTTTTCGTTAAATATGGATATCTGATCTAGAAATAGCATTACTTTAGGTCGGATTCAGGCACACGCTCCAAAATGCCCATGAAATAGCTACCATACCGTGATTGAAATTTCCATGTATATCCGGTCGGAGTTACCATTACTTACAGCCCTTCCTCTATAATAAAGGAATACACCATGCATTGTTTGCACAAAAAGTATAATATCTGTATCACTACTACGGGTACTAGGCAAGTGATAGTTGCCAATGTTTTTGTAAACATGTGATAATTGATGACAAAATGAAGAAGGGAAACAAATCATCCCATAAAACGCATCAGCACCCAATGTAAAATAACTCAGCCTCGCCGTTGGAAAGTCGTCGCCTCCGTTTCATAAAACGCGGAAACGAATCGCGCTTTGCAGATCTGAAGGGGTCACTTGGTAGATGTGGATCTAGAGGAATGTCGTAAGGTACAACGTCGCGGTGCTTGCGAGTCGACAAGGCACTGCCGCAATGGCAGTATAAACAAGTAGCGACTCACCTCGGCGCTGAAAATGTACACGGCGCCCGTATCGTCGAAGGCAATGGCACTGGTACCGTCCGTCATCCACCCCGCAGACGAGACCTTTCCGAGGCAAGAGTGGAAGCAGCGCACTTCGGATGAAGAGGAATTCATGACGCCGATGTCGTGAATCTCGATCTGCACGCAAAAGCGGCGGGCGGCAAGGGCAAAAAGTCGATATAGGATGCCGAGCAATTTCAACTGTTCAAGGCTCGATGAAGAAAGGGACGACTAACTAAATGTTTTTCGTTCCCATTGTGTTGACAACTCATCTCTTTAATTCTCGATCAAGTGCCGATAGGCGAGGCATTAGGAGCAGAGTCGCAGAAACGGTTTTTCTGAGTTGGAAAGATACCAACGAACGAAACCGATGAAATAGCTTGTCGGCCAAAAAAAGAAACGTCAAAGAATTCTATCACACTTGAAACGCTAACAAGCAAAACCTTTAAATTATCTTATTCGCGCGTTTCAAATACTGTCAATATGCAAGACATTTCCTTGGCGACGCCATAAATCATTGTTCAGCGATGAATCTTGATACAGCATAGCTTTGTACATATCGTAAAAGCACATTATTTTAGATAATCTTCATTCATTCGGAAATTAGTCATTAACGTTCATGTTAGTAAATAAGGGCGATCGCCGGGAAGGCACTCGCCGTTTTTTTGCTGCGCCCCCGGACGAGCAGCATGGACGCGTCGCGGTTGAATGCGCAGCCGGTATGCAGCAGCGGCGCACAAGGCGTTATACTCTGCACGTGGGCGCTCATCCACGTACCGTCCGACGCCCTACCGACCACGTGCACATGGGCGCTCTCCACCGTGGTGAAGGCCAAGGTGTAGACGAGTTCCGGTGTCATCGCGGCGGTAGAGTCGGACGATTCAGAGCGCCCGTGTAATCCCACGCTGTTTTGGTTTGCGGCACTGTAGCGCCCAGTAAGGTCGACGCCCGCAAATGTGATACTCTACGGAGTTTGCGACGACATTTCTCTGTCAGTCCTCGTCGGATAGTTTGCGCTGCTTTCAGGGTTGTACATGCATTGCGGCAACGTGACGAGTGTTGTGCGCATTGGATGCTTTGAACTATTACAGTTGCTAAATCATCACACGATGTTTGCAAACACATCCTATATTAACAACCCCACCAACTTAATCGAGTACTTGTATTTACAATTCGCATATTAATTGCTGTCGATAGGTCAAATTGACTCACCGATACTAATTAAGATGCTTTAACCATTTTCTCTCCCTTCCTGAGATTTAAGCCGAAACGAAAAGCGAGACCCCATATGGCAAATTGAATCACAGGATATGCGCACTAAAAAATATATGACGACTATCCTCACTATAGGAATTTCCTCGAGATACTGGATATTTGAAAATAACACGTAAGGATCCGTCTTCGAAATTACCTTTCCTACGGTCGCTGTAATTGTTATCTGTTTTCTGTTAATGTTCAGGCTGATGACTAACAAAATGGAATCGCTGCCGCGAGAAACGCCGACACCTTGTCCCAAAACACAATATGCGTATCTAATAATAGTCACACTAGGTACACTGTCGAACATTCGCGCGACATCCGTAGACTAACCGCCGTCATAGCGGGAGAATACATTTACTTCACGAGTACATACCTTGATGTTGTGATTAAGATTGTCCGTCAGCTTCAGAGTGGCGCCGTCCCTTCGACGCAGAGGCCCCTTTTGTGGGCACCAGAGGCGAAGCACGCCATCGTTTCCGGCGCTTGCCAATATCTCTCCATCTGGTGAAAACGAGATCTGATGTAGTGCGAAACAAACAAATCAGCTCAACCGCGCATATCATCGATTCAACGGAGGCACGCATGCCGCAAAAACGAGATGTTAATAAATTGATAATAGCTAAGAGAATGCTATTATAGCACAGAATGATGCAACATTTAAAACATATTTTAACGCGCGCACTATAAAGGCGCTATTAGAAACAGGTAGAGCAGACATGGCTGCAACTAAACACACGCTTTTTCTCCTTTCTTGAGGATTAGTTCCATTGCTTTGTAAGTAATTGAATGGTATCACTAAACACGCGCTTCCAATAATGCATAGACATTTCAAGTGAAAAATGAGGACAAAAACAATATTGAAATAAAAACATGATTGGCATAGATAATTATGGATAATTCTACTGGCAAAAATACAGTCAACACTACTTTTAATGCATATCGGTTCATTTCCTCGGTCAGATTATTCAGAAATAACCGTTCCAAAATAAACAATACATCAGAATTCGAAATCTAAATAAACGCGATTCGCATATTCTTTTTCCTGTCAGCCAGGGTGTGAATAAGATGTGGCGGGCATTTAATCCTTCAGGGCGCACCGTTTCGATGACCTCGTGATGGGAGAATGTCTTCCCTCCTGCCTGGTCAACCACCAGCTCCCGCACCTGCTCATACCGGCCTGGATGTCACACGAGCCAATGATGGATGCGGTTACCTCGCCGCACATAGAGTCTGGTTTATTTAATGTCGTTGCGATTACAAAAACATAACCGTGTACACAGTAACTCCTGAAAAACAGTATTATATTATCCACGCTACGTACAAAAATTGCATTTCATTAATATGAGAGCAGACTGCTGCTGATTCTTGTCTTTGTAAATGTGATTTTTCAATAATACAGAAAGGGGTTGCACCATCAGCATTTCGCTCAAAGACGACAAGGACGTAGTCATCGCGCCCGTTCTCGCGCTCCTTCTGCACGGCGACCACCACGGGACTGCGGTGGCTGGTCTGGTAGGGCGAGTCAGCCGGGCCGAGCGGCTGCTGTACCCGCCCGGAAGCAGGGATGTCCTCATTTACGTCGTCGCTAGTACGTAAAGGCTGAAGAGCAAACGCAAATATTTCGCCACCGCACAAAATGTCCTCCCTTGTCGCCGTTGCCTCATCCACAGAACCGCCGATGCCAGCTACCTACCAACAAACATATCAAGGGAAAATTGCAAGAAGTTGTGCGAAGTTTAGTCGCGTTCCGAACTTACGGCAAGTGCCGGAAGTCATTTACGCGTAAGTTTGGACAGCGCAGCACGATAAGCGTCTTCCCTGTACGCACCTCCCCGCCAGCGCGAGTTTCAAGAATTCTTAGAGTCGCTCCACCGGCGACGTAGATGAAGTTGTCTGCCTCTGACAGGTAGCACCCACTCACCTCGCGCGTTAACACGTTACGTGCCATGACACGGGCGCTGTCCGTATCGTAAACCGTAACCTCGGAACTCCCCCGCGCGTCACCCCACGCCACCGCACGTGTGCCGTCGTTGGACAGCCGCACCCGCTTACATGCCTGCCGTTAACGCAGGAGTGTGGGTGTGACGCACAGAAAGCATGGGGGTCAAATTATCAGAAAGGAGCAAAGAGCTCGCTGCCGACTGTCTGACCCAACCGCGGGACAAACCCAAAAAACAAGCGCGAATATAAATCAATGGCAGTAATAATATATCATACATTATATTGATAAAAAGATAGTTATCATTTGATACTGCTGATTTTATTTTACCGAATACTATCAATATCAATGTAACCGGGCCGAAAATGATAATATCCAAGTGTACGACGGCGGTTTCATTATATTCGTAAGATGGCACAACGGCATGCGCACCATCGGGCACGGCTGCAGCTCCGTGGTCAACAGCCCACCGAAGCACTCCATACGAAGTAAATCAGCTCGACGGAAAGTAGCCCAAAAGGGGTGCCGGCTAGGCGCCTGCCGTGTCACCGCCCCCAGCTCCACGCTACGGAAGACATGCAATGAGCTCTTCGGCTCGCCCGGCGGCACCACCGCGAACGCCGTTGCCTGCTCCAGTAGCGGCGCCGCATCAGAGGGCGTATCAGGAGAGGGCCGCGTCTCGGGCTCTGAACCCCCTCGCAAAGGCGTCACCCTCGTCCCCGTCATGACAGCTCCACGTTAGGTCTCTGCGGTAGCTCAATCGTGCGCCCGACAGGAGGAAAACCGCCGTCGGACGATTTCCGTGTTCTATTCGCAGAGCTCTACATAGACGTTCTATATGTAGTTTAGGGTGCTGTTGCTTGCTTCAGTTGTACAATCACACAGCGACCACCACCAGCGAGCCATTCGTGACTTCACCCGCCTGACGGTACTGATTCGTAGTCTTGAGCTGGCCTAGCACCCGGGTTGCTAGTCTGGTGATGCAGTGCCGCTATGTCAGAGGGCTGATGCTCGGACGTCGCCGCGTGTTATTCCTCGCCATAGCTCAAACCCGTAATGCAGTAGTAAATATTCTTACAAGAAAAAGCAGCGGAGACCACCAAACGACAAGAAGAAGAAAAGAGGAAAAAACCTAAGCCCGAGGAACCTAAGCCCTAGGAACAGGAAGGCATGCTGGCACAGCATCAGCACTGCGCCCTCCTGAAAAGCGCCGCGGAGATAGAAGCCCAAAGTACCATGAAGATGAGCAGCAGAATGACGTACTTTAGTCTGAAAGACGTACCCGTACTGTCGTCGTACAAGACGTCGGAACATGCCGGATTGATTACATTTCGAGCAACGAGAGGGTGAGCAACGTCGATCGAGGAGGGTGTTTTGGCGTCCCATTCATATACTAATCCGCATATAGACTTTATTCGGCCTCGTCAAGTGCGTCCTCATACGACGGCGTCACTCCATGTATTACACGCCTCGTCTAACGAGTTTTCGAGGAGCTTGTTACGCTTTGTGTACTTACGTTTACTGACAAGACAACAAGCCAATGCGTGCGCAAAGGCGGGAGATGTGTAATATCATAATTTCCGCTTTTAGTTCTTAGTTAGTTGGGCGGCATATTGCTTGGGTGGCGTTGCTTGGGCGGCATTATTCTTTTTCCCGCGTTTAGTTGTTCGCCCCCTAATCATCTTCGCGTCCGCGGGGGACTACCCATAGGCACCACCCCCACTCACGTTCGATGATTGTCGCTACAATTGATTGACAACTATGTATTGTAAGTCATGAAACCTAGATACGCCTCTTTCCGCCGCTGAGCCTCCCTTAATTAGCAACAATAGCCGGGCAACGTTGTCTAGCATAGCCACGAAAGTCGGGAGTGGCCCCGTTTTAACGCAAGCCACGCATCACGGCATCTTAGCAATGGCAGTCGACCGTCCGCATGATATATATGGCGGTAGCTCTTGGGCGTACCGTGCGTTGTGCTATATGTGGTGGTAATTAGTATATTCCACGTGTATTGATTATGGTTATAAATTACCGCAGTTGCAACCCCCGTGGTGATGACCTCGCGGACGTGGTATCGTATCTATTTCATTTTCTCCACTTCGTGCATTGCCACACTTGAGGCCGATGCTATATGCCCTCATCGGAAGTCCGACCTCCACCCCGCCGGTTAAGGGTTTGAGACTCCAAGGGCTTTCAAATCCCGTATTGTCCTCAACTGATTAGCCGAGGGCGTCACCAAGGGGGGGGGGGGGGGGGGGGGGGGGGGGGGGGAGAGTCACCATGCATGTGCCGCTTTGTTTCTCGCTCCTCGCCAACACTAATTCCGTTTGACAAAAATTGAACAGTGAAATTCATTTATAGCAATGCTAGGTAACGGGGCTAACTGTTTTTTCTCGGCCCCTTTGATCACTCCCCCGTAAAGAGGAGTTTTGCGCCAAGGGTAACACCCGGTACTCTTCGAGTATGTACACATGGCGACACGCACTACATGCCGTTGTTCCTCGGGGTTATTGAGTTGATATTAATTCGCAGTAGTTGACACACACGCACCCCGGCCCGCCTAAGCAGTAACAAAAGTATATATTTCGATAAATCAATAAGCAGAAATAAATCCACTTGTCTGAAATGCAAAATAAATGTGTCGCTAGACTATCATGTTCTCGGCTTGCTCCCGCCCACACGAAGTGTTGACCAGCCGAGGTCGGACACCCGTCAAGTACTCAAGTTTCAGGTAGGCCAACATGATCTTTCTTGTGTGTGGCCCCGGTCGCGCCGGAGAGGAAGGGGGGGAGGCTAGCAAAAATTATCCTCGCGCAGTCAGTCGGTAGTTTATCCCGCAGTTGTCTCGACCACCTCGTCCATAGTCGTCACCGCTTCTCCCATCGCAGCGATCTTCCGTGTCGAGGTACCCCGTCACCTCGAGGACAGCACAATGTAATCAAACCCCTAAACGCGCGTGTTTTTGCACGGCTATGCGCGACTTCAATCCCACCGACACATCATCCGCCCGTCGTATACGCACAGTGCAACATTTTTCTTACTCCAACCTCACACCCTTATCCCGAGAGTCGATTTATGCGGCGAGTACATGTCGGGTGAGTCAGTCGGTGGGTTAATCAACCCCCGAAAAGTATTGAAGACACGTCGGGAGTTGTAATGTGTAGGTGTGACATTGTAGCAATGTGTTACATTGTCACCCAGGTTTTTCACCGAGATTATTGTCCGTTGCTGCGCATGTTTGTAGGCGCGACTGCTAAATTCGCTAAGGAGCCGCAACCATGAGTGGAGAGCACGGACGTGGGGGTATTGATCGAGTACAAGTCGACAAAACCGCTTCATCAAACAAAGGTCGGTCGAGGCTGGGGTTTTACCAGCCAACAACAGTCTTTCTGCCTCCATGGTGTTTGACTCGCCGCATTGTGTACATCTGTCCCGACGAATCATTTGTTTGTCGGCAAATGCTAGCACGCCGGCCGCGCAATTTTCTCGGTGCGCCATTGTAGTAGTTTTGCGGCGGCTGCGCGGCTCGGCGTGCACCCCAAATTGCAATGACCTACAGTCCAAGAGAAATTATTGCGGTGTCATTGCATTCGGTTTTAAGCAACGTGGTAAACAATAGGAAATCAATAATTTTCACCACGGGAAGTATATAAGTTTCCCGCGAAAATCTTCAAGTCCACCGTTCCCGGTGGGAGTGGTGCCGCCACCGCTATTTGAACGATGACTAACTTACATGCGCATATAACCGCAACGACCATAGACCGCCGACGCGGCCCGCCCCGCTAACCTCGATGAGGGCGAGTCATTCGCCAACTTCTACTCATGCGCATGTCATTTGACGTCGCTCGTACTTATAGCTCGCGTTCCTCGGCCGTCATATCGTTGGAGCTATCATACTCGAAACAATGATGGAGATGTTAATGTTTAGGGAAAATAATCAGTGTAACCAAAGAGAACATGCAAAATTGTATGTCGCATGTCGTGAGATCCCCATGCAGTCCGTCCGGTCGCCACATTTCATGTCCTAATTAGGCACCCGAGGGGCGCGGGCCGCGGCCGGTGCGCCCTATTTCACTGATCTGCACAGCCGCAACGCCTAATCCACAGTCTTGACCCAGCCCACCGCAGCCACAGTGATTGAATGAAGCCCGTAACTTGTTCAAGACTCGTAAAGGGGGCTACCGGACACTATCGGCCGCTTTGGAGGTGAGTGGTTGCGCCATAGGCGCGCGTTTCACGTAGGCGGGCGAGATTCGGCGGTAATTGCATTTCGAGAAGTGCAGCAAGGCGCGACGATGCCTGACGATGCTAAGTGCTATTCGTCCCCACAGGCTAGCGCCGTCATAACGCGACTTTCCCGGCGTCGAAAGACGCATGCACTGCTGAGATATGCCACGCCCGCCCGCCGACCCCCATCCGTCGGCGATTGCTAGGTCAAGCCCCGCCCCTGAGGCAGTCGCTTAGCCAAGTCTAGCGGAAGCACGCCATGCCATGAGGACGCGCCCTACAATACTTGGCAAGCAAAAGGGCTGCGTGTCGTTTTGGTGCGTTGTAGGGCAGTACAAGATAACCCACAACGATAAGCACAAGCGGAAGGACGTGAAACCCGTATTCAAGGGGGCCGATGGCGTTCTCAAGGTGTACACAAAGGACAACACTTGGGATGTGCACTCAAGCGGTATCAACTCTGTTGCCCAGCGGGACGTGGAAATAGCTGAAGACGACCTCTGGTGCTGCAACAAGTGCTACCAAAGCCCTCACCACACAGAGTTTGGGCGGCGCCGGTCCACGCACTGGAACGCCGTGAGGGGTGGGGCGGTTTCCGTTGAGCGGATTGGTGATTGCCAAGCCAACGGCAATGGCACGTATTTTATCAACAATACCGAGAGTGACATTTACATGATAGTTGTGGGACAAGGCATGTAAATTGTTGCCGGATCGACTAGAGTAGGCAGTTGCAAAAAGCCTTCCATTAGTCATATCATTATGTGTAGCCGAATATATCAATCAAGTAGAATGGTGACAATTGTAGTTGTATGTGCCTTATTATCTAGCACTCATGCCCGCCCTTCACTTGCCCTATCGTTTTACATGCAAGCCGATCCAACATTCACATATGCATATAAAACAATAATCAAAACACAATTAAATGCATGAAACAGAAGAAGTATGCTTGTGCTTTATATGCGGTATAGGTGCAGCCAAACTCAATAGGCTATAAGCTAGCATACGGCATATGCCATCTATCCAGCGCGGCGCGCGCAGTACAGCAGTAACATTACATTACGCCGAATATTAGTCGCTCGCGAGGCCTGAAAAAAAATTAAGCGCCGCGCGCAAACTCACCGGATTTGAGCAGCATTTACCTAGAGCTTTCGAACGACTTGCGATGTGTCCGGTAAAGCTGGCGGATGAAGAATATATTTTCCACTGCCAAAAGTTGCGAAATCTGGGGGTCTGGGCTTGACCGGACCGACTACCGGGAGCATGATCGATGATGAGTTTGAGGTTTGTTTCGAACTTCTGCTCTCAGTCATGCTTGCAAAACGCGAACTACAGAGGGTGCCGGTGCGGGTTACCCGCCAGTCCTATATCCCGGGGGCGCAAAAAAATTAAAAATTCGTCCCCGCGAGTATCCCATTTGATTAATTCGACATTGCCCGTTCATGCGAAACACTAAATATACCACGTGTCCTCCACCAAACGCTTACTTTATTTTAGACTGCAGTCGGCGCCGATAATGCAGAATCGAATAATAAACAAACATGCCTTTTCATTCGATTCATATGCACAGGCAGAGGACCTCGTCGGCGACCTCGGCGGAGGACCTCGTCGGCGCCCAGGCAGGTCGCCCCCGCCTGCTCCTTACCCTCCCTCCCTCCTCCCGGTTCGTAGCGGGGAGGTTGGGGAGGGAGTGGCTCTACGTGCTTTGTAGCGATCAACGCTGCTCCCGGGGCCTCGTTATGGCCGACGACCGGGCCATTGACAGGCCTTCGCGTCTTGCTCCCGGGCCGTCCCGACTGGCTTCCCCTTCTCCTATTCCCCCTTTCGCCCGGTCCTCCGCGTCTGGACCTCCCCGTCGCGATTTTGCTGCTCGTCGGGCCCGTGCTACGGTCCGTGCGTCGTCTTCTGTCCCCCCCCCCCCCCGCATCCCTTGTCGGTACCTCCGCATCGGGGCGCCGCGCTACTCCTCGTCACAATGCGCGACGCCCTCTTCGCTCTGCTTTGTCTTTACCCCCCCTCGGTGGCTCTTGGGAATTTGTCGTGCGCGCCACTTGCGCCGTCCGTCGCCCGCTTACGAGTCGGTCGGAAAAAGCTGCTCCTCTGCGGCGGGCTGCTAGGGCTACCGTTGGTGGGCGGCGGGCTGCCCCTGCCGCCGGTGGTTCGAGGGCGGCGGGCTGCCCCTGCCGCCGGTGGTTCGCAGAGCTGCTGCCGCTGTTGCTGCAGCAGCCGCCTGCCATAGAGACGTTGGTAGTGTTGGTGCCGCCGTTGCTGCTGCTGCTGGTGCTGCTGTTGGGGCTGGTCGGCGCACAACTGCTTCTGTTGTTGCTGCAGCAGCCGGCGGACGTAGAGACACTAGTAGTGTTGGTTCCGCCGTTGCTGCTACTGCTGCTGTTGCTAATGGTGGTGCTGCTGGTCGGCGCACGGCTGCTACTGTTGTTGCTGCAACACCTTCCGGACATAGAGACACTTGTAGTGCTGGTGCCGCCGTTGTTGTTGTTGCTGCTGTTGATGTTGCTGAGGGTGGTGCTGGTCGGCGCACGGCTGCTGTTGCTGTTGTTGCAGGAGCCGGCGAACGTAGAGACACTAGTAGTGTTGGTTCCGCCGTTGTTGCTGCTGATTTTGCTGATAGAGGTGGTGATGGTCGGCGCACGGCTACTGTTGTTGTTGCTTCAGCAGCTGCCGGACGTCGAGACACTTGTAGTGATGGTGCCGCCGTTGTTGTTGTTGTTGCTGCTGCTACTGAGGGTGGTGCTAGTCGGCGCACAGCTGCTGCTGATGTTGTTGCTGCTGCTGGTGGTGCTAGTCGGCGCACAGCTGTTGCTGCTGTTGCTGCAACAGCCGGCGGACGTCCAGATACTGGTCGTGTTGGTGTTGTTGTTGTTGTTGTTGTTGTTGTTGTTGTTGTTGTTGTTGTTGATGGTGCTGGTGCCGTTCGGCGCACAGATGCCGCTGTTGTTGCAACAGCAACCGGCGGACGTAGAGACATTGGTAGTGCTGGTGCCGCCGCTGGTGGTGGTGCTGGTGCTGGTCGGCGCACGGCTGATGCTGCTTTTGCTGCAGTAGCCGGCGGACGTCGAGATACTGGTCGTGTTGGTGCCCCCGTCGCTGCTGGTGGTGGTGGTGTTGTTGGTGCCGGTCGGCGCACAGCTGCAACTGCTGTTGCTGCAGCAGCCGGCGGACGTCGAGATAATGGTCGTGCTGGTGCCGCCGTTGCTCATGCTGCTTCTGCTGCGGCTGTTGGTCGGCGGTCGGCTGTTGTTGGTGAGAATGGCGTGTGCAAAGCCGCATCTGGGGGTGTTGGTGTTACTAGTGTTGCTACGGAGGGTGCATGTGCTCATGCTGCTACACGTGGTGGTGCTGGTTGGAGTGCGGAGATTGCCGTTCCTACTGGAGGACAGCGCGGTGCTGCTGATGTGCGGAGGGCTACAACTTGGGGTGTTGATGCTGCTGCAACTGCTGCTGGTAGTGTCGTTGCTGCCGGTAGTGAAGGTGCTACATGTGGCGTCATCAAAACCCCTTTCGTCCCGACTGTGATTACGGTGGCTACGGAGGAACATGGAAAGTCTGCTCGAATGTTCAACCAATCAAATCTTCGTGCATAGTACCTCCTGATACGGCCCTTGAACTTGTCGAGGTGATACAGGCGATGGTCCCCGTTGTTACGGGTACTAGTAACCTTGGAGCCCCTTTGGCGATGGACTTCTCGATGGCAGACGGCGTCTCATAACGAGAACTATGTTCACTCTTGGCTGCAAGACACCGTTGAGGCTCATCAACTCCGCTTGGACAAGATCGTATGCTTTGCTATGTCGGACTTCGCAGGGACACACGCCGCTTTCCGCTTGATGATCACGTGTGCGGTACGCCGCTATGGTTTCTTGCTCCGCACCCTCCCCCCAGATATCTGCCGACCGTACCTTGCTACTGTAGATAGGGCCGTTCGTGCAGCAGTTTATCGAATCTTGGGCGTTTCTATGGACGCACAAACACTCGATCAACTGAATTGTGCTAAACGACAGCTGTCCCTCCCTGCGGAGTTTGGGGGGCTTAATGTACCGTCCCTCGAGCTCGACGCCGAACCTGCTCACTATGCTTCATTCACTACGACCCTCGCCAACCTGATTATTGATTACGAGTCCGAGTCGCTAGGTCCTTTGTACGGTCTCATCCGACAGGAACTACTGAATGTTGCCACTTCTACTTTACCGTAGGCGGTCCAATTGCGCAATTCGTACGACTCTATCTCCACTATGGACGGGTTTTCGGAATCGGAGCTTGTGGTGTTGACTAACACACTGAACCAAAACCTTTCTAATTATGCTGGGCCCGATGTCGAGTTGGTGGTATCTACGGTCAACAATGCGGTGGCACCCGCTACCCAAGTGACTAGCCTACAACTTCCGACTCCCGATGCTCTCACTCGCTTGGGAGATTCTAGGGGCCACATTCAACGGGGCATTTCGCGCATTCTTCGTGCCCGGGCCTACCTTGACCTCTTGGCGTTCTGCAGACCTTCCCCACCGGACTATATGAGGGTGATTTCGGGTACGGGTCGCGGGGCTTGGGCTCTCTTTTTCGCTTCACATGAGTCCAGTTTCAAGGTGCCATCCGATTGCTATACGATGGCAGCCCACCGGGTGCTTGGCTTGACTGCAAAGCGCGCCGCTCATGTTCGAAAATGCCCTCGGTGCAATGAGGCCCCTTCAGAATCTCGCGGGTATGGATCTTCGTCGACGGTATCGAGCATCTTTATGTCGGGTGAGCGCTCAACAACCGCTATGCTCATGGACCATATCCCCCGGTGCCCGTGCTCTTGGCATATCATTCAACTCCACGACCGTATTGTCCACGTGCTTGAAGAGTTCATGCTTGAAGCGGGGCCTACTAAGGGCCGGGACTTGCGGTTGGATGTCCGCCGTATTCGGTCGGGAGCTTCACGTGATCGTCATGGGGATGTGGTTTGGTTGGACTTCATGGCTCCGCACCGTCATCTTGTTGTTGATGTGACGGTTACAAGTACTCGCACGAACACCAACGTTCCTCGTATAGGTGCTCGCCTTCCACTCCCTGGCAGCCTTGCATTGGGAGCTCAGCAAGGCAAACTTGATGCGGACCTCCGCACTTCCGCTTTGTTTGGCACGCCTTCGGTTCAGTCGGTCCATGACTATTACCCCTTCGCCATGGAGGATGGGGGCCGGTTGGCGCCGATGGCGGCTGAGTTGGTCGATCGCTTGGCTATTTTGGTGGCTGTTCGTCGCTTCCCTGGCATGGGGGCCGCTGACTCTCGTTCCTTGCGCTCTGACAGTTATGTCCGTATGCAACATTTTGTTCGTCGATCTACTTCTCTTCCGTTTCGGCGTTTTTTGGGTGATGTGCGACGAGAATTCATGCAACGTCTTTATGCTGCTCTTCATGGCACTCTGGGTTCTTATCTCCGCGACGCTTTTCAGGAGGGCAGTGCTGGTGCTGTGGCATGCCTTCCTGTTCCTCGGGCTTAGGTTTTTTCCTCCTTTCTTCTTTGTTTTTGCTTGGTGGCCTCCACTGCTTTTTCTTGTAAAAAGGTTTTTAGTTATATGCACATCAGCATGCAGTACCCGTAGCTCAATCTTGTACGCCATCCATCTTGTACCTGTACATGACGACCGCGCCGCACTCAAATACAATAATACACTCTTCCCATAAAGTCCGTTACTAGTGGCACGCATTTAATTACCCGCCACGCACAGCCGCGATGGCCATGCAATTCGATTGGGGGGTAGAGTAATGACTTTCGAACAACACACCACGGCGCGTTGCTCACTGACGTGAGCACCTCTATCGGCACGCTCCGATTATTGTGGGCACACACGTTGGATTTGCGGCCGAAATTTTGCAGGCCGA
The DNA here is from genome assembly GCA_026401115.1 of Tetraselmis chui. Lineage (NCBI taxonomy): Eukaryota > Viridiplantae > Chlorophyta > Chlorodendrophyceae > Chlorodendrales > Chlorodendraceae > Tetraselmis > Tetraselmis chui. The sequence goes on from JAPMLY010000005.1 coordinate 322,902, forward strand.
AATTTGTGGATGTGCATGTTATGCACGCCTCTATGCGTGGCTCGGTGCACGTAGTGTCGCGATAAGCCGGGAGACTACTCGAAATGGGGCTTTCAGCATGTTTGCACAATTGCACGAGTATCCGCCGAGTGTGTTGCGCCCGGCCGCCTACAGAGCGGCAATACCGGGAATGGCATATCGTGTGCACTAGGTTTTCTTGCCAAGTGCCCGAAAATACAGGCGAGGAGCACGGGCTAGGGACCTATTGGGCTTGAGGGACGGTTGACTTGGAGTGTAAGCACCCCAGCGCGCGGATCGCTGGCCTTTCAAGCTTTCGCACCGCCGGGCGTGAAATATGGCGGGGAGCTTTCAAAGTACCCTAGCACGGGCCTTGGTTTGGCATGCGGCAAATGGCACGGCGCCATGCCAACATGGGGCATGAAATGGGTGACGCCGTGAATAGACGAAATATAGAGCGCTGATTGTTGAGCGTATTGGCGGAGCGGGTGTGCGGGTACCACCTGTCCAAGGGTTGCTAGCCCCGCGCGAATGTGGCAGATTTTGAAACCCTAAAAACTTTAGTTGGCTGTACGAGGGGCTGGATGGCATCGGACGGCGGATTTGACGCGAAAACCGGCCGGTAGGCGTAAGTTATGAAGAAAACTTATTTGTACTTGGGGGTAGGGCTTCTATTTGCAACTTGGTTTGCTCGAATCGGACACCGTACGGCAAAGATAGGCTTTTTTAAGCCTCCCAAGCTGCGGGTTTCCGGCCCCTATCCCACCCACGTCAAGCATCTTAACGGCACATGCCATCACACCCACGTGCTCCCATGTTTGCGGACAGCATGCTGGGACCATAAAAATCACGTGTTGTGTCGCCGATTTCGGGAGTTTTCACGAGCCAAAGTGTGGAAAATCCGAATTCCGGGGCGCCCGAATCAGGGTATGCCCCGAAATCGGGGTTGACCCGCAAACCCTAATACGTCAGTTCGTAGCCGTGACGGGCCCCATTTGTGCCCCGCTTCCCCCTTAGCCTTACCGTTAACACAAGTTTCGGCCCGCCTTTTCAACGAGCTCAAGTACAGTTAAACCCTAGAAACCCTACATGATAAACACCCGCCCTACGCGAAAGGCCCTATTTCACTAGTAACGGACTTTATGGGAAGAGTGTAAATGTATCGTCTCGTCCGTCGGTCCCGGCTCAGTCCTACTCCTCAGCCGGCGCCGGTTGACCAGGCTCGCCGCCACTCTGCCAGGACTCCCACCCCCTGGCTGTGAAAACACCGCCGGAATGCCGCCTACACACCCTCAGCAGAAGCTTTATCGCGAGTGGTTTGGGATCGCTGACACCGGTGCGCTCCCGCGCGCGCTGCCCTCGCCTCGACCACAGTATGGCGCCAAACGTGCTACAAATTTAAATATATATGCGCGAAAATGATAGTGAGCAGACGACATCGGCGGACCATCTCCTGTCGCTCGGCCCCAAGCAGATCCCTCGGACAGCCGACCCACCGTCACCAGCCCACACAATCTGCGACTTCGCGCAACGAAATACATACATAGCGAGAGATGCCTAGCTTTATACTTCCCGTTACCTGCTGCGCTGCGCCCCTTCCCTATACTTCTTACTTACTATTTCCTACCGCATTCACCTCCTCACTCGACGCCGACCGACTCTCAGCGAGCTCCCCCTCACCCAACTTCATACTACGCCTCCCAGCTACGCCCAAAACAACCCCAAGTCACCCATTTTTCTTAATCATGGATGCAATATGGGAAAGTTTCGAGAACCGTCGGCGTCTGCGTCTTTTGTTTCCATCTTATTTCGGCGGCGTCGGATTAAAATTCAAAATCGTCTCAGCACAATGCAATCGCAACGGGTTGTGCTGTGTCGCCAAAGCAAAAGCTAAAGGAGGAATTTGTAGGCCTACATGAGGGTGTGCAGGCGGAGCTACGAATTGCTGCTGCTGAGGGGGTGTGTAGTGAGCGAGGAGGCCTTACGTGCAGGCAGTGAATTGGCGGTGTTTGCATCTCTGCATGCACAACACATGAAGCAGGGATAGCGCCCACTGCGGAGGGCTCATGGTTAGTGTACATGGCTGAACATCTTGGGGTTGC
>JAPMLY010000005.1:330000-555000 GCA_026401115.1 Tetraselmis chui
TGGCCAATATGTGCACTGCCAAAGTACATTTTAAATTTTGTTTAATTTACCTTTGAAAGACATAATGCGCCATTTATGGGTGAATCAGCATTGGCTGCATATCATAATTGTTATGTGGCAGAGCCGTGTGGTGATGAAAAACGACCTGCGTTTGGTTTCATTTACAGATTTATTTCCAAAAGGTGCGGCCGTTGGAGGAAACGTTCAAGTTTGGACACTTTTTCTCGCCATGCCTCGTCGCGGGCGACTTTGAGGCCAAGCCCAGTGTCTTGCTGCTGGGGCAGTACTCCACGGGTACCCCCCCCTTCTTCCCCTTCCTCCTCTATTTCCCCCCAGACGGACCCTTAATTCAGTCCTCACAGCTGATTAGCTTGGAAATGAGCCGGCACAAAGTCTTTGCTCGTGTGAACACAAATATTTTGTGTGTCGAAAGTTGTACCAAAGCATTGCCGCTTTTAAATTTTTGAAGAATGAGGTTGCGGCGGGTGCGCGCTGAGTGTGTGTGTCCAATAAGCGGCGGTGTGGTGCGTATTAGTGCGAATGTCGGTTGCTCCAAAAGGAACGTCTCCCACAAGGTTCTCCTGAGGGTCGCAGGGCAGGCTCGAGGGTTTGTTGAATATGTAGTTGCGTTGTGTTGTTGGTATCTTGGGCTCGATCACAATAATGTTTCCCTCTTTTTTTCGCATATTTAAGCCATGACCGTCAGCGCGAAACTGTTGCGAAAATTGGCAACGAGGGTCCTAAGATGAGTCGCTTAAAAGATGGGTATAGCCGGTGGTCTGCTTCGTTTGCGCCTCGCGTGTGTCAGAAACGTAGTTTGGGTTATATAGAATGGTTTCTCAGGGGGGGGGGGAGTCGCTGTCCCAATTCTGAAGTTTCTTCGGGCTGGCGCCTCGTGAGCTGTGACAAACAGTGCCATCGACCGCCGTTCTCTCTAATGGATGTAAAAAGTAATTCAATGCAATCCTTACCCATTTGCAACAATATTGATAAGTCAGAGTGTCGCATTCCGAGGGCCTCAATGAATCCGTTGTCATGCTTTCACACCCCTTTCCCACCTACTTGAAATTTACACACATACACCCACGCGCACACACATATAAAGACGAACTCAATGACATACACAAACACACCCACACACACCCACACGTACACCCACACACACACCCACACACACACACGGACGCACACGAATACGCACACACGCACACGTTCGTTTGTTTGACATGCGCCCACGCCAATCGCGTGTCTCAGTTGTGTTTTTCCTCGTTCACAGGTAAGACCACGTTTATCAAACATTTGTTGGGGCAGGAGTACCCCGGCATCCACATCGGACCGGAACCCACCACCGACCGCTTCGTGGTCGTCATGCACGGCCACGACGAACGCCGCACCCCCGGCAACACGCTCGCGGTGCAGCCGGACAAACCCTACCAGGTCAGCCCCCGCCCCCCCTCTCCCTCTCCCTTACATTCAACTGCATTCCGTATTACGATGTGTCATCACACAACTCACTGATGAACGTGCCATCAATCAAATTTAAATTGTTTTTGCTCCAGAAACTCGCGATTAAAACGGATTTGAAATGCACAAAACACATTTCGGCCCCGGGCGTAATTCATATCCAGATTATTCAGAGTCAGCTGAGAGCTCTCACAAGCCGATTATTTGCCGCCAGAGACGACAGTTGCCGGCATTCTGTCGCCTATTCTATTCATACATTCATGCGCTATATTTTGCTTTCTTATTTTGTTTATGCGTTTTTCTAGTATTAACTTTCTTTCGCTTTGCGACATCGATGTTTTTATTCTTCCGCACGGCGACAAACAATCTGTAAGTGAAACCAACTTGGAGAGTCGTGCGGAGTAGACACATTATTTCATTGGTTGGTGCAGAATATGAGCTGCCATTAAAATATTAGCTGCCGATGCACTTTATGCTCATGTGTTTTGTTCCATCTCGACGACCTGGCGTGGATACATACCAAACAATCTTCCTTTCTTTCTTTTTCTTGCTTGGTGGCCTCCACTGCTTTTTCTTGTAAGAAATTTTTTAATACATACCAAACAATCAATGCGCTAATAATTGCAATGGGCGCGCGCGTTGTGGTGAAAATCAACCCCGTACATAGTAAAAGTACAATATGTGTCGACCTCACCCTCCGCCGTTTATACACATACTCGCTTTTGTAGAATTATCACTTGTAATCAATTATCCTTACACCCAAGCATTTAATATTCGTCCACCACTATCTGTACCCGTATGTTGTTTTTTGCGTCGTACCCGTATGATTATCGCATTTCAAAATAATCGCTTATCATCATTCATCGATAGTGAACCACGTACAAGTACATCCACGGATGTCGATGTGGTGTATTGTTTGCTTACAAAACTATATTTGAATGCCATTTTACGCCTGAATGACAACAGATGGAATGCAAGTAACACTGACACCCACGGTTGCGCCTCTTCGCCCAGGGGCTGTCCATCTTCGGCGGCGGGTTTCTGTCCAAGTTCGAGGGCGCCTCCTGCCCCAACGAGCTCCTGGAGGCCATCACGCTGGTGGACACCCCCGGCGTGCTCAGCGGAGAAAAGCAGCGCATCGAGCGAACGTACGACTTTATCGAAGTCTGTCGCTGGTTCGCGGCGCGCTGCGACGTCATCCTCCTCCTCTTCGACCCCTACAGTGCGCCCCTCCCACCTTTCTTCACATCACCTCCGCCTACACGCATTACACCCTTCGCGTGTCAGCCGTCCTTAACCCCTAAACCCCCATCACATGCTCCCACTTTCCCAGAGTTGGACATCAGCGACGAGTTCAGAAACGTAATCGCCACCCTAAAGGTGAGCCGCGCAGGTCTTCGGCTGAGAGACCTGTCGTTTACACATATCGCGATTGTTATTGTTGTTATTATGATTATTGTTATGATTAATTTATGATGATTGACATTAATGTATTTTGCGGTGTGCGCAGGGGCACGACGACAAGATCCGGGTGGTGCTGAACAAGTCGGACCAGGTGGACCAGCAGCAGCTGATGCGAGTGTACGGTGCGCTGATGTGGTCGCTGGGAAAGGTCATCAAGTCGCCGGAGGTGAGTCCGGCCCTGTCGTTGCTTTTTAGTACAGCCTGTTAACACGGAGGTGTGATTTTGGGGGATTTACCGCGACAGTTCATTCTAGCACACGACCCGTCGTGTTTAAGCTCCCGAAAAGCGTTTGCTCGCCTCTCAGTTTTATCTGTTTCGGATGTGGCCGAAACATGAATGATTGTGGACGTGTTTGGTTGGAATGCCATTTTGTGAAAGGGATAGATATATTTTGTGAAATTGAAACAGTTGGCAGAACACACACTTTCACCGAAATTAGATTAATTCAATTAAACTCGACACTGGCGATGGAAAATGTTGCGTCCCAAATGTAGTGATACATGCGAAGTTTTCACATGCGACATCAGAAATTTATTATGACTCAAATGATTTAAATTGTTCAACCCTTTCTCATTTTAAGTGAACTATAAAAGTAATCAAGTGGGTTCATATTTCGACGCATAAACTGAGCAATTATCAAAATGCCAGAAAGACATTCAGTCGTTCTTTGCTCTCTGAAAACTTATATTCTTACATTTTGCACCTCTCAAAAAAAAAATGTCATTGAGTGAATGAATGCTCTAATTTCGTATTTTTGTGATAATTATTCGAAAATTAGACAAAAATGATAAATTCGGATTGTACAGTCGAATAACTTGTAATCAACCTCTGTGTCTACGGACCCATTTCACGAACAAGTATTTATTTTCGTCACTTATAATCAATTTACTTTTTTGTATTTCGCTGGTCTCACCGCAAACCCTAAACCCTAAACCCATAAATCACCAACCCACCTCGATGGGCATGAATCGGGTTTAGGTTTAGGGTTTTAGGGTTAAAACCTAACATATGAATTATGGACATTTGAACGACAAACCTTTTTCATTTGGAATAACTGACCCTTTGATTTGGGTCACCTAAATTTTTTGTTAAATTGTGCGCCACTCAGGTGTGCCGCGTCTACATCGGCTCCTTCAACGCCGACGTCCCCATCCGCCAGGACATCAACCCCAACGGCAAAGCGCTCTTTGAGGCGGAGCAGACCGATCTGCTGAATGACTTGTCAGACATCCCCGCGCGCGGCTGCGACAGAAAGGTGCCAAACCACCTTCCCCCCCATCGCGCGAAGTTCAAGACAGCTCAGTTATTCCCCACAACATTATTATTGCGTTACCTTTAAGAAGCAAACACCGACATGCAGACACACACACACACACACACACACACACACACACACACACACACACATACACACACTCACACATATACCCACAACAACATACTCAAATACACACACAGATTCCCACCCGCACACAAGCATCGACATACACATACGCGCACACACACACACATACACACACACACACACATACACACATATGCAACCCTAGACCCTAAAACCCTAAACACAGCGCTCATATATTTACACACGAACAAAGAACCAGAGCTTAAACACACACACACACACACAACAATACACGCTTACACAGACATACGACACTGACATTCTCTCATACACGCAATCAAAAAAACATTCACATACATACATAAACACGCACAGACACACACATGCATACTTACACACCCAACGATTCACACACGCATACACACTTACTCACACATATGTACACATGCATAAATACACACCAACACGCAGACAAAGACATGCACACAAACATACATACGCGTAGACACACACCCAGCACATATAGACTGGAAAACACACATACACATACCGAGCACAGGCGCACACACGCAACACACACACACACACACACACACACACACACACACACACATTCACTGTGACTCACACCCATCTACACACCCACCTACCCCCACATTTAGAGGAACCGGGACACTAACTCGCACCCGAATTTCATTGTGGTAGGTGAACGAATTTGTGAAGCGCGTGCGCGCCTGCAAAATCCACATTTTGTTGATGGGCCACCTCCGGAAGCAGCTGCCCACAGTGTTTGGGAAAAAGGCCGCACAGGTATTCCCACCGTCCCGCTCCCGAATTCGATTGGGCAGCTGAGGTTGACAACATGTAGTTCATTGCTTCGTCTGACGACGAATGTCTCCGCCTCTTGTATCGTTTCATTCCTTGTCAATGCAGTAATACGTTTATCAGTGCATTGAGTGTATGATTTATCCCTCTGTTTCTATGTACCTCCCATCGCATTGATGCGCTATAGCTAACAATGCATGACACAGGCACCCACCTGAACCATAGCGCAGTGCTTCATCGAGACCAACTATCGCCAACACAGGACCAAAGAACTCTGTGATCCTTCATTCACCTGTATTTGTTTTCCAAACCGCGATGTCGATGATTTTATGTACCGAATCCAAAGAATTGGTGAACTAATGAAGAGAAACATTAAAAAGAGAAATTTACCAACCGACAGACAAACTAACAAACAAACTAATTAGCTGACAAACCAAAGAGAAATACAAATTGACAAATGTCAGGTAATAACAATTGTAAGATTTATCGTATCAGTTGGACATCAGAAGCATCCACTCGTACCATTGTGCCATGCTTTGTCGGTGTGAAACCTATCGAATAGCCCTAACCCTAACAGGCGGATAACACTGCATTTACCTCGATTTATTCTCCAAACCACAATGTCGCACTTACATTACCGAATCCAAAGAACGGATGAGCTACTGTGCAAACAAGCAAGCAAACAAACAAACAAACAAATGAAAAACAAATACAAACAAACAAACAAACAAACGAACCAAAAAGGGACAAATGACAAACAAACAAACAAACAAATGAAGAATAAAGCAAGCAAACAAACAGCTGATGATTATTATCGTATGATGGGCGTGTGACCTGTCATCGCTGTCGTGGTTGTCGGTGCTCAGGAGAAGCTGCTGGGAAACCTGCGGGCGGAGTTTGAGGCGGTGCAGCGCGAGTACCACCTCCCGCCCGGCGACTTCCCCGACCCGGAGCGATTCCGTTCCATCCTGGAGGGCTTCGACATCTCCGCCTTCCCCAAGCTGGACAAAAAAATGGTGAAGACCATCGACGAGGTGCTCAACGTCGACATCCCATCGCTGGTGAAGCGCTTCGATAACCCATTTTGAGTGCCTCCCATTTCTCAGAAAACGTGTGTCGAGGGGCGACTCGGCTGCGGGTTGCCGATCCAAACATATAGCGAGGCTTGTTTTGGGTTGGTTGGTTGGTTTGGGGGAAAGGCGGTTGGGATGCGCTGTCGGAGCGCACATAGAATCGCGCTTAGTATATTAGAATGTAGCGCGCCATGATGTAACCATTACGTTCTACCGCAGTCGTCATGTGCGGTGTCTCGAGGGTATGCGGTTGCCTGCGCATTTATGATATGGGTTGTTGATATGGCCTGCGTGAAGAATGGTGCATTCGATTGTCAATGCGTTGACAATCGCTATGTTTGCAGTGTGCATACGCATACGTGCCATGCCTAAGCAAAATCACATATCAACAAAAACACCCAACGAATTGTTTATCTTTTTGTTTATCTTTATTGTTTCACCCCTATAGCGTTTCCTTTTATAATGACATTCGTGCGCGTCAATGCAAATAACAAAAAGATAATTATAACAATACCTTCCCAATGGACAACGCACGCATGTTCGCGCCACCTTGAGGCATGACATAAAACACTTTGCAAGAGGGAACAAACATAAACGGGAACTGCACATATATCCCCAAAAGGCATCAAGCAAAACATTTGCACGTATTTTAAAGATTATTATCAAAAATAGAAAATCGCACACAGTAAGCACTATCATTCGCGAGGCCCTAAACTGCGTATGTAACATTGCCACCCAAGCAATACGAAGAACATTATGCCCATTCATTTCAAGGGAGGTTGGGGTCTTTGGGACTTCAGCCATCTTGGAAAGAGATGTTGGCATCCAATTTCAATTTAAATTTCGCCCAATTCAGTCACGTTTGTCGGTGTTCGTGGCGTCGCTTTCTCAGCGCGATTCATTTCGCTCACTCGCTCCCCTCCCGTACAAGTCAGGGTTTAGGGTTAAAGCCCTACTAACCCTCTACCGCCTTGTCCTTAAGGAGCTGTCCAGAGTCATGGAGGTCGACTTGGGCCCCGAAAAGTGGCCCTGCCCCTGCATAGACGGCCCCTTCCCGCCGCCGCTGCTCCTCATCCCGCTGCGAATGGAGGTGAAGAGGTGCAGTCCGTCCGCGCTGACGGGCGTCTTCAGCCGACCGAGGTCCATGCTCCGGGTGCCTCCCTTGCCGCGACGGTCCGCGAACCTGCGCGCCCACATAAATAAAACAGAGACGCTACATTTCTCAGGAGACGAGATGGGGCTTAAAACAAATACGGCACCGACCGTCAAATTCAATTTCGTCATCCTTTTAGGGAATTATTATATTACTTCATTTATCCGTAAATGAAGAAGTTCATAGTCCTCATTCTCAAACATTTTATGGGTTCCTAAAATGTTAAAAAAACCACAATCGTCGGTGGCATCGTTACACGCGCTTCTCAAAACATTTCTGACACTTTCTTGTCATTGTTGTGAATAGCGCTTAATGAACTGGGACTTACCGCCCAGCTTGTGCACTTTTAACAACATGTGCGCGGCATTTTAGGTGACCTGAGAATGTAACCTCTGTTTCATCACATTTGTTTAGGGGCGTTGGTAACAGTAAGTGTTCTTAGCGTCATCGCTGCGGTGAAATGTGGATTTTTCGGTTCAAACACTTTTCATTAATATGATATTCAATTAGCTCCTGAAACAGCAAACGTACTTCGACAAACGAATTAGCGCGGACAATGCGCATTCTTCGGTGACGGAAACACAATTTCGAATGGAACGAGCAAGAGACATTGACATGCGCATTTTGCTTTACATGATCAAAGTCATCCGGATTAATTTACCAAACGATTTCCTTGCTTAACCAATAACTTTGATACAGCTCATGATATGGCAGTCAGTCGGGCTCACGTATCCGCAGCTCTTGCCTGATGTGCGGAAAACATTCAGAGGACCCACAAAACAATAAGCGACACTCGAGCGTCAATTTTGTTATGTCAATTTTAATAACGAATCAAAAAAACAGAAAATTAAAAATTGCCACTTAAAATGCATTCAGCTCATTCCTATGATATATCATTGCAACGACTTCGAGTTTGAAAATTAATTCAAACTACAGTTTTCCCTGCTTCAGTTTACTTGTTTCACAAAATACCTTTGTACCAAACATATGAGATATATGTGTGGTTTGCAGAGAGGGGGAAATAGGAAGAGACGGCGGAGAAGGTATTGAGGTCGGGGGAAAGGGGGGTTTCTTGCCTGGCGGCCTGGGCAGGCAGCACCCAATTGGTGCCGTCCCAAACCTTAGCCATCGGCTGCCCCACGCGCGCGTTGTCAACGCTGCGCGTCAGTCTCATATCGGCGGAGCGGCCCACCGGCAGCGCCACCGCCTTTTTGCTCGTCGACGCGAAGGAGGACCTCAACTTGTCCGGGCTCGCGCAGACCTGGCCGAACAGGCTGCTGGGGGAGCCGTCCAGGACGGTGCGGACGTCGTACTGCAGGTCGTGCTGGTCCCTGCGCGCAGCTATGACGCGAGACTGTCCATACCTGGAAAAAGCGCAAACACATTCATTTACTCTCTGCTAGCCACATACCACGGATGTGGCGTTTTCTGAAATTTTGTAAGTAATTACTTAAATAACTCATCCACCCGCCTGTAATGCAATTTTTTATTACAAGGAAATAAGCAGCGGAGACGGGAAAGCACCAGCACAGGAGGGGTTTAGGGTTTGCAAATTAGGCCTGGGCCCGGTAATTCCCGTACGGTACGGGTGCCTTGTTATTATGTGCCAAAATATGTCTCCCGTACACATGTGTCATCAGAAACTCAGGATCAGCGACATCATTCTGTCGTCTGAGACCAAATGATGCGACATTATGTAGGGTTAGGTGCCGCGTAGTTAGGGTTTCCCTCCCTGCTTATTGTCTCTTACCTGCACACAGTTAAATTAAGGGCGGATCTCAGGTCATCCTTGCCACCGTCGTCCGCGGAGGATGAGATGTTAGGTCATTATGTACGATTTGGAAAATTAATGTCAATTAAGTATCACTAACTTCTTCGGTTCAAGATAAAAGATTTGAGGGTGATTTAATAGGGATAAAATGCTCTCTATATGATATACAACTAGATAATTTGTGTTCGCCGCGTAAGCTAATTGTTTACTGTACCCGTACCTGTATTATTCGACGGTTTAATGGATGGGGGAGTGATACTTGAAAGAATTATGTACAAGTTATTGATGATAGTATAATGCACAATGGAGAAAAGAAATTCGCAAAATCGGGAAATAAAAGGACAAATATCGACTGCGGGCTGCTAGTAATCAATATCAAAATCGGTCGGGAGGGGAAGAGGCAAAGCGGCAAAGCCGGTGGGGGAAAGGTGAAATTGAGTGGGGAGTGTGCCGGATGGAGGCGGTTCGTGGGGAGAGGAGCGCACCTCCAGAGCGATGGGTCCGTTACCCGGGCGGTGCGGCTCACGACCGCCCCTTTCCGCTCCCATTCCTGGATCGCCAATCGTTACAATAATATTACCGGGATACTTTTTATGTAGAGAATGCACAATCAACCCCCAAAAAACTGCGCTTCGGAAACTCCAAATCAAAAGCAATGCATATTATAATAATTTCCCCTTCAAAATCATGTGCAATAATCACAACCTGCGTGGAATTCAGACACAACAGCTCCGAGTCAACAAATTTGAAATAATTTCGGTAGATAGTTTGATAAGAGAGCCCAAATTAGGTGTGACACGATTTAGCTGCGATTTTATTAATCGAGATTTCTTACATTCGCAAAAATGACGCAATTTTATATCAAGTAATTCTGCCTGAATGGGGTCACTGCCGAGAGAGATTCAACACAGTCGCAGACATTCTGGGAAAACAAGCTCGACACTCGGAAAGGTCAACAATGGTGTGTTACGGTGGTCGAATTACCCCCACGCGGTGTGAACCGATGATGGTCGACGTTGAATTGTAATCAAATATCGAAAATTACAGCCACGCAGGAAAGGCGATGAGGGCGGGCGTGAAATATTAACGAGAAGGGGGGGGATGCGGGTGTGGGGCTGCACGCCGCACCTTTTTGTCGAGCATGATGTTGGCGTCGGAGGTGTCGGGCGGAGGGTTCGGCGGCGGGTACTTTCGCATCGGGGCGTGGAAGGACGAAGTACCTTGCGGGTCGGCTGACCGGAAACGGTGCAAAAGGACGGCGTTAGTCGCGCGACGAGCCATCCAGTCCGAATCTGCAAAATGCAGTGATTAAGGCTGCACACGTGGAGGAGGGCGCACATTCGGGCTCGAAGGTTTCGGGGGCCGTGTAGGCGCCCGGCCCGAGGTCGGCGGTATAGGCATTCCCCTGACAACGCCAAAGAAAGGAACTTAATAAATATTACGAATAAGCATATTAACGGAAACATTTGTCACGAGTATCCCATAGTTGTGCCTTATGATAATGCCTTTCTGTTGATTACACACACACACACACACACACACACACACACACACACACACACACACACACACACACACACACACACACGCGCGCGCGCGCGCGCGCGCGCATTTCAGCAAATTAATGTTGTGTGATAGCAAATTAAAATACTCTAACAATTCTCGCTGAATGATGCAGATGGCGCAGACTGCAGACGGGTGCATTGGCAAGGCGTGGCCCGTATCCGTACAAATTGCGTTTAGACGATTTAGACCCATATAATAAATACTTTGGAAATACACGCCACACATATATAAGAGGTATTGGAATTGATGTTTGATTACAACATGCTTGCCTTTCAGTTGATATACAACATAATTTGGAAATGCAGACTAATGGAGGCGCACGTATCATTGCTTCTGAGTTTACAATGTGTTATATGGCAAAAAAACACGACAGATTGGGAAACAGTTTCAAGTGAGATATGTGTGGAAGCACATGAGGGTGACGGGGATTGCAATGGCGGTGTAATGTAAAAGTTAAGGCAAGTAGTCATAATCACACGCGGGGGCGCACCCACCCGCTTCAGGAAGCGCGAGTCGCCAGCGCTGAGGCTCAGCTTGCTCACAAAGCGGTCACTCTCCGACGCCATCACATTGTAACGCAACGGCGACGCCGCCGCTGTGGCCGCGAGGTCGGGAATGTCGTAGTACACATCTTTCGCCCATCGCACCACATCAAAGGTTAAGCAACTCAGTCAACAGCAAACAAATACCACATCCAGGCAACATGTAAGTTTCACACTCACCTAACATGGGGCAACATGGGATGGAGGGTTGACAATGCGTATGTTTGTATTTGTGTTTGCAATTGTGTGTAGGGGGTGATAATGCATGCACAACATTTTATGTGTGTGAGCTGTGTGTGTGAGGGTGTGTGGGTGGGGGGGGGGAGTACGTGTGCGTGAGTGCATTCGTGATTGGCTGTGCGCGTGTGTGTAGGTCGATACTTGAGTGTGGGTGGGAATCTGTGTGTGTATTTGAGTATGTTATTATGCGTAGGTGTGTGAGTGTGTGAGTCTGAGGTTTTTGGGATTCATATGCATGTCTGTATGTATATGTATGTATGTGACTGTGTTTGCGTATGAGGCTGTTCGCGCGGGCGTATGTGAGTACGTATGTGTATAAGTGTGCGTATGTGTGCTTAAGTGTGTGCGACTTTTGCGCGTGTGTGTGTATGTATGTGTATGTAAATTTGTCTGTGGCTGTGCTCGTGTGTATGCGTGTGTGTATACTTATGTGAGTGTGTGTGTGTGTGTGTGTGTGTGTGTGTGTGTGTGTGTGTGTGTGTGTGTGTGTGTGTGTGTGTGTGTGTGTGTGTGTGTGTGTGTGTGTGTGTGTGTGTGTGTGTGTGTGTGTGTGTTGGATTGGGGGGCTGGGAGGCTCCCCACCTGTTTGTTCTGGGTGATTTGGGAATTTGAGTACCCGCGGTAGTTGTGCCTTGTACACCGGCTTGTCCCATGCCTGATCCCGACGGCAATTCCGCGTGAGAATATCAGTGGCGAGGATGGAGTGGCGTTGTTCATTTACTTCATCGGAAGGAGTATTTGATTTTCCAATTATTGGTTTTTTGGCATTTCTGACGGACCTTTTTGTCTTCTTCCCAAGAACTGAAGTTTTGGACGGTAATAAACTCCGTTTTGTGAGTGAGCACCATGTCGATTCGCGTACCTCTCCCGGACGACGGTCAGCTGTTCTCCTGCACGAGCACGACAATGGGGGAGCTGAGTGGGAGCCGGTACGGATGTTACTGCTCTGCGGTGTCGCGCGGCGCGAAAGTCGAGTGCACAGAAAGTCGAGTGTGACTTGTGAGTAAAAGAGACGGGTGATCGTCGCCGAATACTACAGCGCTGCAGACGACGACCCGCGGACAAGCGCCGGAAGGGTTCAGATTCTATTCGTCCGAGAAGCGCCTAGTGGACGGGGTATATGCGCAAGGAAGATAGCTACGTAGAAGGCGCCAACTCTTCCGAACGATCACCTCTCGCCATTGCTTTGGGTCCATTATGCCGCAGGCTACATACGGGTACTACCAGCACTCGAAAATAAAGTGTACGTATAATGAGCCATGTCACTCGCTAACAAAAAGGGTACAGCTGGATGCTGTGCGGCCCACAACAGACAAAACCAAGCACCTAGCTTCAGCATTCCGCATCGCTCTCACTACCTGTCCAGTGGACGTCTGGGAAGCGTCAGTCTCTCCGATCTCGCACCTATAAGTCGACGACGACCCTGCCGCGACTCAGAAGCAGTAATAGTAACAGTACATACTCTGCCGTATATATACTGTTGATATTAATTTTAATAAACGCAACATGCGTCGTCGTCGCCAAAGTACAGTTATACTCCACACCGCGCAATTGTTCGGCCTCACCGCGACGCTCACGGACTTGGTTTCATCAGCAAGAAAGAAGACGGATGCACAGGGTATGCCAGTGTGAGTTGCAGGAGGGAGCGGCGAGTGTTTGTTGAGAGATTGGGCGGGTGTATCGCTACTGCCGTGTACAAGGACATGTTCCAGACATCCAGTAGCTCCACCGCCGCGCATGCCAGCACATAAATAATATCGTATGTTTACCCGAGGGAACGTTTTGCCAAATATGTGAGTTTGCTTACAATTTGGCCAAAAGACCACCACAGGCCTTGCCTGGGGAAGATTAGCGGTGCGCTAATTATGGGTTGGGTGGGTGGGTTGCGCGAGCCAGATGGGCGAGCGCAAAGCAGAGAGCGCCAGTGCTCGGGGGTTGCACCGGCTTAAGGGGATGCCGCTAGCTAGTGCTGCTGGGGGCATGGCATGGGGCGTTGCGCTAGGCGTTTCCTCAGTCCTCGAGGGTTGGGTTAGACGCGCCGCTTTTACAGTAACGCTTTACCGTTCAAGTTTGCGTTCTGTCACATATGTAAGTAAGTTTTGCAAACCTCTAGATTTCAAACAATCTGACTATTTACCCGAGGGCACGCTTTGCCAGTATGTAATAAACCGGAGGTTTGCGCAGCCTAGTCGTGATGAAGCGGGTTGGCGGGGACGAGCCAGCCGAAGTACTGCCAGGCCGCCGGAGATGGGGTCATGGTAGGGTCGATGTATTTCCCTTTTGTGACAGAATTGTTATTGGCCCAACCACCCATGTATTTGACGACGTGGAGTGGGGTCCCGATGCAACTAGCGGCGGAGGCGGCACCTTTGCGTAGGTTGTGCGATGTCCATTTAAAGCTACTTGGAGGTGTGGCGCCGACGGTGTTGCATGCGTCGAGGAGCTAGGCGGAGAGTGTTGCAGCTGCTTGCCAATCGCCGGAGTTTTCGTAAGGTACGAAGCTCCATATTGCGGCGGGGGGGGAAATGTTGTAGAATTTCTTGCAGTAGGCGGTCCGCTGCGTGCAATAATATTCTAGTAGTTCGGCCAGCACCGGATTGGCAGTCGTCGGGATAGCGAGGATAGGCTTGTCGGCTGCGCTGCGCTTCTGATCGCCCTTAGCTTTGCGGATGAAAAGCCAAATTTTCTGGGATGGGCGGTCGACGACGAGGTCTTGTGTTAAACACCATACACATTATTCGGCTCTGCAGAAAAACGCATAGTTTGTGCAGATTGCCAGTAGCGCGCGAAATTGAGCGATGAGGTGCCGGTAAGTAGGTGTCCACCGGAGGTGTTTACGGAGGTCGGCGGCGGCTGTGAGTAGCGAGAGCGCTAGAGGGGCTGGTAACGGGAGGCGCGAGTCCGCTGCCTGTAGACGTTGTTGTTGCATCTCGAGTCCGCGTCGAGCGTCGGCCAAAAGTTCCCTGACCGCGATCGGCTGCTGCTGGTGGTCGCGGAAAAACTTGTTAATGGCCGAGTAGTACTGTTGTAGCGATGCAGCGGCGTCGGTACCTTGCAGTTCCAACCATGTTGTGTAGCGAACGACCGACTGTGTAGTAGCGTGTAGCGGATGGATGTCCGCCTCGTGGCAAAAAGCGGCAAATTGACGCATGCCGCTGTCGTAGTTGGCGTACGTAGTCGGGGCCAGGGAGCTACTCAGCAGATGTAGTGCAGTGGTCCCGATGTGGTCGGTACCCAACAGGTTGCGAAGTCGGTTGGTCATGGTAGCCGTCCACGGGGCGTGTGCGTCCGGCTCTCGTAAGGTGTAGCGGACAGGCCGCGAGGGCCTGTGCAAACGAGTGGCCATAGCGCGTAGCTATGTGAGGCTTGCGCTGGCCGTTCGTAGTGTGCGTCCTATTGCGCCTCTGCGGGTGTGTAGCCATGCCGGCGTGGCAGTCGAAAGGCCACGATGCTCCATCCTGGCCGTCCGACCCCCTCGCGTGAGCCTAGCCGACCGGGGAAGAATAGGTCGCGCGAGGGGGGGGTAGTGGATGGTCTCGGTGGCCAAGTCGCGGAAGTTCTGGAACCACGGCTTGTGGGGCCAGTACGGTGCGATGACGGTAGCAGCGGCCCTTGATTGGCGTAGTTTCGCACGGAGAGCGGGCAGAGCTGACCACGGCGGGTTGCAATAGTTTGTCTCGCATTGCCACGCGGCGTCCGGTAGGTGTAGACAGTCGACGTCCTCGCATTGTGGGTCGCGCCATCGGGCGTTGAAACGCGGGAGCTGCGCGTTTTCCATCGACGCAAACCGGTCGATCGAGTGTGGACCCCACGCTGTCTGTAGGTAGGCGAATATCCTGGGGTTCAGCTGCCAGTCGTCGCGGTCGAGCTCCCGGCTTAGGCTGTCGGCCCATATGTTCGCTGCCGAGCGGATGTAGCGGGGTCGGATGCTGATGTCGTTGACGTTTAGGAGGTGCCAGAGTCGGCGTAACTCGGTCATCATGACCGGAGAGCGCGTAGTGAATTTGGCGAGCGTAGCCACGACGGCTGTGTTGTCCTCGTGAAGTAAAACATGTCGACCTCGGAGTTGTGGTAGAAAGGACTCGATCGCGAGGCGAACGGCGCGGAGTTCCTTCCACTTGATGTGCTGCTGGCGGTCGTCGTCGTACCAAAACCCGCGGGCTTGGTAGGCAGGGTTGTCGTTCAGGACGGCTCCCCACCCGTAACCACTTGAGTCGGCGTGTAGGTACGCGGTCTCGATTGGTTTGTAGATGGAGCGGCCGTTGTGTTGGTCGGGCACAGTGCGCCACCACTCGAGGTCGCGGCGTAACTCGTGTGTCAGCCGGACACGTCCGCCCCATCCCTTTCGCATAGCCAGCACGCAGTGTAGTTCGCGTAGAAAGAAGCGGGCTGGTGCGATGGCGAGGTAGAGGAACTGTGCCCTGTCAGCAAACGCCGCGAGTTGTCTGGCGGGTAGCCACCGAGCGGAGGTAGCTACGCGGCCGAGTAACGCTGAAGCTTGTTTTGCGAGGGCTTGTAGCTTGTCGGTCGGGGCTCGAAATTCGCCTTTCAGAAGGTCGCATGTCATGCCCAAGTGGGTGCCCACTTGGGTGGGCTGCCACAAGCCTTTGTCGGGGTTGCGCCGGAGGCCTAGCCGGTGGAGGAGGGTCTCGATGCGGTCGCGTAGAGTTTAGCTGCGTCGTACGAGCTGGCCATGAACAAGAAGTCGTCCATGTAAGGTAGCAGTCGTACTCCGCGCCATCGGACGTTGCGAAGGAAACGTCGCGACGGCTTGTATGGCGTCGCGGAGTTGGCGGTCATCGGGGTAGGCGCCCGTCGCAAGTAGTTTGTGAACACTTGGGTCAGTTTGCAAAAATAGTAAGCCGACCCCGACCAGCCCATCGGGAGGCATGCGAGGCGCCACAGCTCGCCGCGGCAGTTGACCGTGAAAAAGTCGCGGTCGTCTTCTCGGATGCCGAGCGTGTAGTAGCCGTCCGCTAGGTCGAGGGAGACAAAGTAGCCACCCGGGCGGAATAGGTGGCGTAAGTGTTTGAGGGTCTCGCACGACATCTTGAACTCCGCGCAATAGTTGTTGAGATCGCGGAGGTCGATGATAAGTCGCCATTTGTTGACTCCGGGTTTGGGGACGAGGAACATGCGTGAGACATAGCGAGGGTTGCTGGCGCGCTCCCATGCTCCGCAGGCTTCGAAGCGTGGAAGCTCCGTAGCTAGGAAGTCGAGTTGAGGTTGAGTGGCGTCCTTCATTGAGACACCGTGGTTGAAAGGTCGGGGACGTAGGCCGCTTTTGAACTTGACCCGCACGCCATGGCGGATCCAATTCACGACTTGACCGCTCGCGCCGATATGCTCCCACTCCCGCCATCTTAGCCGCACGCGGTGACGCATGTAGTTGGATGTCGGGGAGCAGGAATCGGCGCGGCGGGTCACACCATCATTTCTTCGTGGTGGGTTTTGCTCCGTCTGTAGTCTTAGTTCCGGCCGCCGCTGCCGCTGTTGCTGCTGCTGCGGCCTTACGCTTGTCGGCGGCTGCCTTCTTGGCCTTGGCGTCTTGTCCGGGTGGCTTGTCCTGCGTGACTCTCGCGAACGCTGCTCCAGCAGCTGCTTTGTTGGCGGCATGTAGGCTGACTTCGAGGGTCCGATCGACGAACGCTTGGCGTAGCTCGTCAAGTGCGCTCGAGACCGCGGTAGGGCGTGGGCGGCAGAAACCTTCGTGCGCGAGCTCGGCGAACACTCGGTCCGTCTCCGAGCTCGTTTGTCCGCCCTTGGCGAGGCGGAGGAAGCCCAGTCGAGTACGGGCGGCCTCCTCCGTCGCTGTGTGGGTGCGATGACCCGCTCGGATGAGGGCAACGGCCGCCGCCTGCTCCGCTGGTAAAGAAGGTCCGGTTGACAGCGTGTCCAAAGCCTCGCTGATTGCCGCGTAGGCGCAGCTGTCGAAGAAGACATAGCACCCGATGTGGAGGTACTCGTCGTACCCCGCTTGAGATTTCCGGTCGTTGAGGAAGCGGGCCGTGTCGTCCGTTAGCGTCCACAGACGAGGTTGGTCGATGTCGCGAGGGGGTCGCTCCAAACAGGCCGGAATGACTTTACCGTAGGAGGCAAAATCGACGAACTCGGGCTCGTGGAGCTCGGGGTCGTCGTTCAGCAGGTCGATAGGCTGCTCAGGGCCTACCTTACCACCCTCAGTCGCAATGGTCGCGTCAGGGGGAATAGACTGTTGTTGATTCGGAAGCACGGCTTGGCCTGTTAAACGTTCGATCTGGGCTAGTAAGGCGGTGTTAGACGCCTGAATCTGCTTGGCTAATCGGAGTTCGAGGGCCGAAACCGCGTTTTGAATATGTTCGGAAGTACGCTGTTCGATTTCAGAGGGGAGAGGGTCGACTCCGGGGGCGGAGGACGACGGCTCAGGCTGCATGATGTTAGACGGCGACTTAGAACGGGGGGAAGTGTCTCGTGACGCTCGAGTGCGCATGAGGCGATGTAAAACTGACACCCTGTTCGACTACAAGAGTCGAGACTGCAATTGCGCGAGCCAGATGGGCGAGCGCAAAGCCGAGAGTGCCAGTGCTCGGGGGTTGCACCGGCTTAAGGGGCTGCCGCTAGCTAGTGCTGCTTAGGGCAGGGCATGGGGCGTTGCGCTAGGCGTTTCCTCATTCCTCGAGGGTTACCTCGAGGACTGGGTGAGACGCGCCGCTTTTACAGTAACGCTTTACCGTTCAGGTTTGCGTTCTGTCACATATGTAAGTAAGTTTTGCAAACCTCTAGATTTCAAACAATCTGACTATATATTTGATTGTGATATTATTCATATTATTTGATTATCGATTATCATTATATCGTATGTATATCATTTGATTATATCGATTATTGTTACATCGTACTTAAAATGGATTACAAGAAAAACAAAATGAGCACGGACAGGGAAAATGGAAAGGGAAACAAAATGGCAAGAGTGAATAGAGGATCACGGAATCGAAAGCACGGTAAAGGGGAGCATTACATTGTGCACAAACCTAGCATATTAAACTCATGAAACCCCTAGGCAACACCGAGAATGCAACACTTGGAAGCGACAAGCGGCGCCTCACGCGCCGCTCGAGGAAGCACCGAAGCACGGGGACACTTGCGGCCCATGGCGCGGGTGAAGGGCGCCGTGGGAAGAAAAAGCATCCCAACCGAGAAAGAAGCGGCCTCCACAACGTGTGCGGCGGCGGACAAACCACGCAAGACAATGTCCGCGTGAGCGACATGGACGGCGAGAGAGACCTTTCCGCGCCAAAAGGCCAAGAACTTGCCCACATGCATCCCTTTAGAGGCGGCTGCCGACTTGGCCAGCTCCGTCAAGAAAGTCGTGGCGTGGCCGCCGAGAGTACCAAATTCCGTGACTGCAAAAGGAATGAAGCGGGTGACGGGGCGACTCCTCACCCCCTCCGAGTACTTCTCGAAATTGGTCTTCTTAGCACGGCGCAGAGCGACTTAGTAGGGAGACGGGGAGCTAAAAAGGCCGACCAAACGGGAAACCACGGCATCAAGGGCAAGTTTCGAGCTTCGGATGCCGTGATAGTGCATGACACCTACATCCGTGGGGAGGCCGTCGTTGCCGTTGGGGAGTTAAACTAACATCGTGGGATATGTGAGAACATTGACGCCAACCCCGAGTGCGTTACGAACCTCGGAGATGATTTCCGCAAGGCCCTTCACTAACCACGAGTGAGCAGTGTGGACCGAAGCATCTCCGCCGCATCGAGCCAAATGGTTAGCAAAATCAGTGGCCCACGCATCATCTGACATGTGAACACCCACCGACGCGAGCGCACCCCGCGTAGCTTGAACCGAGAGATAGCAAGAAGTACACCAAGTGGGTAAGCGTAAAATAGGGAGGATGCGGGATGAGGGTAGGCCGAAGATACGACCAACCGCGAAGCGGAAAACTGCGTCTTAGTGCTCAAGGAAGTTGTCACGGACCTCGCCAAGGCAACCGGAAGTTAGCGGGTCTGGAGCCAAAAACGCAAGGGCGTCGTGGCCGAGACGATATAAACGACGCCTAGACTCCGGCCGAGCGCGGTTAGAAAACGTGCGAGCGAGCTACGCGAAGCGAAGCAAGTTGACGCGCTCAGTGATATCGGCTTGTAGCTTTGGAAAGATGCCCGTGGCAAACGCAGAAAGGGGTACTAGCAAGGGTAGGCCATCAAGGGACAGAGCAATATGATCATTAGTTGACAAGACTTTGGCTACGCAGCCTGCGCGAGCCACCGTTGGACGTTGCGGGGGAAGCATCGTTAAGGCTATAGTTATCAAGAGTTCGGACTCGGCGAGACCATGAGAACCGCACGCATCATCTCAGCGCGCCCACGACAAAGCGAGCTCTAACGACCACATGGGTTCGTTGTCGCCGTCGTCTCCGTCCGGTGTACCATGGCTGCGGGGCACTGTCGTGGTCATAGCAGTCGCTTACCGTCCATACATTGTCGGCACCATCGGAACTTCGTCGTTGGAATCCCCGCACACGCGAATGTCTTGCGTTGTAAGGAAACATATAACTGAGCCCACCGCCAAATCGGGGATGAAGAGGAGACGGTCAACGTATTGTGTGGCAGTTGGCTCTTTGTCATCATGGTGATTACATCGACTACGCGTGGGTCAGCGCGGGGATCTGACTCGGGTCGAGGCGGGGAGGTGGCGTACTTATAGAGTGTACTAGCCTACGCGGCCACTACTGTTGTACTACTTTAAGATATTGGGTACATGTAATTTGAAAAGCGAAGTACAATGATGCCTATAACGGCATGTCCATGAGCTAAAGTACAACGAGTATTCAAGTAATATTTTCCGTTATTTCATATCATTACTTTTTACAAGCAGAAAAGAAGTGGAAGCCACCAAGCTAAAACGAACCTTGTTAATTAGAAAGAAGTAGCGAGCCAACAATCTGAAAAAAACATAAAAGAAATATGTAAAAAATATTGTTTTTCCAAAGCCTCGGAATGATCCAAAATGCATTTATGGACGACTCAAAGTGCAAATATATTTTTTACCTTAATTGCATGAGTACTTGTGGTATCGCGGTCCCAACGAAACCAACAAAATAAAAAATTTACAAGTGCTCATATACTTGCCTTCGAATCCTAACAACACGAGTACTTCCATGGTGCGGTCCCCCAACAAACTAACACTCGCACTACTCGACCCCATAAAACACTTGTACTCACGCGATCCGTGCTCTGAAAATGAGTATACTTCCTCTACTCGACTCCTATAAAAACTCGCGCACTTCCGTTATCCGGACCCAGAAATCCTTAGGAATTGCTAAGAACGATTCCATTTTTAAGAGATACGCACTCGAGTACTCGCCGGAACCTGAAGATTAAACTACTTTGGATTCCGAATCCACGAAAAATGGCCGGATCCTGTCCCTACTCTAGCGTGGACCTTCCATGTCGGGACGTTGCATCTGCGCAGTTAGCCCTCATGCCTTTCTTCTATCTAAATATGGGGCTCCATCCATCAATATGGCTTCCGGCTTCCGTGCTGATTACGGACCACCCCCTTTGGCCGGTGAGGCTCATGTCACCTACATTCCCGGGGACCACCATCGCTCCCTCATCCGCGGCATCCGCTTGAGCTTCCCGTTTGAGTTTCGCCCATCCATCGCGGGTTACCTATCGTCTAGGGCGATCATGCCCTCCGCTTTGCCATCAAAGGTCTTTACCTCAGCGACTTTGATACACCCTTGTCTCCCTAGCATGCCATCGCCAAAGCCTCAGCCCCACTCCAAGCATGGGCTGATGGATTACAAACCCGTCGCAACCTTGCGGCCGCTTATGGACAATACACTCGTCTTGGTACTCGACATCCCCTTGGCTTCTGGCTTCCGAGCGTCATCTACTCACTCTCTAATCCGAATTATAGATACCTTGTCGCCCTCCTTCCCGGCACGTCCCATGCACCAAATGCCGTCATGGAAACTCAGCCACAAATCCCGGGCGCAATAAGGGTTCTTCAGTCAATTCTTATGGACACTTTCTACATGCAATCCTTCTAGCATGGTTTTCCATCCCTTTCCTCGCCCAATGCAGTCTCGGCTCTCTGTGATATGCTCTTCAAGGACTTAAATGCATATGACTCAGATGCCTCCAACTCCGACTATGGTGGCCCTTCAACCGATAACACCTCTGGTCAGTCCCCCCCCGACATGGAGTCTACCCCGAGATCACCAGCGGCGTACGTCGATTCATTGACCCCAGCGCCGACCGAACTTTGCTTTGTCGACACGTGTGCTAACATCAGCTTGGAGGCCGTCCGTTCTGCCTTTGTCGCATGAAGCTACACCATGCTCCGCACCCTCATCCACGTCAAAGGCATCGACGTTGACATTCATGGATGTGGGCTCGTTGACATGCATATCGCCTACCATGATAGCCATTCTCGTCATCTTCACATCCGGGCCGCTCATGCGCTCGGCCTGTCCAAACGTGGAGCTCCCAACATCATCTCCCATGAACATCTCAGGAAACTGCACAACATAAACTTCCCTTATCGTGCCATTGGCTAACCCACCGCAAGTGACGCACATGGCAGCTTCATCTTCGTCATGCACAACAATCTTCCTCACCTTCACACCATTCCCGGTGAGTTTACTTCCCCCTCTTGCTTGTAAAGGTGCATTACCCACGTCGATTGACTGAACCTTGTTGTACCGACGCCTCGCTCACCCTGGCATAGACACCATGACGCTCGCCTTGCGGAGCGCCGACATCACTGGAGCGAAGGACGACAGTCATGTTCCCCTCTTGTCCAGTGAACCGCGCATTTTAATCAAATTGCATAATGCCCATGTCAACACTCAACATGTCACCAAAGCGACAGCTTGTTTTCACGCATTCATCTCCGACATCTTCGGCCCACTCAAGGAGACTGGGCCGGGGGGAGCCAAATACCTAGTCGATGTAATTTATCACTTTTCTAGCTATATTTGGCCTTTTGCACTCCCTTGCAAAAGGCAGTTGCTTCCACCCTTTCTTTGTTCTCACGGACATCATGAGCTTGCACTTTCGCTTGCACCCTGCTTGTGCATTCATGCCTAGTACTGTCAAGCTCGACTGTGATCCGAATTACCTTGATGTTGCTTGCCGCGCCATGGTCTCTTCCTTGAGATGCACCGCCCACTTTACTGCCCCGTACACTCAAAGCCACTCGCCAAGATGGGACGACAGTGGGCTCCCCTCGTTGACTCCGCCACCGCCATGCTTCAACATGCCAACTGCCCAACGAAGTATTGGGACCTCGCCATGCGTACGGCCGTCTACCTCCGCGACCGCCTACTCGCGCACACTGCATCTGCGGTGTCCCATACACCATTCTGCATGACCTCGCGCATATCAAGGTATTTGGTTGCACGGCCCATCTCCACCTAGAGGCTACAAAGACAAACTCTCCCCCAAAGTACTCCGTTGCATGCTCATGGGGCATTGCAATGATGGCTCCGGTTACTGGCTTCTCAACCTCGCCACCGGAAAACTCATTCAGACCATCCATGTTGCTTTCGTTGAATCTCATCCCGCTCATGCACCGCCGGCCACACCCGTCGCACCTTACACTTCACAAGCCTCTCCACCCAGCGGTCTCGAGCTTTGGGGGAGGGGGGGGGGAGGGGGGACCAGTGCCAATCTCTCGTGCTGTGTTGACGCAACACAATTCGCAGTTTCGACCAACAACTCCTTTGCGGTCCGGAATAACACTCCGGAGGACGCCAACACCGGTCCTCATTGATCACGTCGAGCGTGAGGCTTTTTCATGCTTGGCGGCGGCTGCTTAATATGTCCAACGTATCAAGAAGACTATCACAGCATTCACGCAAAACAAACCTCCGTGACCACCTCACACGAAGGCACAATGGGGAGGAACTGATGGGCAACGTGCCCCAAGTGAGGAGCCCGTTATGTCATAGTCTACGACGATGACGCTTGAATATTAGTACCATCGAGAAATATTTGTTGATCCTAATTAATAGTGGTATTTCCTCTAAATAGCATATGCGTATCTTTGGATACATGATTAGAATAACGTTCATGAATTTGTTAGCGCTAGCATCCCGTTGCCTAGTGCTTATGTACAAGGTAGCTATTTGTCATCCTAGTAATTAGTGTTATGCTATTAGCGGCGGTGGGCCGGCCGTGGTGATGCCTCCGTCGGCCGCCATCTCTCTCCTCTCACTTCTCTAGTCACCACATCCGGCCCCCTTGTGGGGCCGGCACGACCTACGTGTAGCTATCCGTTCCCGATTCCGATTGGTTATGGGCCATCCACAAAGTTACACTAGAGAAGAACGTGTGTAAAGCGCTCGGGGCCACGTTGGTCCTACCTATTCCCACGAAAAAATAGTAGAGCGTGTGTAAAACGCTCGGCGTCACGCTAGTAATTCATCGTCGAACAGACACCACGCTTCACCTTCGAGCTAGTTGTCCGCGACTTTCCTACCATTTCCCATAGACAAAGGAGAAGAGCGTGTGTAAAGCGCCCGGCGCCACGTTCGCCCCACCATGCTTTCAGTCTCACCTAGCTTCCGCCTGCCGATGCTCCCGACCGGATCTCGTTGTTTAAAACTGACCCGGAAAAAATCGGGCCGTGTGGGCTTTATAATTGGTAATTTTATTGTATTTTATCGAGGCAACGCCGTAACGCTCACCTAAGTTAGCGAGGAGCTTAACTTTCCCACGGCGATGGTGGGTAGTCAACACGAGCAGCGCCCGGCTATGCTTTTGCGTGCCTACACGCTCTTAAAAACCTTGTTGGCTTTGCTTTTGCCTCGCCGTGCATTCATGCGTCGGCTAATTCACATGTGGACAGCTTTTCCCGCTACATTTCAGATTAGTATATTAAGCATTACATTGGAACCGCTTCATATCGGCAACTCGCCGGTAGCGGCACGTTCCTCTAAGCGCATGTCGCTACACATGCCCGGCATGAGACATACGCTACAAGCACTGCACCTTCGACCAAGATGGCACCTTCCTCGACGCAAGCTAAGACGACGTCAAGACCTCTGCTACCTTGAGGGGGGGTGCTAGCACATAAGCACAAGCATCCCGTTGCCTAGTGCTTATGTACAACGTAGCTATTTGTCATCCTAGTACTTAGTGTTATGCGTTTTAGCGGTACTCTATTCCCTATTAGTAGCGGTCGGCCGGCCTTGCCGATGCCTTCGTCAGCCGCCATCTCTCTCCTCTCACTTCTTTGGTCACCACACTTGGCCCCCTTGTGGGGCCGGCACGACCTACGTGTAACTATCTGTTCCCGATTCCGACAGAATTGTACATAGTGATAGGGTCATATGACGAGTATAGCGACGAAAGGAGCGAGCTCGTCATATTGTAAATATTGTATTCCGTAACATTACCGGAAGCGTGGGATGATCAATAAGTATATCCGCATTGGTTCTAAAATTAGCTAGAGGTGAAGTCTCTACAGACTTCAAGACATTAATGGGTTGTGTCAGGGACTGGATTCGCCATTTTTTTGTTGGGTTCGGATCCATGAGAACTTGATTTTTTAGGATCCGGAACTAGTGAGTACCTCTAAAAAAGGGATCCGGATCCCGCGATTACCTGTGATTCTAGGGTTCGGATCCCGCGATTACCTGTGATTCTAGGGTTCGGACCCCGCGATTACCTGTGATTCTAGGGTCCGGATCCCGCGATTACCTGTGATTCTAGGGTTCGGATCTAGCGATTACCTGTGATTCTAGGGTTCGGATCCAGCGAGTACCTATGTTTTCGGTTCCGGAACCGAGTACATGAGTACTTCTAAATTTTTGGTTCCGTTGGATTCGTTGGGTTCGCGATTCCAACAAGCACTCGAAGTAGTCATGCAAATTGATACAAATTGCGCATTTTTGGGGGAAATTTGTACTGCAAATTCAATTTTTACGTCTCTACTAGTTCTATGCGCATGCTCATGCTTGGATCCCATACATTAGATTTTGACTGAGGTATCATGAACACCCTATCTGAATTCCTAACAAGTTCCTCTTTTGTACGTTGGATAGCCGTCGATGACAAGCTCTTCCCGATGTTGCTAATTGTGATAGGAGTTGGATGTGGACGGGCTGATTATGGTGGATTTCAAGCGCGTACGCGCCAATTAACTGGCCCTTGGGTGGGCTATAATCGATTCAAGGCTGCGGAATGACAACAATCATGGCTATTGACCCAATCCTAGACATACACCTCAGTAGATTTGCATTGCCAAATACCTCCCCCAAAAACAACGTGTCACTTCGGGGCACCACAGAATCGTGAGATACTCGGAATCGTAAGTACTGATTGGGTATCGCGATTCCACATCATTTTGCGAGGATGAGGTACTCGCGATTACCGCGGATCCATTAAAGTACGATGAATACCGGATCCAACGATTACTTACAATAACTGGTACCGGATCCTACGATTACTTCCAATAACTAGTACCGGATCCAACGATTACTTACAATAACTGGTACCGGATCCAACGATTACCTGTGGTTCTAGGGTTCGGATCCCGCGATTACCTACCGAACCTAGGGTTCGGATCCAGCGATTACCTGTGATTCTAGGGTCCGGATCCCGCGATTTACTGTGATTCTAGGGTCCGGACCCACGAGACCGAGTCCGAACCCGAGTAGTCTCGGGGATTCGCGGAGCTCTAGGATATGGATCCAGTCCATGGGTTGTGTTGCGAGCAGTTAATAGTAGAAAGTGATATTATTTAGCAGTTGAGAGTAGAAGCGACACAACACATCAAATTAGAATTGGTGGCTTCTGGTACCTTCGACCGGACGCTCATAAATTTAGCGACCGGCATATTTCGAGTCTGTTGTAAGTAATGCTCACTAGTTAATAGTTGCTGATAGCCAGTGTAAGCTATTCACGATATGTGTAGAACGTGTCGGGATAGGACATGCCGACACACTGTTTGTTTTGGATACATTAGAGTTGTCGCTAAGCTTTGGCTCTCCACTTCCTTTGTCCCGACAGCACGCCTCGGACTGGTTGTCCTTGTGAGTGTCCTTCTTTGTGACTATGGTTGTAACTGAGCGTACATTAGCTGCCTTCCACTCTAACCGTGTATGCATGGTTCAAGATGTTATGGGCCCCCGTTTCAAGTCCCTCACACGCGACCATCGGTGTTTGGCGAGCTGCCATCAACGGCCCACCCGAAAAAGGCAAGTGTTTGTAGGTAAGTAGTAACAGTGAACTCATGTAGTCGGCATTAACGCCAATATATCCTGCGTGATAAAACGAACCCACACCCAACCCCAGTCAGGTGCTCGTGGACGACTGCCAGCCACCCACACCGGCGTACTCGCCATGTGTGGATATGATGCATACATATCCAAGCCAGAGGAGGGGGGCGCACTTGTCGGTGAATACGCATATATAAGGCACACATCATCTCTTAGAATATTTGGCGTTTTTTTAGCGACCCTTAGCATTCAGCCGCCAGCGACTGCCTTCCCATGTCCTAGCCGTGGCCCATACTTGTGCCCCACAAAGGGTGGAGGACACAAAAAAAGTAATTTGAGACACACCGGGGCTACATGCCGAGGGGTCGGCGGGCATCATGCCGTCTCTCAGCAACCGGTGTTCGGCACAAGTTCGGCTAGTGGTTCTTACCGCTGCCCGTCGTTTCCCGTTTGTAGACATGGCGGCGAAAACTCGCTATGACGATCCCCCACTCCCCGCTCACTCAGAGGGGCATAGCTCTTTGTAGAGCTCCCTAACCCCATGTCCTCATGCGCTCGCACTCAGGCTCGAGCATATGGCGCTCATCAACGCCCGTATGGACGCACATGCGTTTGACGCTGCTGCACAACGCCACATTGACCCGCAACGCGATACCCCGCGCGACGTTCAGCCCACCACCTCCATTC
The DNA here is from genome assembly GCA_026401115.1 of Tetraselmis chui. Lineage (NCBI taxonomy): Eukaryota > Viridiplantae > Chlorophyta > Chlorodendrophyceae > Chlorodendrales > Chlorodendraceae > Tetraselmis > Tetraselmis chui. Next base: position 357,349 of record JAPMLY010000005.1, read on the forward strand.
AGTCCAACCCATGTCAACTGCCACTCCCTCCACCCCATCCCCTACCTCGGGTATCCGGCTCCAAACCACGGACCCCCTTTCCCGCTGATCAGTCGTACCACGTCCCTTCTCCTCGTGGCTAGCCGCACCCGTACGGTATGCCGCCGGCAGTGCATGGCCATTCCCCAGTTTCTAGTGGCCCGTCCTCTTTCCATGTTGGCCAACCCTTTTCCCAACCTTATCGTGGCGTCCGCAACGGACGTGGGGGTCGTCGCCCCACCATTGACCTACTAGTCATAGGCCACGTTGTGCATGAGGCCGCCGGTTTCGACAGGGACGCGCTCAACCGGTCAATGAAAATGCATGTCCCCACAATGGGGCCAAACACTCAGGTTACCGTTTATCGGTAGAGAATTGTGAGACCCCTCTTCCAATCATCCACTCTATTCTTCCTGACACTGGAAAACGATCGAGAGAATGGGCTCAAGATGCCGCTCATCATGCTTGAGGGCGAGCGGTCCCACAACAAATGACGTACCCACAGGCGGCGCACATTCCCGTGCCGATCGACATCAAGCACGCTTTGCGCGGCAAATATGATGTAGCATGGCGTAAGGCCATTTGCTATGAGCTTGCCTCAATGCCTCCCTCTATAGTAGTAAGGATACGTTTCGCATGGAGAACCTGCTATTGGGACGCAACGCCATTGGCAACAAGAGGGTCTTCAAGGTCAAGGCTAACCCGTATGGCTCAATCGACCGCTTAAAGGCACGACTAGTTGCTCATTTTATGGGTTCTGTCAACGAGCATGAGGACTACTCGGAGACGTTCTTTGCCGTGGTCAAGCTCAGCACCCTGCGTGCAATCCTAGCCATTGCGGCCAAGCGGAACATGCACAAGCACTCGGCAAACATTGAAACCGCGTTTGTCAACGCAGACCTTGTTAGTCCATGTACACACGGAATGGCATGAAGGGGGATAGAACCGCCGCTTCCCGGAACGGAGTTGTACGCCTTATCCAAGTACCACAAAAGTCGGTACCCGATAGGAACATATTGTGTATATGAACCCATCGCATCGCATTGCGACTGAGCGGCGAACACCTATAGCGAACACCTATAGGTGGAGGGCCAAGACTTCCCCGGAGTCTAGCGTACATATGTGTCCATTAGTAGTCCTACGGAGGGATACGTAAACAGACCTCCAAGAAGAGATTTACATGCGCCACCCCAGAGGGGCAGAGGACGAAACCCCTCGAATCATTCGCCTCCTCGAGAGCATCCATGGGCTGAAACAAGCCTCGCGTGAATGGTACAAGCTTTTCTTTCAGACTCTCTCCTCAATCAGGCTTATACGAGCGACATATGACACCAACCTCTACACGGTGAACCACCCGGTGCATGGCATATGCATCGTGCAGGTGTATGTGGATGACATCCTCATTGTCACAAACTCGGTCAAGTGGATTGAGTTGGCCGAGCGGGCTATTGGGGAACAATTCCGCATGACGGATTTATGTGAAGCCAAACTCCTCCTCGGGATGGACATTGTGAGAAACAGAGAGGCAGAAATCATTTGTCTCTCCTAGGAATAATACACCAAGACGATCCTCTAGAAGTACGGTATGTTGGATAGCACGCCGCCGAAGGTACCCCTCGCACCTACGCACTATCGGGGCAGAGAGGTCGCATCCGACCAAGACAAGGTGGCCTTGACACCATCGGAACACGAGAATTTGAGTGCTATCCTCGGATCACTGAACTTCCTATGCATGTGCACCAGACTTGTCATTGCATTTGCGATCAGCGGCATCAAGAGGCGACAACATTCTCCCACGCAAATGCACATGAAGTAACCCAAGCGTCTACTGCGCTACTTCAATGGCACGAAACCATGGGCATCACCTACTATAGCCGGCCTTCACAAGATAATGTAGATGACATCAACATGTTTTTGGACTCGGATTGGGCGGCTGACACAACCATCAAGCGATCACAGTAAGGGGAGGTGGTCATGCTCGACGGAGGAGTTGTCAGTTGAACCTCCAAACAACAAGAGGTGGTGGCATTGTCTACCACATAGGCAAAGTATGTCGCCGTGAGCCATGCATGGCATAGCGCGGTATACTTTCGGCAATTGATGCAAAATGTCCACCAACGCAAGAGCGGTGCTACAACAGTTTTTGAGGACAACGAGGGAGCTCTCAAGCTTGTTGATAACCCCATGGCCTCAAACATGACAGAGCATATTGTCATCAAGCACCACTACATTCCGGAACTAGTGGATGCAAAGATAATCGCGGTTATCTATGTAGGCACAACATACATGCTGGCAGATGGATTGACGAAGGCACTACCGGAGCCAAAGCACACGATGATCTTCACGCGTTGCATGGGAGCGGCGTCGAGTGGAGACTAGTTTGCTTGCATTACTGTCAATAATCTAGAGGGGCTATCATAATACATCATCATATGTGCATGTACGTTCACATCTGTGAACGTTATCTATGAATACGTATAGTTGACTTAATAAGATAAACACGATTAAAGCATCAATGTGTCCTAGTGATATTTAGTTCTCATGTAACCATCACACATCCTTGTTGCACACGACACACTTGTCGACGCACCTAGCGTCTCACGGGCACCTTCGATAAAAAATAACGAATAGGGACCACCTACCGTTAAGTACACGGGCGCGGAAGCGACTGGTGGGCGACTCGAGCCCATACGTGACGTAGAGGTCCCACATGTCATAGTCGAGGCTAATGACGTCGATAAAAGCATGTGGGGTTACCGTGGTTCATGGGACTGCGGCAAACTGTCGCAGGGTGAGGAGCGACGGGGCGTTAATTCCGTCGCGGGTTAGCGTTGCGATGCGGGCGTCGTGCCACGCGATTCCACCCTCCGGTATGTCGACTGCGCCGGAGGGAATGCCAAGATGGTGTGACGAGTACAGCCTTGCAACAATACATTGCATAACATTGTACATGTACTCGTTACTAGTTTTAATTCGTGCTTTTCCATCGAAAGGACGTACATCGTGGGTACGTCGCTACTACAATATTAGCAAGGGTTCTAATGCGTATTGTCATGCCAGTACCCCCCGGTACGTACAAATTGAAATTGAAATTGAAATATTTTACTCCAATACCAGTAAAACCGGCTAGAGTCTCTGGGCCCCCCCTTTTGCTATGCTCAACTTGTTGTTGGACTTCTAAGCGTGAGGTAGACCGTGAACCACTAATCCCAACCTCTCCAATGGCAGTAACGATACCGTCTAAAACATACCCGTATCCATGTATTTATTATTTTCTGATCTATACGTAATATTTTTGGATACAGTATGAACTAAAAGATGTCGCTAGTCTCCACGATACGCGGCATGCTCCAGCCGCCGCGGGGTCGCTGATCAGCAAGGCTGCTCAGCTTGAGCTGGTCGAGGCGAACCTGCCTGACCTCGGCTCATGTTCGACTCCGGTCGTGCCGGAGCTTGGGGGGAAAGGCAGGTGAAAAACCCCCCTCGCATAGGTCCTCGTCGGTCCCGCCTTGATCCGTGCTCAACCCCGCCCGAGGTATTAGCCGCTCTCCTCGACGCAGCTCTCCACCTAGCCGAGTCTTCTCTCCTCTTTCGGGGGCTGAGAACAAACTATAACTAGGTTGCAGACGGTGTCCGGCTGGCTCTCCTGCCCCCGAGCCAGATTTTCTCATGTCCCCTGTCCTTTTCCCGTCTGTTTCCAACACCTATTTGATCGCGCTGTGGCCGTCCGTGCCCTCCCCCGGTGGTTTACGTTGTTAGGGGGCCGCCTTTACGAGCAGTGTGCCGTTACGATAACCCTAGGCACATTGCATGAGGCAACCTATCGATAACCGGGTACCGACTAGGGGAGGGGTTGGAAGAGCACATGGATCGAGTCGCCGGTCCTCAAAAGATGGTGGGTACGGGAATTTTTCCAAAAACCCCCCGTACCGGGCTTTTCCGGCGGCGGGCGATCCTAGGGACCGCCGCCGCCAGACGGTGTCGCTCCTCCGGCTACGACCAACCCCCGTCTTGCGCAGCAACAGGCCTCGCCCTCAGGGGAGACCTAAGGCTATCGTAGGGCTGGCGACTACTAGCGAGCGCCGTGCCCTAGCGCTGCTTCCCATTTGTCCGCCGCCAGCTCCAACACCCTCGTCCCTCCGCTGATCCGTCCGTACCCCTCTTTGCCAAAAAAATTTTCGCAGACGCCGCCCCCGCCCCATCGTCGGGAGAGTATATGCGAGTATCTAGTCGCGGAAAAGACATATCGGACTGGCCGAGCGGGAGATCTGTCGAGAGCAGTTGTATGTCGCTACATCACTGTACTGAAGAAATCGGTATTAAAAGCGATATAGTAGCTATTTGACGCTAGATTGAATTGTGACCGTTGGATAATAGATCTAACGGTCCAAGAAGCGTTTTTGGAGATAACCGCAATATTATTTATTTTAGTATGTGTGGTTCTAGCGGATATAAGAATGGAGCTCAAAGCACTGTAACCATCCTTTCTACGCTCCAACCTTCAATAGGTTATGTGCCCTCCCTAGTACTCCCACGCACCTCGTAACCCCTGCGGAGTCAGCAATACTTTTACTTCCACTTCTACAACTACAGCAACACTACAGCAGTACTTGTACTACATTTCTACAGTAGTACTTGTGCTACGTCAGCAGTGCTTCTTCTACTACTACCAATTCGGGAAGTTTGTCAACGAGGAGCTATTGGAATACAAGTTAGTCGGCGCTTCGACTTCAATTTGTGTGTTGGAGCTGGGCTGAAGGATCGATTCCGTATTCACTGCGCACAACAGGCCATTTTGACCTGACATGGTCACCTGTATTTTTTCAGGTGTTAAGAGCGTGGTACGGGTCATGGTTTTTCCCTATCACGTGAGACTTTCATATTGTTTGTAGCTGCATACGAGGTCATGATACGATGTACATCAGTAATAAGCCGCACAGAATCTAATGAAGTCAAGTGTCTTTCTCATATTTTCATCTACTGTGACCCACGCAGAGCACCTCGTTCGAGAAAATGCAGTAAGGCTGTAGGTTTCGTCCGCCGTTATTTGGTTGACTACGGTCCGCGCATCACAACGCTACCTTGTCGCCATGGCGGCGCCCCATCCACCCCAGTGGATAGCCTTACGGAAGAATATTAGGAAATCCGTGGCTAGGGCTGTGCCTCAGGCTCGATGCTGTGTGACAATGGACTGGGCGAGTGAGAAGTTGGCAGAGGATTTGGTAAAGTACGTGGACGCTTTTAACGACGACCCCGTCGAGGCAGCGGAGCGCGAACCATGGAACAAGTCATACGGGCCGAGTGAGTGGAAAAATAAGAAGACGAAAAAGTTTGGTGGGGACGTAACAACACGGGTGAGGAGCTGGCAATTCAATTTGATGAGGTGAGCTCCCTGTGCGAGTCGTGTTACTGGTCACAACATATTATGCAACTTGCAGTAGTATATTTTCCCGCCGTCCGCCCGTTCGATCTTGACCTGCGCGATGTCACTCCCCCCCGCCTACGACTTGTGGTTATTATTTGAATAATTATTCTTTCGAGAATTTCTGACTAAGCAGCAAAACCGTTGTTATCGTGGGATTGTTAGGGAGGTCGGAAAGCTCGCGAACTTCCAAGATCTGTCACACGGGAAAAAACTGGGGTTCAGGAACATCGTGTAAGTTTTCCCGCCCATTTTGTTTATGCCATTTACAATAGCAATGTATGCAGCAGCTGAACATCATCTGACATAGCGGCTATGTGCTGATATTTGCAGGTTTTTGCCTTACCCTGAGGAATGCCCGAAGGATAAGAGGGGGGCTATAGCGATGATGCTCCCGCCTGTGACGCTGGAGCTCCACGAAACAACGTACGCGTCTGGTTCGACGGACTACAGGTTGTCGGCGATTTTCTCGACCGCCACCGTAATGGCGGTCAAGAACGCCCCGCTGGTCTACGCGGCGAACAACCAGCCGATGCCCTCGGAGGAGACGTGGCACTATGGCGGTCGGTGGGCACTGCTTCCACCTTACTCGGACTGGGAGGTAAGAGTCACTCCCGTCCTTTGTATACCGACCGTTATAGACGCTACCTGCTAATGGGACGAGGTAAGACGAGTAGAGGCACCTTGTTGCCGAGTTAGTGCCTTTTACAGTTTATTAATTTGTCAGTCTATTTCATGCAGGCATACGTGAAACAACTCTTGAAAAACCTTGTGCTTCACGAGGAGATTAAGCGTTATTTCCGGAAGCCGATAAGGAGGGCTGTTGCATCTTGGGTAATCCCCGAGGTGCGGTTCCTGCCTGAGCGCGCCGGCTACAAACGTGAGCACCCTAAGCTCACGTACAGCAAAACAGGTCGGTCCCCTCAGCATTTAGGGAAACACTTCTTGCTTGTGTGTTATGATTGTGATTCATGTTAGTATAATATTATTGTTACCAAAGTTTTGGCCATACAAATGTCTTGAGAACAATACCTCTCACCTTTTTATGTGTTTTGATATCTAGGGATTCACGGCGCCCGGGGTGCTGCTGTGCGTGAGGAGCGGGCCCTTGCCCGTAGGCAAAGGGCAAGAGGGACTACGCGGGAAGTGTTGAGTGCCACCTCGGTGGCTTGGAAGGCGGGGGGGTGTGACGCAACAGAGCTGCCGGCGGAGGATGTGGGCATCTCCCTCTGCCATTCTCCAGGTGAGTTATTAAAGGGAGAGGGTGGCATAGTGATGGGGTCGATGGGGCCACAACCCGCAGAAGAGGCACAGGCGGGCAGCGTAGGAAAGGAGCCGCCGAAGATTGATGGAGGCGGGTCATGTCTGGTGGGCGCGACGCATGCTGGGGCAGATAGCGTGCAAAATGTCGCCCCGGCAGGTAATGAGGGGATGCCAATTGGCGTCCCACCATCGCGGGTGCATGCGCAGCGGCGCAATAGCCCCCCCTCATTCTTGACAGCTGGGGCACGGCAGCTGCAAGCTCTAGGGCGGGGAGCGGAGGTAGAGCAATACAAGGCAGCACTTAAACGTTATAGACATGATCCCAATCGTGCTGCGGCCAACAAGGCTAGGCGAGTAGAGGACTTGAAGAGTCGCGGCGCTAGATTAGTAAAACTAGTTATAGATGACCTTACCAAGTGAACATGTAATAAATGAAAAACAATCTTTTCTTTGTGAATGGACCGCTGATGCATACGGGGCATTATGAATTTATTTATACATTATATTGCATCGTCTCACTCCTGACCATCATGTTTGTAGCGGATGGACTGCATCTTAATTCTCATGCATATCATTAACTAGCAGTGCGCGATTTGATGTCAGGGGAGGGGCAACATTTCAGGCGTGGCAAAAGCACATGCAGCAAGTGACTAGCTGTAGCAGAGACACAATGTAGATGGTGTTGATGAATTAACATTCTACAAAGCAACAAGTGCATGTGTCATATAATACTCTGTAACACATTTTGACTTATAATAGAAATGGACCGCCTGATTTATATGTATGGATACGACATCATCGCCTAGCATCATGTTTGTAGATATGCACCATCATTGTTAATTCAACTATATAGTATAATAGCAATGCTCGACGGTTTGATGTGCAGGCAGAGGCACAAACTTTGGTGCTGTAGGATGTGCACATGCATTTGAGACCAAATATTTCTGCTTATGCTAAAATATGTGAAGTGTGTAATTTAAAAAGTTTCGAAATAATTAGCGCTCAACGTCCTTATTGCAGTAATACAATCGCCATGTAACTCACAAAGTTGGCAAAAGGTAATAGGCATAGCTATGGTGCGTAGCTAGGTCCTTTATTTGTCTTGTATCGGTCTTCATCTTCATCGTCGATTTCTGAATCAGATGAGTCCATGTCATGGTCCCTCTTCTCGGTGTCCGGTGTCTCGTCCTCGGACAGCCTTGACCCCTCTGCGAGCAGACCTCGGCGAAGGATTTCATCGTGGTCTGGCGGTAGGTTGTCCAAGTATTCTTTGCAGCCCTGGATCATGGCAGCATTCCTCTCTGCACATGCCTTGCTGCGTCCATCTCTAAGTTGACGGGGCGCCCTGTAGTTCTGAGGTTGCCCCTTCTCAGCAACTAGATCTTGATAGGTGCGCACTTTGACGAGGACTTGTTCGGCCAGGTGCTCCACATGCATGTCACTGCGTTTAAGTGCGACGTGGCGCGTCTTCTGGTGGATCGCCTCTGCACCTTGGCTGCAGAACTTGTCCAGAGACCCATGCAGCTGGATCAGCTCGTGACAGTGGCACTGCATGATATGCATGTACACTGTCACATGTTCAGGGCCGCATCGCATCAAGAAGGCTGACATAAACATCTCAGCATACTTCTTCACCTCCGCTGCATGGGCGTCACGCGACGGCTGATCGTCCTCGCACCCACGCCCAATCAGATGATTCCAATACGAGAAGGTGCGCCATAGGTGCTTCGACCATTGGCACACCGCGCTCCCTTGGTCCTCGAACACTTGGTTCATGAGCTCCTCGTGGAAGTCCATCAGGGTCGAGCAGATCTCCCCTGGCCATGACTCCGCTGACAGAGACGACCCCCCTTTGGACCCTGCGCGCCGCTGGCCAGGCTGAGTCCCTGCGTTGAGCTTGACTTTCATCACCTCTTGAGCCCAAACCAGAATCTGTACAAAGACGAAACATGTCAATATAATTAACTTAATCAGATAATCATATATGTATCTATATAAAAACATTACCGAAATGTAACCAGCTAACGACATGTCATGTCTCACCTCCTCCAATTGCTCTGCATCGATGTTCTGACACACCGTCCACTTGAAAATCTGAGGAACGATGCGCAGTCTGCAATGCAAAATGTCGAACACGTAGTGCATGATCGGCAGGTCAAGCATGGGCCTTAACATGGTGCCGAAATGCTGTTGGTTGACCTTGCTCCTCGCTGCGACGCCGTAGTCGTCAGGCCCGGGTTTGGCCTTCCGTGGTAGGGGCAGCCTGTTGAGCTCCTTGTGGCCAGGCCCGATGGACTTGCTGCATCCCGGACAGACGTAAGATGCGCAACCCTCACCGGCAACACATCCGGAGGCGCAAGAATTCTGCTGGTCGGTGCTCTGCCCTGAGGGGGTGTGAGCTAGCTGGATTTGCTCTGCAAGCGTTCTTGGCTCCATGTGGTCCACGGTCTGTGACCCCACAGTCTCATAGCGCTCGGAAGTCTTTAAATGCAGAAGAGCTCTCAATACCTTACAATAGATACATGGAAAGCTGCTAGAGCACCCATTAAGCCCAAGGATGCTGTTCAAGAACTTCAGGTCGCCTGTCAGAAAACACACATTAACAGACATATCAAACTAAAACTTGAAGCGCACAACCAGACAGGACAGCGTCATGGAGGCATGACTTCCACACCGACTAACATGAAACGTCATGCGCTCTCATTAGAAAGTATCGTTTCAGCTGCACGACAGCACGACGGTCGAACAACAGGACGAATTTGCAGTTAATGTGGAAAACAACTTAATAATGCACATAAAATCGACACAAAACACACATTAACAGACATATCAAACTAAAACTTGAAGCGCACAACCAGACATGACAGCGTCATGGAGGCATGACTTCCACACCGACTAACATGAAACGTCATGCGCTCTCATTAGAAAGTATCGTTTCAGCTGCACGACGGTCGAACAACAGGACGAATTTGCAGTTAATGTGGAAAACAACTTAATAATGCACATAAAATCGACACAAAACACACATTAACAGACATATCAAACTAAAACTTGAAGCGCACAACCAGACAGGACAGCGTCATGGAGGCATGACTTCCACACCGACTAACATGAAACGTCATGCGCTCTCATTAGAAAGTATCGTTTCAGCTGCACGACGGTCGAACAACAGGACGAATTTGCAGTTAATGTGGAAAACAACTTAATAATGCACATAAAATCGACACAAAACACACATTAACAGACATATCAAACTAAAACTTGAAGCGCACAACCAGACAGGACATCGTCATGGAGGCATGACTTCCACACCGACTAACATGAAACGTCATGCGCTCTCATTAGAAAGTATCGTTTCAGCTGCACGACGGTCGAACAGCAGGACGAATTTGCAGTTAATGTGGAAAACAACTTAATAATGCACATAAAATCGACACAAAACACACATTAACAGACATATCAAACTAAAACTTGAAGCGCACAACCAGACAGGACAGCGTCATGGAGGCATGACTTCCACACCGACTAACATGAAACGTCATGCGCTCTCATTAGAAAGTATCGTTTCAGCTGCACGACGGTCGAACAGCAGGACGAATTTGCAGCTAATGTGGAAAACAACTTAATAATGCACATAAAATCGACACAAAACACACATTAACAGACATATCAAACTAAAACTTGAAGCGCACAACCAGACATGACAGCGTCATGGAGGCATGACTTCCACACCGACTAACATGAAACGTCATGCGCTCTCATTAGAAAGTATCGTTTCAGCTGCACGACGGTCGAACAGCAGGACGAATTCGCAGCTAATGTGGAAAACAACTTAATAATCCACATAAAATCGACACAAAACACACATTAACAGACAAATCAAACTAAAACTTGAAGCGCACAACCAGACAGGACAGCGTCATGGAGGCATGACTTCCACACCGACTAACATGAAACGTCATGCGCTCTCATTAGAAAGTATCGTTTCAGCTGCACGACGGTCGAACAGCAGGACGAATTTGCAGCTAATGTTAGAAAACAACTTAATAATCCACATAAAATCGACACAAAACACATAGGCAACCCAACATCACCCAACATACCTCCAAAAGTCACTTTGAAAGTGTACTTCACGCCATCCACCTCTAGTCCCTCGTCAGACATCAGCTCCGAAACCACTGCTGCCAGTTGCGGTATCTTCTCTACGATGTCCATGTACTTGTCGTCCCCCAGGAAAAACCCCAAAAGACAGCAATTCTCGACGCTGTTGACCCCACACTTATGCAGAATCTCGTCCACATGGGCGTCCGCATCCCCACCAGAGTTATTGTAAATTGTCTTCAAGACGAGGGATGTCCCCTGTACTTTGTTCTTCTTGAAGATGCCACATGCGTCCCCGAGAAGCTGAACTTGCACTTGGTTGTCGGTCCCAGGAATGATAAAGTCCCGCCCGTTCGCAACTAGCCACCGAATGCGCGATGTTAGTAGAGCCTTCGCGTCACTCATGGCGGCTTTAGGGATTCCTTTGTCCAAGCCTAGGCTTGCCATCAAGTCATGTAACCGTTTGCTGATGACTGCAAGGGAGGCGAGCTTGGGGAAGCCAGTGCCGTATGGCAGCCTTGCTCTGACCAACCGCAGGTCCTTCTGAACGGAGCTAATGAGGTTCGCCACCTTTTGGTACTCCCTAGTGCTGAGGCCCGCGTGAATAAACAGGTCGGCAGCAATTTCATCAAAGTGCTTGGCGATGCACTCCACGATACCCTCCTCGATCTTGCGCATGACACTTCCGCTAAGCATCCCCTCCATCTCTAAGTTCTTGGCGTGTTTTCTCAAAAACGCACCGAGGACCTTGGTAGGGTACGCCGCCTTGCCGGGGTCAGCGGACTCCTCTCCACCCCCCTCGCCAGTTGCGTCGAAGTTCAGCCAATCGGGGCCAAACAGTTCGGTAAAGTACTCAGTCAACTTGTTGACGTCCGTGGCAAGCGTCCAGCGACTCGGCTTGTCGTAGTTGATCCTCCGCCGAGGAACGCGCGACGACGCTTTCAGGGTGTCTTCAGCCGCTTTCAGATCCTTCATAGCATCTTCCAGCTGTTTGCTAAGGGAGTCGACCGTTTCCGCCAGCTGCTTAGCCCGGTCCTCGGATGCCTTGGCTGCTTCATTGCTAGCGTCGAGCCGCTGCTTATGGACCGCTTGGACCTCCTTCAGATAGCGCCGCTGATTTCCGAGCTTCGACATCAAGCTTGTCCGCTCTGTTTTAAGGTCGAGATTCTCTTTCTCCAGGCGCTCTAGCTTCGAGTTCATGGCGACCCCCTCCATGATCACCAGCTGAAGCAATTGCTCCACGCTTAGCTGCGGAGCCGCGGCGGTGACAGCTGGTGGTCGTCCCTCGGGAGGCTGCCGCCCGTTCCATGCAACCCCCTGGTCGACACGGCTAGAGGTCACGAAGCCGGTAGCACGCGCTGACGGCATACTTTCGATGGTCCGCGGAGGGTTGGAGGCGTCGTCGACACCGGTAGCATCTGTAGCGATGGCAGATCGAAGTATTTGAATTAACGACTCGAAGCTGTCACTCGACAAATTCAAAGAACTAACAACGAACGATTGCAGTTGTATCCGGCCACGTCAACCGCGCCCCGTAGCGCAATTAATCGATCGACTGCTGTTCAACAATTAGCTTTGCTTACCGTCGTGGCCGTCCGGACTGCGCCTTTTTGCACCCCGTGCTGAGTGATTGTTGTTGCTGCAGCCGCCATCCATCTTGAGTAGTGACGGCGGCGCAGGGCGATCCAACCTCCTTGCAAGACATATTAGTGAAAAAGTCTTAGATTTCAATTTGAATACGCAAATTTGGCAAGAGCTTCATCAATGATTCACAAGTAAGGAGGGGTTAACTTTGAGGTTCGGGATGAGGAATACCTGCTGCCGGCGATCGATGAATAGACGGACGTTCGACTGGCCGCACGCGCTTTCAATGTCAATATGCGCAATGCAGGGTCAATAGCGGTGTCTATGTCATATCCTAGCCATTTAGCTAAGTGCTAGTATCTGACATTATTTGTTTCCTCTAAATGGTACCTGTATCTTAGCGATATTCAGTGACTCTTTATTTGTCATCACGGCAGTACAACTGTATCGCCGTATTTTCCCTCGACAGTACAGAGTTACTAGCAGTATCTCTTCTAGATAGTTCTCTTCTAGATAGTTCTAAGAGCTTGTGTGATAAGGTTAGGTAGACGGTACAGGTAACCTGAGTTAACCTGTATCACTAGTAATAGTTTGGTTTAGTTAGCAGACAGCACAAGCTACAGGTTCTAAGGCTGTTTCTAGAACAACTGCGGTGTGGGTATTTAAGATAGGGACTTACTGGTAGAGGTGAGAGACCGGTACAGAATATATTTACGCCACACCCAGAATGTAAGAAACCCTGTTCCTAAGACAATCTTATTAATTCTCTCTACGCTGTATAATTAGATCCAGAGATTAGGTTCTACTATTAGTCTAAGGTTGCCAACTTAGCCTAACCAAAGTAGCACCTCACACGTGGTTTCGGAGCCTCAGAACAGCTAGACGAGACGAAGATGTCTAACCGAGCAGGAGAGAGACTACCAGAGGAAGTTGATGGTCGACCAGAGGGGGCGCCTTCTGGGCCGACACCGCCGACGTCGACGGATGGTAGAAGACAGACAGTGCGAGAAGGATCGAGTCCCACGATGGAGCCTATGTCGGTACACGTCACCGAGATGCTTGAACGACTAAGTAACCGAGTTGACACTTTTTCGACTGAGCTATCTCAACTGCGTGACCACGTCGACAACGGTTTCAGACATTTTGAAGGACGAGTGAACAGAAGCCGAGAGACGGAGAATTTTCTTCGAGGAGAACAATTGAGATCGGAGAGGACGCGAGAGATGCCAAGCATGATGCCGAACGATGTCAAACCAGCCAAGATCAAGAGCATCGCTACGACTAACATCGACGAGCTGAGAAACTGGTTCCGACATGCGCGAGGGTATCTACGGTATCACAGCGTTAACCCTGAAGAGCAAAGAGGAGTGTACTGGGTATCTGGCTTTCTGGAAGGACCACTATCGAAGTGGTGGTACTCCCAAGTTGCGCAGACTGGAGATGAAGTCGGTGGAGGATTTTCCGGAGTTTCTGAGATGGAGAAATCCTTAATTCAGGAATTCTGCGGAAGAACACCGGCGGAACAAGCGAGATTGAATTTGGACAAAGCAAGACAGAAAACCACGGTCCTGAAGTACGCGAACTATTTTCGAGAACAATTATTGGAGCTTCCTCACCGTCACGAAGAAGATAACGTACATGATTTCCAGCGCGGTTTGAGACCCTCGATTCATAAGGAGGTTGCCCTGAAAAACCCTAAGACCCTACACGAGGCGATTCAAGCAGCTCTGCGAGCGGAGGCAGCGGAGACCAAGATTGAGACGACCCAACGCTCGACAGGCCGACTGAACGCCATCGAAGAAGACAGCGACTTTTCAGAGGCAGCGGAGGAGATCGACAGTGAGTTGGAGGAAGATTCGCATGGCGCGACCGAAGAAAAGCCGCGGGAGCTGTACGAGATTAGACGCCTCACTCAAGAGGAGGTCGACAGATTTAAGAAGGAGGGCAAGTGCTTCATTTGCCACAAGAAGGGACACATCGCTATCGACTGCCCAGACAAAAAGAACAAGAAGAATGACAGAACGAGGAAATCCCGGCCGGGAAAGTGAGACCTGAGTCGGCAGCTCGCGGCAAGCTGCAGGATGAGGTTTCGTCTCCTACAGCGACTCAGGAAGAGACCAGAACAGAAGAAGTACGAGACCCGTTACCTCAAACGACATTGAGGCCAGTCTTTAGAAGCAAGGACTTTAGCGACTGGATGATGAATAGGGAGTATTTCCTGAAGTACTCTCAGACCTACGGACCTTTCGACTTAGATGGAGCTAGCGATAATGACGGCCTTAATTCTCAAGTGGCGGAGGATTTTTGCTGTCCGGCGCGCCCATTTCAGGAGAGAGATTTACAGAAGTACCGGAGAATTTGGCTAAATGCGCCATTTAATGAATTGGAAGATTTTTTGGGCCATTATTTGCGGAGTAAACTGCTTCATCCCCATCTGCGAGCGGTTATAGTGGTTCCAAAATGGAGGTCAAAACCATGGTTCAAGCCGCTGCGAAATTTCCGACTTGTCGATGAGCTGGCGGCGAAAGAACATGTGTTTACCTGCCCCACGAACGATGAAATAGAAGGAAGAAGGCAAGATGTTGGACCGACAAGATGGACGACGCAAGTCTACGTCGACGACACCGATCGAGTTCGATTTCTGCCTCAGAATCTACAGAATCCCCCGAAGACCTACTGGACTCACTCGACGACTCTTGTTACCGATGGCCGACGAGTGTTACTAGCGAAAGAGGACACTGGCATGGTCTGGTTTCCTGGTGGCAGACAGGAGATTGAAGACGCGACCCCGGAATACACAGCAGTGCGAGCTCTTACGGAGACAACTGGATTTAAGGTGAGCGAAACAAATTTACGCCTTTTAGGGACGGAGTCTTCCGGACAGAATAAGCGCTACGTGTATATCGCTCGCGTTCGACCCGGATCGATACCGGACGCTACGTCAACTTCTTCGGCAGTATGGGCTACCTGGAAGGAATTAATTTCGGCACGGCGTACGGGTTATCTAGTCTGTGGAGAACAGCAGTTCCCTCTTCGTTACGAGACTTTTGGGAAACCGATCGACGGGTGGATGAACAAGAACGTCCGACTAGAAGACAGTGTTCCTGCGACGCTACATGTATCCACAACCCAGTCTGGAACAAGTCTGTTAGTGTTGAGAGGCACCTTACGCGGACATCGATGCCGTATTTTGGTTGACTCTGGCGCTTCGGAAAATTTCTGCAAGGCTGAGTGGGTACGGGAGCATCACATCCCGACAGTTACTGGAGAGAAATACCGGATAAAATTGGCAGATGGTAGTACAACTACGACTCGCCAGCGACTACGGAATGAAGTGCTCACAGTAGGGACCCTGGACATACGTCTGGACGCAATTACGACAGAACTGGACAAATTCGACATCATCCTCGGTCAACCTTGGTTACAAGCCGTCAACCCGGATATAGATTGGTCTACTAAAACGATTCGCGACCGTAAAACTGGCAAAGCTATGGTGTCTGGCGACGAGTACACCGTACCTGTGACAGTACATCACTTGGAGGCGGATGCGATGGCAAAGCTGCTTAGACAACAACCAGCAGACCTCTTCGTGATTGGACTACGAGAAGTACAGGACGCGGTCGACGACATCAACACTGATCAACAACCTGAGTGGACGACTTCGTTACGAGATTCCCTGAATGAGTTTACGGACATTATCAAGGAGCCTGACGGTCTACCGCCAACTCGCGAGTGCGACTTTGAAATTAATTTGGAGTGCGATGAACCACCTAAGGAGCGAACGTACCGTATGTCACCAGCAGAACTCCGGGAGGTTCAAGTACAGTTGCAAGACTTACTCGCAAAAGGCTGGATTCGTCCGTCTAAATCTCCGTACGGTGCCCCGATTTTATTTGTACGCAAGAAGGATGGTACCATGCGTATGTGCGTAGACTACCGGAAACTCAACGACCTCACGAGGAAAGATCGAACACCGTTACCCCGGATTGATGAGTTACTCGACTCGCTATATGGGGCTCACTATTTCAGCACGCTGGACCTGTATAAAGGATATCATCAAGTTCGAGTCAAGGAGCGCGACATACATAAGACAGCATTCCGAACTCATTACGGATTGTTCGAATACTGCGTTCTACCCTTTGGACTTTGTAATGCCCCAGCTGGATTCCAAGCGATGATGAATCGAGTTTTGGCCCCGTATCTTGGCAAGTTCTGCGTGGTATATCTGGACGACGTGTTAATCTACAGTAAGACGGCCGACGAACACCTCGAGCATATTCGACTCGTGTTACGAGAGTTGCAGCGACACCAGTTGCATATCAAACTCTCTAAGTGTTACTTCGGACGATCGAGCGTCAATTTTCTTGGGCATGTGGTGGAAGCTGGACAGATCCGAATGGACCCCGACAAGGTTGAGGCAGTACAGAATTGGCCCCGACCGAAATCAGTGACTGAAGTACGTGGATTTCTGGGACTTGCTGGATATTACCGGAGGTTTATCAACCAATTCGCAACCCTAGCAACCCCATTAACGGACCTGACCAAGAAGACACCGGAATTTCGCTGGACCTCTCAAGCCGAGTCAGCATTCGAGCAAATTAAAGACGCGATGGTACGTGCACCAGTACTGGTAATTCCTGACACTTCTCCTAATGCAAGGTACACACTGTACACAGATGCTTCTGGATTCGCAGTAGGAGCTGTGTTGTTACAAGACCAAGGTATTGGATTACAACCTGTTGCGTACCATGCTCGAAGGATGAACAAGCATGAGGTACACTATCCTGTCCACGAACAAGAGCTACTGGCAGTTCGCGACGCTCTACTGAAGTTCCGTTGCTACTTAGATGGCGCGGCGGGATTTACAGTAATTACGGACCACGACACGTTGCGACACTTCTTTCGACAGCGCGATTTGTCTACTCGACAGGTGCGATGGCTTCAAGTTCTAGCACCTTACCAGCGACAGATGGACATCGTATACAAGAAGGGAGCAGTCAACCAGGCAGACGCTCTGTCTCGCCGACCTGACCTGAAGAACTCATTACAGAAGCTGCAACTGTTACGCGATTGGACCAACGACGAAGCAGAATGCGAGTTACTGTCTATTTGAGCTTGGAAGGGGTCACATGTGACCCCTCCCATTCGGCTCTCCCCATGCGGTGCCAACACAAGTGAATCATCTTAGAATTCACCAAATTTGTAATATGTTGGTCTTCAAGGCATGTAGTAGCTGTGGTAGAAGTTTCAGATTGAATATGTAAAGTTTAGAGGCCATGCAGGTTATGCGTATATAGGGGTCTCAGCCATCCGACAGGGTGAAAACTAGGGTTTTTTAGGGTATGTTGCGGAAATCGCTGTAACATTCTCAAATATCCTCAAAATGACCTGAAATTACATCAACTCCATCCTTCCTCTCTATCATACATCATATTGAAGAACAATGGCGAAATGTAATGAGTTAGTATGTTTTCGGGTGGGCAATGTAATGGGTCACATGTGACCTCTTTCATTTCTTTGCCTTTGTGGCTCATGTCTGACCCTCAAACGGTCAAGACAACCTCTAAAACAAGCAAACTAGTATCTCAATGTCAAAACTTTATCAAAATGCAGCATGGTGCAAAACAGGAGCAAAAAATTCAATCGTTATAGTCGTTACAATTTTGGGGTGTCAGCCCGCTCCCCGGTCTATCACGGTGCTGAGGTGCTACCACTACTACACCCCAAAACTTCCTTTAAAGCCTCATTGGCAAACTTTTATGCCACCCACTGCTGTGCAAAGGCAAGAGAATGCTTATGGGGGGGTGGGATACCAACATTGTGCTTAGCAAAGCACTCCGGATTCTGCGCAAGGCTGCATATGTATTAACATGCACATTGGCCCTTCTACTACCCAAGGGTCACTAATGCAATGGTGCTATGTCTTCCACAAACAACAGCGACACATGCTATGTTTTTTTAAGCAATATCTACACATATTCAGGCAGAATGTGTATGCATATATGTGTGTGTGTGGGTGTGTGTGGGTGTGTGTGGGTGTGCGTGCCTGTGTGTGCGTGCGTGTATGGATGGGTGTGTGGGAGGGGGGAGGGGGAGTGGGTTATGTGCGTGCAAGTGTGCGTGCATGCTTGTGTCTTTGAGTTTGTGTATGTGTGGGTGTCTGTGCATGTGTGTGTGTGCAAATGAGAGCGAGAGAGAGGGAGAGAGAGATGTTACATCCTTGCCGCTTTTACATAGCTAGCCCCCTTTCCTAACGCCGTCCTGTCGAGCTCTCCCCTCGGTCCGGAGTCGTTCTCCGGCCCCTACTCGTCCTCATCCGGGGCCCTCTCACCTCGGATGATCTTGTCCTAGACAAGCAACGAAACAGTCGCAAGTTCACGGCCATGGTCACGCCTACGGCCTCTGCAAAGGCCATTGGCGGAAGCGCGGCCGCGGGATGACACACCGCCAACACGCACACCACAGCCGTGGCCACTCATGAGCCTCAAACTCACTATTCCTACCCAATTTCATGGCTCTTACCTTTCTTTAGGTTAGGATTCTTGTTTGGTGCCCCGTTGCTAGCATTTTTGGGCGACGCGACGACAGAATGTTGGCTAGACGGCGAGTCGGTGCGGTGCGCCCGCGCCGTCCTGTACGCATGTGTGCAAAACCGCTCCCCCCTCCGACTCCGGCTCTACTTCGAGAGCGCCGCCGCAGCACCACCTCCTTACCTATAACTAAACACACTTCTTGGTTAGGATCAAAGTTGCCTAGCAAAGGTGGTTTGGGCTCTTCGGGGGGTCTTACCGTCCAGTTATATGTCTTCGCGCAGAGCCTCCGCCCATCGCCACCCGCTGATCGCACTCGTGCGGCAGTGTCCGACCCGCGTCAGCAGCCCCCGTGGCTGCAAGAATGACCCAATTCACACTGTAAAGGGCTCAATGGTATCCATATGTATCACTCTCGTCAGTTTGAGTGGCTAGTGCTTCCACTTCTACGCCCGGAAGCAGCACGGTAGACTTTCGCCCGCACGGTGATTACCTGAAAAGTGACTGTACGCCGCGGTCGGAGTAACTGAACCCACCCGACAAGCACGTGTTCCAATGCGCATTACTCCGCAATACTACCACCAATTTCAATAGGAATTTTTTTCCCGAACCAGAAAACTGTCTAGTTTAACAATATATGGTAGAGCTTAGCATCATGCCAAAAATTCCTTATATAAAAAGCCGATTCTGTAAGGGGTCACATGTGACCTCTTACATATGGAAGGGGTCACATGTGACCCCTTGCACAAATAGACATTACACGCGCAGATGTTTTCCCTGGAATCCCGGTTACATCCTGACTCTGGACTTCATGAGGAAATCAAAAGCGCTTATGATTCGGATAAATACCTGCTTACCCGGAAATCTCTGCCTACCTGGCTGGTACGTCAATCTAACGGACTCTTGTACGCCTACGGGACAAGACTGTATGTTCCGAACGTCTCTACATTACGATCAAGAGTATTGTACGAACTACACGACGCACCGACCGCGGGACACCCTGGTATTATTCGACTATTGGCAGCAGTAACCCGGACGTTTTGGTGGCCTAACATGAAGCGGACAGTACAACACTATGTACGCAGCTGTGTTACCTGTCAACGCAACAAGGCAGCGCGACACAAGCCTTATGGACTCCTTCAATCGCATGAGGTACCGACCAGACCCTTTGAGCATATATCGCTTGACCTGATTACGGACCTTCCTGAGTGCGATGGGTATGATGCTGTGGTGGTATTCGTCTGTATGCTTACGAAACGGACGATTATCGAGCCAATTACGAAAACGATTACAGCGGAACAATTAGCAAAAGTTATGCACCGCGCTGTTTTTCGACATTTTGGCTTACCACGGAAATTAATATCCGATCGAGATCCCCGGTTTATGAGCGATTTCTGGCAAACCCTATTTAGGGCTGTTGGCACCAAGCTTAATATCTCTACGAGCTATCACCCCCAGACAGATGGCCAAACTGAACGAGTAAACCAGACATGGGAGCAAGTCATACGATGCTATGTGCACCCCTTGCACGACGACTGGGTTCAACACCTTACCAACGTGGAGTTCGCGATCAACGCAGCGGTTTCTACGTCAACGACTATGTCTCCATTTAAGGCGACGCTAGGATTTGAGCCGACATCTCCAACGACGGCTACATTTGAAGATAACGAGCCTAGCCGTACTTTACCGGAGCAAGTGAAGATTCTGGTCGAGATGCACAGATTTGCCCACGACTGCGTCAAAGCAGCCCAGGCACACATGCAAGACGCTGCAAATCGGCACCGATTACCAGTACCTTTTACAGTTGGCGACAAGGTTAAGCTCAAGGCGACAAATCTACGGTTTGTACAACAGCCATGTTCTAAACTACGCGACCGCTACATTGGACCGTTTCTCATTACGGAGGAAGTTTCCCCGGTTGCATTTCGGCTTAAGCTACCCCCTGGAGTACGGATTCACGATGTTGTACACGCCAGTCTACTGGAGAAATGGAATTCAGAACCAGAACAGGCCAACAGTGCGCAGCCAATCCCGATTGTGCACGATGCGAAGCGATTTGAAGTCGACAAAATACTCGACGTGGCTTTTAACTCCAATGGCACGGGACTTTTATTTAAGGTCCGCTGGGCAGCACCGTTCAACGTACCTAGCGAGGACACTTGGGAACCCATGCGAGGAGTCAACCACTTAAACATCTTTTCCGAATTTCTTCGAACGGATGTTTATCGAGAATTTTCTGGCACCCCTGACTTTGTCAGATTTCGCAATCGCTGGCCTGCAAGAACCCCCAAGAAACCAAGACCCTGAGTACTGCACAGCGAGGACGCTGGTGCTTAAGGAGGGGAGAGTGTCATATCCTAGCCATTTAGCTAAGTGCTAGTATCTGACATTATTTGTTTCCTCTAAATGGTACCTGTATCTTAGCGATATTCAGTGACTCTTTATTTGTCATCACGGCAGTACAACTGTATCGCCGTATTTTCCCTCGACAGTACAGAGTTACTAGCAGTATCTCTTCTAGATAGTTCTCTTCTAGATAGTTCTAAGAGCTTGTGTGATAAGGTTAGGTAGACGGTACAGGTAACCTGAGTTAACCTGTATCACTAGTAATAGTTTGGTTTAGTTAGCAGACAGCACAAGCTACAGGTTCTAAGGCTGTTTCTAGAACAACTGCGGTGTGGGTATTTAAGATAGGGACTTACTGGTAGAGGTGAGAGACCGGTACAGAATAGATTTACGCCACACCCAGACTGTAAGAAACCCTGTTCCTAAGACAATCTTATTAATTCTCTCTACGCTGTATAATTAGATCCAGAGATTAGGTTCTACTATTAGTCTAAGGTTGCCAACTTAGCCTAACCAAAGTAGCACCTCACAGTCTATAAATTCAACAGGTCCCCCGTACGCGCTGGTCAAGACGCGCGACGACAGCGGATGGCGATCCAACCACCTGAGAACATTTTGATAAAAACATCTTTAATATATATTTAGATATAGAAGTTTAGTAAGATCCGCGCATATAATCAGTAACAAGTAAGGGGTTAAATATGAACTTCATGATGGGGACCACCTGCCGCGCGACGATCGATGAAGAGTCGGGCGTTCGACTAGACGCACACGTCTCAGCTAATGACAGAATATGTGCACTTCGAGTTCATTCGCGGTGTGTGTAATTCAAAATTTCGACTGTTCGCGCCGGTCAAGACGCGCGACGAGAGCAGATGGCGCCGCTCACTGCGTCCGGTAGTGGACTTCATCGCCGTGTAATTCCTGCGTGTTGTCGTTGAAAGCATTTACTCTACGCTACTTACTTTGATGATAGTATTAGACCTAATAATGTCAACCAGCTGTAGCGGGCAATGCTCAATTGAGTCCTTTCGTTTTCTATTTGTAGTCTCGTACAGTGTCTATACTGAGAAGCCGCGATGCGTACTCTGCCAGCCTGGCAATATGTGCGAGACATGAATGTCCTTGTCATGAAAATGAAATGGGGTCACATTTGTATTCTTTACAAATCTACGGATGAATATCTATTCAAATATTTTCTGAAATTGTACTGGATGGTCAACGCCCATTTTCTTCTTCTGTCGGTATGTACAGGGGGCCTGTATCCCAGACGGCGCTGTGGGTCGCGAATCTCACACTTTTGATGCCCCCGAAAGCGCAGTGTTGTTATACGGAAGCTGTGGCCTCCATATTTTGGTGGTGAGTACAGCTTGGGTTGCTGCGACGTGTGTTGCCTGATATCGTTGGTGATACCGTTGGTCTGCGGAAGTGTGAACGAGCGTGTGGACTGTATACTTTCGTCTATCATGTCGCTAGCGTTACCACTGGGTCGACTTGCTGTCGACGTACTTGACAAGATTGCTGGGATTTTTCCGTGTCGCATGTTGTGCTTCGTGGTGGTGTTTTGGATCGCCTGACCTCGTTCGCGGCGTGTCGGAACCTGATTTTTCCCGCTGTCGACGAACCTATCGAGTTGTGGGGACTGTTCCATATCCCCTGTTATTTTCGTGGTCGTCGTTGGACTGCGTGAGCTTGTTTGCGACGTATCGGGACATGATTATCCGTTGTCAACCGACCTGTCGAGCTCTTGGCGACTGTTACCGCGTTGCCTGTTACTTGCGTGGTGGTTGCCTAGACCACTTACGCTTTGTCGAGACGTGTCGGAACGTGTTGTATCAGCTGTCGACGTTCCTGTTGAGCGCGTGGCGAGTGTTGCCGTGTTACCCGTTACTTGCGTTGTGGTGCTTGGCAAACCTGCGTGTGGTCGGGACGTGTCGGAACCTTATTCGTCTGTTGTCGGAGACTTGTCGAGCTCGTGGAGACTGTTCTTCTTGTTACTTGATACCTGTTTGGGGGTAATTGGGTCGTCTTCACTTGACCTTGCTGTACCGGAACCTTGTTCATCTCCTTTCGACGCACGCGCCAAGCTCGAGCCGGCTTCTACTGTGCCGTCTGTTTCATTGTGTTGGGGAGGTTGACCCCAGTGAGGTTGGTGGGACGAGAATTTATTATTTATGTTGATCTTTTGACCCCCAGTTCGTTGTCTGCTGGCGTCTCGCTCCATGGCCGAGAGTGTGAAGGTCCATGTTTTTTCTGGCAAAGCCGCGGACTTTCCCTTGTTCCGAACCCGATTCACATCATTCGTGGATGCGGTGGGCTGTGACGCTGCTCTAGATTCCGAAGGCGAGGACGATGCTGCTCAGCAGAAGAAGCTCTACAGCTTGTTGGTGTTAGCTTTACCCGAGACTACGTTGCACATCATCCGGAAGGTCGATCGGAAGAGCAAGGCAGCTGGCTTTCATGCTTGGCAAGCTTTGCTGCGTCGATTCGAGCACGACGGCATTCACCGGCGCGGGGATCTACTGGATACTCTGGACGAGAAACAACGTCAAGAGGAAACTTGTGTGGACTTATTCACTCGTCTTCTCGACGTTCAGGCGCAGCTTGCTCGAGTCGACGAGGTGGTCCCGGATCGCCGTATCGTCATGAATGTCGTCAGGGGCCTGCGGCCTGAGTATTCTATCATGACAAATGCTATGAATGAGCGCGACTCGAGTTTGACAATGGACTTCGTTGAGAATCTTGTCGCTACCACTAGAGTGCGCATCGAACGTCGCTTGGCAGAGGCGCAAGAGTCGGAGCCCGGAAAGACTGCTTTCCCTGCAGTGTTTGATGATGACAACATGCGGACCATGCTGCAAGACTTGCAGCGAGAGGTGGCGTCCCTGAAGGGTATCCACGGAGAGAGCGGAGCGAGCAGTACCAGAGGCAACGGAGGGCGTCCATCTTTCAAGGGTACTTGCTTTACGTGCGGTCAACGCGGCCACCGGCGTCAGGACTGTCGGGTGAAACGGCCACCCCGGGTGAACACTGCCGATGCAACACCGTTCGGCGGGTATGTTGCTTTCCCCGCTAACATGTCGACCTCGATTCCTGATAGTGATGGCTTTATGGCGGCCACTGTCAAGGTGCCTCCGTACCTGCACGATGTGGAGCCTGGGCTGTGGCTCGTTGACAGCGGCACTAGCCATCACATGACCAGCGTCTTGAGAGATTTCCAGGCCTATCGCCCGATTTCTCCGGTTTGGGTGAAAGGTATCAGTGCCTATGCCAAAGGTGTGGGGAGCGTCCGTGTCACGCTGCGCTCCGAGGACAGTGACGCTGTCCCGATCACGCTGCACGATGTCTTCTATGTACCGGATCTGGCGGCTCGAGCATCGTCCAGCCATCAGCGTCTATTTAGTGTCTCCCAGGCGTGGCAGCGTGGGCATCGCACTGTCTTCGAGGACCCGTGCGACGTACTTTGCGCCCATGCGCAGCATGGTGGTGGTGTCACTGTTCCGCTTCACCGTGCCCATGGTCTTGTTTGGCTCCCTACTTCGGTTGTTCCGTCTGTCTCTGCCTCGCCGGCGATGGCGCGACCCTCCAAATTTCTGTGGCATTAGCGAATTGGTCATTTGGGGGAGTCATGTATGGATCGACTTGTGCAATTGGGTACCTCCGATGTGCAGGTCAGTAAGTCGGACCGCCTTTGCTTCTGTGAGACCTGCGCCTTGTGCAAGTCTCGTGTGGCGCGTATCTCGCGTGCGCCGTGTGCGGACCCTGACCGTGTCTTTCAAAAGGTCGGCGTAGACTTTTGCGGTCCTATGGGCGTGGCTTCTTTGGGTGGCTGCTACTACAGCCTCGCCGTTACGGACTTCAAGTCTCGCTTCGTCCTGCATGACGTGCTGAGAACCAAGGATGAGGCTCCGCAGTCGTTTCGGCGGTTTCTAGCTACTGTCCGGGCTTTGGGTCACAAGATTGAGCACGTGCGCCTTGACAACGACTCCGTCTTCATGGGTCGCGAATTTATGGCTTGCTTGATGACCACGGCGTGTCGCACGACTTTTCTGCTCCGTGCTCGCACGGGCAACACGGTCGCATGGAGCGACAGTGGGGGACTTTGGTGCCGGCTGCCAAGTCCATGCTTCACACAGCGGGCCTTGATCGTTCGTTTTGGAGTCTAGCCATGAACTCTGCGGTGTACGTCCGCAATCATGTTTTCTGTGAGGCTGCTCGTGGAGTGCCCTTCGAGCTGGTCACTTGTCGTTCTGTTGACCTAAGCCACCTCCGCGTCTTCGGCTGCCCGGCGTATGTCCATGTTGACAAGTCCCGCCGTCGAAAACTTGATGACCGGGCGTGGAAGGGCATCTTCGTGGGCTATGCGCCGGACTCCCCAGTTTGGTTGGTGTATAACCCTCGCACACGTCGTGTGGAGCGCAGTCGGAACGTGGTGTTTGATGAGTCGAAATTCACTAGGTCCGTCAACATGGGGGAGGAGTCGTCGGCTGTCTCGAAGCCAGCGCCGGATGATGACGAACTCTCGTCGTTCATTACTTCTTCTGGGTTTCAGAATTCGGGGGAGCACGTGGATACAGACGAAGACGTTGTTGAGCCACACGACACAGAGAGCGGGAGTCAAGAGCATGGGGAGCATGATACTGTGACTTGTGACCAAGAGAGCGGGAGTCAGGAGCCGGGGGAGCTTGTTCCTCGCGATGGCGTTGCTCCGAGGCGCAGCACCCGGCACTCTCGACCTCCGGGGCAGTGGTGGATGGCCAACAGTGGTGATGATGATGTTGCCGCCAACAAGGCAAAGCCTCACCAGCCTCTCGAGCCAACATCATATAAGCAAGCTCTGCGCAGTCCGGATGCTAAGCACTGGCAAGCGGCTATTGACAGCGAGTATGAGTCATTGATGACTCGAAAGACCTGGAAGCCGGTTCCTCGACCTGCGGGTCGTAAGTTGGTGGACTCTAAGTGGGTGTTCAAGCTCAAACGCAACCCTGATGGCAGCATTGCTAGATATAAGGCCAGACTTGTGGCGCGGGGCTTCACCCAAGAGCATAGCGTTGACTGCGACGAGAATTTTGCTCCGACTGTAAAAGTTGCTGCGTTCCGGGTCATTATGGCTCCCGCTGCACACTATGACTGGGAGATAGAACAACTCGATGTCAAGATAGCCTTTCTGGAGGCTGACCTCTCTGAGACCATCTACATGCGACAGCCTGAGGGTTACATGAGGCCGACGGATGAGAACGGCCAAGAGCAAGTATGTCTGCTTATGAGAGCAATGTATGGCTTGAAGCAAGCCCCACGCTACTGGAACAAGACCATCACCATTTGGCTCGTGGAGTACGGTTTCCGCCAGTCCAAGGTAGACCCATGCATCTTCGTCCATGGCAGCGGCACGCGTCTCTACATCTTGGCCTTGTACGTTGACGACTGCATTTTGGACGGTCGTGGTGGAACCTTCATCGTCAGCTTTAAGCGGGCATTTGGTCAAAGGTTTAGTGTGCATGACTTGGGACCAGTTGCATGGCTTCTGGGAATGACGGTGGAGCGTGATCGTGCTGCGCGAGTGGTTAAGTTGGGTCAGCGTCAATACATCTTAGACATGCTGGAGAGGTTCAACATGTTGGACGCTAAACCCGTGAGCACACCAATGGTACTTGGGTCTATTGGCTCAGCTGCGTCACTACAATACCAGAGTTTGATTGGCAGTCTGCAATATGCCTCGGTGAGCACCATGCCAGACATCACCATGGCAATCAGCTACCAGAGCCGACACATGGCGAAAGCGTCAATGGTGCACTGGACCATTGACTCAGTGAATCCCCAAGCTAGACGAGCCGCGTCGCAAAACTGTTGACGACGGTTGGAAAGCCCTAACATATGACACGTAAGCGAGTGCATGCAAGCGTAAGCTATATGGGCGGAAAGCTATTTAAGCCCAATGCAGCAAAGGGAGGTGACAGAACCATTTAACAATTCCCTTCGTTCAATTACATTAAACTGATAAAATACAAGTAGTGAGACATCTTCTCATCTTTTCCCATCTTCATCACCACTTAGCAACTAAGCAGCGAATGAACAAAACATAACGTATTTGTGCCAGGATTTAGCTTTGGAAGGCTAAACGCCACAACGGGGGGTAGGCACGGTGGAGTTATCTGCCGCTAGATCGGCACATGGAGTCAAGCAAATCTGCATTTTCGGGCACGAAAATGCTCGTTGAACTTGGCTAGAAATCCGCTCCTCCGATGCGGCAACGCGCTCCGCCAAGTGTAGTTCTATTTCTTTCAAAACAACATAAAATGGTACGTTCGGCGCGTCTTGTGTTCGGGTTGTAAGGCCTGACGGAACTTGCCATGTAACCATATTTATAGTGTCCGCAAGAAGTAGAGGTAGGTAGTGTCTCGGATGCGGAGTCGTACCAGAGACGAATGAAGCTGTCACCTTGCGCGGGCATTAGAGCCACGATGACACTACGCGAGCCGATGAGGCGAGCGCAAGGCATAAAGTAGCGCTAATATCAAGCCGGGAAGCTGCTTATGCGGTAGCGCAAGTGAGGGCCGCGCGTGGCATTCTATTGGACCGTTGTCGCTTTGGCTTCGGGCCGTGATTGGCCTTGGGACCGCGGACTCAACATTGACAGTTTAACTATTGTTAAACCCCAATATTTACCAATATAAGAATAGTTGTCCCGTTGCTGGCATCGCTTTTTGCTGTACGGGTACATGTACTTGGTGAAGCAGCCCAAACTTATAGAGAGCGGTCGCTCAAACTCATAGCGGTCCGCCGGTGGTTTCGTTTTTACGATTCGCTGTTGTGTCGTCTGCATTACTCAGAAACGACATTATAGGCGAATCGAAATAAGTATAGTCCTTACGTCCTTTTCCGAGTAGGATGTGCATATCTATATTCGAGATACATGTAGTAGGGCTGTAGGTTAGGGTTTCTCCGCCTCTTTTCTTCTTTTTGCTTGGTGGTCTCCACTGTTTTTCTTGTAAAAAATATGTTAGAACATACCTCCTATTATCTGCCCATAACTATCTATAGTTCATATTCTTATCGGGGGTGCCCGTGAGATGCTAGGTGAGTTGACATGTCCGTGTGCAACATGGACTATGTGATGGTTACATGGGAATTGAACAGCAACAGGACAGACTGCTGCTTGTATATGGTTTATCTGTACTAGGTCAACTGTACGTATTCATTGATAACGCTCACAACTGTGAACGTACATGTACTGATAATGATGTACGATAATAGCCCCTATAAATCATTGGCAGTAATGTAAAGAAACTAGTCTTCGCTTGCCACCGCTCCCATGCATCGCCAGAAGATCATTTTGTGCTTCGGCTCCGGTAGCGCCTTCATCAAGCCATCTACCAGCATGTCTGCCGTGCCCACTGACACAACTACAACTGTATTTGCATCCACTAGTTCCCGAATATAGTGCTGCTTGATGTCGATGTGCTTTGTCCTATTTGAGGCCATAGGGTTGTTAGCAAGCTTGACCGCTCCCGCGTTGTCCTCATAAACCGTTGTGGCACCATGCTGGCGTTGGTTGACATCCCGCATCAATTGCCGAAAATGCACCGCGCTTTACCCTGCGCGACTCACGGCGACATACTCTGCCTGTGTGGTGGACAAGGCCACCACCTCTTGCTGTTTGGAAGTCCAGGTGACTGCTCCTCCATTAGGTTATGTTTACAACAGCATCGGGAGGTGCTGCTCCTTCTAGCAGTTCTCGAAAGGCAAGGTTAATAGCACGCATGTAGATCATATAGTCCCGTATGAACTCTGGAAAGCAGCTGTCGGTTGTGAAAGTCGGTCCTTGTGTGCGCATTAGAGACCGGCTCAAGCTATTGTCATCGAAATGTTGTACACACACATGTCGACGCACCTAGCGTCTCACGGGCACCTCCGATAAGAGGTTATGGGCCCTCACTTCACAGCTTAACAAGCGGTATACACGCGACCAGCGCGGCTATAGCATGAGTAAACGTAGGTGTAAAAAGTCGAAACAAGGGTTTCACGCATGTCTGAACGGAAGCCGCCGCCGGCGGCAGCGCCCACAACACGGAGCAGCAGCAAAGCGACACACACTGAGGCCTCTGGGTCCACTCCCGGTAACGATCATGTCGCTCCCTCTACCATGGATAATACCCTGGCTAGTCTTGGCTCTCTAGCTGTCGAGCTCATAGATACGGCGATAGAAAGGTCGCAAGCGACCACGAATGAGCTCATAATGGCGCAATCTTAGCGCTTTAACGCAAACCTAGAGCAGCATCGTGGGCAGCCAATACAGCCACCTACGGTTGATGGTCACCCATATAGCCGTAGCGAGAGGGACATTACCCCCGTATATGAGCCAGACCCTTACATATTCGAGGATGAGCAGCCTAGACGCGGGCATTTTGACGACGACAACCTTAGCCGGTCGTTGCGCACACAAGCGCCCGTTTTCACGGCAGAAATCACTTTTTCAGAGTTTAGACGCGACTATATCAACTATCTGCGTGCCATCAACTCTGCGTTCTTTGACCTTCTAGAAGGAGGAGCGCCTCATGATGCTGTTGTTAACACAGCTTACCAAAGCTTTCAAAAGGAAATGTGTGGGTACCTTTGCGTCGTCATGAAATACCCTACTCATGCTATAGCGTTGTAAAACTTCCAGCGGGACCCGTCTTTCAAAGCTCGAGTGTCGCCATGCT
The DNA here is from genome assembly GCA_026401115.1 of Tetraselmis chui. NCBI lineage: Eukaryota > Viridiplantae > Chlorophyta > Chlorodendrophyceae > Chlorodendrales > Chlorodendraceae > Tetraselmis > Tetraselmis chui. The sequence goes on from JAPMLY010000005.1 coordinate 387,315, forward strand.
CAGACGCGTGGCGCATATTCATTAGTCATTTCGACCAGCGTGGTGTTGGTAGAACTGTTGGCTTACTCGCAAAACTTCTAAACGCGCATGGTGAAATTGATCCTTTGGTGCAATCCTATTTGAGGCCATGGGGCTGTTAGCAAGCTTGAATGCTCCCTCGTTGTCCTCATAGACTGTCGTAGCACCGCGCTTGCGTTGGTGGACATCTGCCATTAATTGTCGAAAATGTACTGCGCTTTGTCATGCGCGGCGGACAACGACATACTCTGCCTATGTGGTGGACAAGGCTACCACCTCTTGTTGCTTGGAAGTCCAAGTGACTGCTCCTCCACAGAGCATGACCACCTCTCCAAATTGCGATCGCATGGTGGTCGTGTCAGCCGCCCAGTCCGAATTTGGGAACACTTTAATGTCCTCCGCATTGTCTTGTGATGGTCGTCCATAGGTGACGCCCATGGGTCTCGTCCCGTTGAGGTAACGTAACAAACGCTATAGTTGCTTCATGCGCAACTGCGTCGGAGCTGTCTGGCGTCTGCTGATGACGCAGATCGCGAATGCAACATTATGCCTTGTGCACATGCATAGGAAGTTCACGGATCCGAGGATAGCTTAAGAATTTTTTTGGTGCTATCCTCGGATCCTTTGCGGTCTTGCAAACGTGCTTCGATAATAGGTTATGGGCCCTTCTAGCCTATCGGCAACTCATACGCCTCCGCTACGCACACGTCAAGTGTCGAGAGCGCGAGCGGTGCCTTACGAACTAAGTATTGCAATCACCCTTGCCGGCATATAGTCGCCATCGCCGCCGCCGGCAACCGGGAACCGGGGACAAAAACCCCAACAACAAGGGCCATTAAACGTAGCTATATAATCTCAGTCCAACAGTCACACACACAAGGTGGTGACTTCGACGGCATCGGCTACCCATACGTCGACTACGTAGCACCACCATGGCCGGATCTTCGCCGACGCCGCCGCCTTCAACACATACGCGGTCACCCACACGGCGGTGACCCATAGCAGCGGTCTCACAACAGTCGCAACATGACATAAGCGGTCACCCACACAGCGGTGACCCACAAGAGCGGCCACACAACAGTCGCTCTTAACTAGTCCAACAGTCACGCAACCGGCGATGGCCCCTCATTAGCGGCCAGCCGGCCACTCCGCCGCCACCGCCGCCATTAGCACATAAGCGGTCATCACACGGCGGTATGAATCATTAGTCGCAGTATGAAACACAAGAGTCACACACACACACACACACACACACACACACACACACACACACACACACAAGGTGGTGACACCAGCAGCAACGACCACCCAGACGTCGCTTTCCGACACACAGCTCACAGCAGCAACGGACACACAGACGCCGCTTTCTTTCACCGATGCGGCGCCCACACAGACGTCGCTATCTAACACACATCTCACATCAGCATCGGCCACACCGACGCCGCTTTCCAACACCAATGCGGCCACATAGACGCCGTTTAACACAAAAGCGGTCATCCACACGGCGGTGACCCACACAAGAGCGGCCATATAGACGACCTCCACTAGCCGGGGGGCTTATTCAGCTAGTATAGACCTCTATTGTGCCCTAGTGTACGGTCAATGCTCTAGAGAGGCTATTATAGGATATCAATGCACGTACACGTAGAAGTACATGTGGGTGCATACATATGTACGCGCTAGGTGAATATACCTGCAGATGCACGCATGCAACTGCAAAGTCTCATATTCCCTCAACGTCCTGTAACTATCGCTACGAGTCACCCCGCGCACGCGCCAACATGCATCGCGAGGGGGCTGACGCCCCCTCCCCGACCGTGCTCCGATAATACGTACCGCTCTAGCTATTCCGCGATTGCAGTACTGTAGTAAGCAACCTTACTAAATTGAAAAAAAAATTACAACAAAAAACAGTGGAGGCAACCAAGCATAAAGAAGGAATGAGGGCAAACCCTAAGCTCGACGAACAAGAAGGCGTGCCACAACGTCAACATTGCCCTCTTGAAAAGCGTCACGGAGACATGAACCCATAGTGGCATGCAAAGCAGCCGAAGACGTTGCATGAATTCACATCGCACCCCCCCCCCCCCCCCAAAAAAAAAAAAAAAAAAAAAAACGCCGAAAAGGAACAAAAGTAGTTCGACGAACGAAATGTTGCATTAAGGCTCGGGATCAAGTGAATTTTGTCGATGTTGATGGTAAAGATATTTTGCAACGTCGATGTTGATGGTAATGATATCTTGGATTGTCGATGTTGATGGAGGCTGATAGTTTGGGATGCTGACATTGATGGCAATTTAAGCCGATATTATCGCCGATGTATCGATATTTGGGACGATATAACAATATATCGGGCTTAGATAATCAAGATTTTACAATTGTTTTGATAATTGATGGCATTAATGCTAGCACTACTACCATCGTGTCGATGTCGATGTCGCAACCTATCACATCGATGGCACTATCACCATGTGATGATGATACTATCGACGATGCACCGATGGCTGATCCCTAGCCTTATGTTGCATACGGACATAATTGTCAGAGCGCAAGGAGCGAGAGTCAACAACACCCATGACATGAAGCGACGAATAGCCACCAAAACAACCAAGCGATCAGAGCAAACAACTCAACCACCAATTGCGCCAACCGGCCCCATCCTCCATGGCGAAGGGATAGTAGTCATGGATCGACTGAATCGAAGGCGTGCCAGGAAAATCACAAGTGCTGAGATCCGCATCAAGTTTGCCATGCTGAGCTCCCAATGCAAGGTTGTAAGGGAGTGGGAGACGAGCACATACACGAGGAACATTGGTGTTCGTGCGAGCACTTGTAATCGTCACATCAACAACAAGATGACGGTGCGGAGCCATGAAGTCTAGCCAAACCACATCCACATGGCGATCTCGAGAAGCTCCCGACCGAATGCGGCGGACCTCCAACCGCAAGTCCCGCCCCTTAGTAGTAGCCCCCGCTTAAAGCATGAACTCTTCAAGCACGTGTACAATCCGGTCTGCTGCTATTTGTTCGCGATGATACAGTACATCACTACAGTGAGAGGTGAGGTGAAGAAGGTGCAGTATATATCGATACCAATTTTTGCTGTAGTTTTATTTTATTTCGCTGCGGTTTTATTATTCTACTTAATGAGTCTTGTAGTTTGTGCTCCGTTTCCGAGCCACCACATGTTCCGTTCCAATATTGCAGTCAAGCTCTTTCAGCGAGGGGGGTCTCCTTGCTTCGTCTCTTGCCATATTTGCGCCTTGGAATGTTTGCCCCGCCATGACCTCAAATGCTTTTGAGCCTGCTCCGGGGGTTCATTTGAGGACCATCATAATCAGTCGGCCCGCACTGCCGAGGTCCGCGGTTTCCGTCTCCTTTCAGTCCGATGCCAATGAATGAATTAAAAAAGAGAAACGATGCACTAGTTACTATATTAATGTAATCCTTAATCTGCATCTGGATCGGGGTACGGATTAGTTCATAGTTCAGTTGAATTTAAGTGGAGGTATCCATAGTACTCGTTCTTTATATTCCGCATGACGACTGCTACTGCTACTGTAGTTATGGCTTAGGCTACAAGCGGTTTGAGTTTACGTAATCTTTTTCTTGCTTGGTGGCCTCCACTGCTTTTTCTTGTAAGAAATTTTTGAGTTTACGTATTCACTGTTTTTCTACGAGTGTTCATTTGGAAGCAGCTCCGTATTCGATATTACCGGTAAGCTGAATACCTAACGTACCAAGAATGAGAACTGTGAAAAATTAATACGGGCTCACGACTACGTATGATACGTCCGATAAATGTACTCGTACTTGTACCCTCCGTTCCGCGTGTACCCGTACCGTCCGCCAGTAGCCGCGTGGGACGACGGCCGACTCGCTGCTGACGGCCGGCGACGGCTGATGCGGTCGTGGAGGAAGCGAAGGCGACGCCCGCCGTGCTGAGCCAAAGCCTGCATTGAACGCGTTCACAGGCTGAATAGAGGAAACAAAAGAAATTTGGAGAAAATATTGAGAGAAGTGGAGTGCTTCGCTGGCGGGGTGCTGCGTGTCACGTGCCCGCGCTTTCCCGGTCTTTTGTTTGTTAACTACTTTAACCTGTACCAGCACTACCGGCCGCCGCTCCACCGACTACTCTCAATAAGTCCGTGTCCGCCCCGCCGCTGCCCTCCGTAAGCGGACGGAGCACCCCGCCGGACGCACCGTTACGTGGCGCTACGGCTTGATATCACCCCTGTCATGGGCTCTCGCCACACTGCCGGAGTTCTATAGCAGCCGTCTTCGGGCGCGCGGGGCGCAACAGAGCCGCGAGCGAACCGGATCCCGCGTCGGAGCACCGCCCGTCAGCAACCATGAGCTCAGACGGCGTGGACCCCAAACCAGAGCCTCATGTAGTGGAAACAAGCCCCAACGGACGCTGGAGCCGGGTGGGTGCTACACACTAAATAGGTTGCGTAGTTTTTTTTCTACGCTGTTAATCGTTCTCATTTGGTGCGACGGTGTTTTGTCGGCACAGCTGAACGAGGTGCTGGGGCGTGGAGCTTACAAGACGGTGTACAAGGCTTTCGATGAGGAGGAGGGAATTGAGGTGGCTTGGAACCAGGTGCGTGCGTGCGACTTTGTGACGACCCAGAGGGACGAGGACCGACTTTATGCGGAGGTGCAGCTGCTGCGGTCGCTCAACCACACAAGTCTGATGAAGTTTTATGACGAGTGGCTGGATAAGAAAACCTACACAATCAATTTCATAACAGAGCTCTTCACCAGTGGGACCCTCCGGCAGTGAGCGCCCTTGCGCCCCCTGTCACGCAAAGAGAAAAGAAAAAAGTGTGAAATGCATTTCACACTCTTGATTAATTGTGTTATGATTAATTGTGCACGTAATGGAGTCGAGCACATATATGGATGAGCGAGTTGTGTGTGAGGAGGGGGCGTAAGGGGGCTGAGGCTGGCGTGTGTGGGTGGGGTGAACAGGTACCGCCAGAAGCACAAGAAGCTGGATGAGAATGTGATCAAGCGCTGGGGGAAGCAGATCCTGCAGGGGCTGCTCTACATGCACGGCCACCCCTTTCCCATCATCCACCGCGACCTCAAGTGCGACAACATCTTCATCAACGGTACCACCGGGCAGGTCAAGATCGGCGATCTAGGACTGGCTACCCTGCAGAGCAACACTAGCGCCCCTCGCTCCGTCCTAGGTGTCCCCTCCCCTTCCCGTCACCCCAATGCAATCCCCAGCCTCTCTCAAAGTTAGTTGTCCATATGTGCAAAGGGAATTTAGCGCTCTTTCACTTCAGCCCATAAACAAGAGGTGCTTCGATTGTGAGTAGCTTTTTGACAGATATGCCATATTCTGGCGGACAATGGAAAGGGTGGGAGGTAGAGAACGGGTGGCTTTGCGGCGCGGGGAGTGTGAAAATTGGGGTGACCTTATTAATGGGTGTTGTGGTGACTGGGGCTGGGCGCTGCGGTGGCAGGCACGCCGGAGTTTATGGCGCCCGAGCTGTACGATGAGCACTACGATGAGAAGGTAGATATCTACGCCTTTGGGATGTGTATGCTGGAGCTCGCCACGCTGGAGTATCCATACTGCGAGTGCAAGAACGCAGCGCAGGTTTACAAGAAGGTCACGAAGGTGGGCGCCGAACGTCCTTTAGCTTCCAAGTATTTTCTTTCCGCAATCACGTATTCCAAGGTTGCATTAATACGGCAAGCGAAGACGAGTGGCTCACTTATGCCACCAAGATGTGTGGGTAAAACAATGAAGGAAAGAGGGTGTATATTTCCGTGACTTGGTTTTTTTGTGAATATCACCGCGCAATGATTCTTCATCTCCTGCGTTTGGGTCTCCATAAACCGTAAAACGGAAAATGGGACTGAACTGAACATATTGAGGAACTGTCTCCTCTTGCCGAATTACCATACCTCTTTTTTCCATCCCGCGTGTCTTTGGTATTTCATATTTATCGAACTGAGAGGCCAATTCGCTGGTGTTGGATGCACTAGTTTAGCTGTTTAAATGCGCACCTTTCCTTTTGGCGGAGCAGGGCCTGCCGCCCGCGAGCCTGGAGAAGGTGGAGGACCCGGCGCTGAAGGAGTTTATCAACGTGTGCCTGGACCGCGACAAGGAGCGGCGGCCCAGCGCGGCTCGCCTCCTGAAGCACCCCTTCCTTCAGAACCTGCAGGACGATGGGGAGAATGGGGAGGTGGCTGAGGGGGAGGCGCGCGGCGGGCTGGCCAACGGAGCTATCGCCCACAGCAGCGCGCCGGCATTGACACAGCTATCTGCAGTGGCGCAGCAGCAGACCACAAGCGTGAGCAGCTTTGACTCGGGGGAGCTTATGGGCCCGATGGACGGGGTGCCTGGGACGGGCACGGCGGTGGATGAGCCGGAAAGCGGGGAGGACTCTCTGCACGCGCGGCAGTCGCGCAGCTGGCGCAGCCGTGGGAGGAAGCACAGCATGAACGACATCAGCAGTGCGTTCACGAGTCAGTCGCCGCCGTCGGAGCTGAGTGCGGGTGTAACTGGCAGCAGCCCACGCGGGCGAAGGCTGTCTGGTAACCACCGCCGTGCGCCCTCCTTTGGCACCTCGTTTGGCCTGGCTGCGCCCATCGGGAACGACGTGTTTCAGATCATCTCAACGCCGGGCAGCGGAAGCAAGTTTCAGGTGGTGGTGAGCGGGGATAACGGGGAGACAGGGGAGGATCGGCTGGTGGAGCTGGAGATAAGCCTGCTGCTGCCGGAGGGGGAGCTGGTGGTGAGCCCGGTGGATGGGAAGCCCATCCGCAAGTTTTGCTCCTTCCCCGCTGAGCCCTACGAGGAGGACTACTCGGACCTGGTGGACGAGTTTCTGGAAAGCATCGGCATTTCGATGGAGGACGACGCGGAGCGGACGGAGGCGGTGACGGAGATGCGCAACAACCTGCTCAACGCCACCCGCGGCGCCATCATGCAAATGTCCGGCGGCCTCTTCCTCGCAGGTCAGCCCCAATCCCCAATTCCCCCCCTTCCCTTTCTTATTCCTCCTCTCATTAAAATGAATGCAATGTTTATCCACTAAGGGTCAATCATTAATCATAACGAGGGTAACATATCAGGTGACTGAGTAGCAAACGGCATATTGTGTGTGCGTGTGTGTGTGTGTGTGTGTGTTTGTGTGTGTGTGAATTGTTGAGAGAACTATGATATCGACAGTGTCCCTTTGTGACGACGTTAATCAGTGCTGTTCTTGGGTGGCAGCACCGTAAATCAGGAGTTTGGGCTTCATGCTGTGCTTTTTGGCGCTTTTCCAGTGGTTTTGCGTGTTGCAGTTGGGCTCGCGCTGTGGTGGTAGTGACACTTGTATGTGTGATTTTGACAAGAGCGTGACCATAATGGCGGTGTTGCTATGTGGTGGTGGTGGTGGTGGTTTTGTGTATCTTTTGTCCGCGTTGCTCTCTATACGGGCCGTCGTCTCGTATGTTAGTCGACTGCGCTGGCGACGAGGGACATCTGAGAACAGGGTGTCTGTCACCAAGGCACGATCGCATCCCGGTAGTCCCATCAAATGATGGTGTGGCGCATTGGTGGCATTTTTTTTCGTACCTACTGCAGATTGTGTTGCTTGGTTGTCGGGAATACACGCCTCTCTTCCGCAGCATTTATTGTGCTTCTCATCACCGCGCTGTTCAGTCACGTGTTGTTTTCAGTCTGAGGTGTTTTGAGTGGCCGTACCAATAATGTTCCAAACCGCACATTATGAGCCTGTCTGTGATGTGGAACTGACCGAGGCGGCGTGTGTTATTCTTCCGTGCAGTCTCTCCGCGCCTGGCGCCGCACCTCGCGGGCGGCTCACCCATGAGGCAGGTCGCAAGCGCTGGTGACGCCGAAGAGACTCCCCAAGTCATAGGTTTGTCCCTCTCTTCTTTTCTCCCCTTCACACCACCCTCCTCTCCGCTTCTCCCTGACCCTTATCAAGAATTTGTCAAATCCTGCAGTATCTTGTCCGTGGGACATTCCTATCGCAAGTCAACACCCTATGTTTGCATTCCCTCCTCTTTGAACAACATGTCATATTGCAGCTGTCAGCCTCCAACATTCGCCTTCTTTCCATACACTCATTGTTCTGCATCCTTCACTTGCCAAGTAGTTTCCTCATGTCTACTTGGTTTTCCTAATCTTCGAATCCATACCTTCCTGCTGCCATCCCCTGTATCGCGAATTAATTGTGAACGAATGCTCATGCATCGGGAAAAATGAAAAATTTAATGGCATCAAGTATGAAATACTTACTGGATGCCTCATGATTTTCGCACGTGTTTCTGTTTAATCCCCGTCCACAGTTCCCAATCTTCCTCCGTTGTACGTCTCCATGCACACGTTGTCCTCCCATTCAATACGGCTTCCTTCCCCCCTGTCATCCCACCCCCCTTTCCCGCCTATCTTTCTTCCTCCTCCCTCCCTCCTCCCCTTCCTTTCCCCCTCCCTTTCTTCACCCCTGCCTCCCTTGTTTTGCTTCCCCCCCTGCACCATTCACTGCCTTGCCCTTGGCGTCGAAAGATAAATACATTCTTTCCTGTCTTCCCTTCTTCCCAGCCTTCCTTCAGGTCTTCCTTTATTCATTCCTTTCCCTTTCACCCTTGAGTCTCTCCTCCCGTCCACTTTTCCGTCCCTGCCTTTCCTTCCCCTCCCTCCTGCCTTTTAACCCTCCCTCCATATTCCCTTCTCTCCATAACATAGCCGTGCATTTTTTTCATTTAATATCCTAATTTTACAGCGCCCACAACTCTGCTGCCTGAATCCCTCGTTTCTTCTTTATTTCCAGAGCGCCTGCCCTCACACACCACCATGCCCGGCGGCCTCACCACGGTCACAAGCCCAATCGCGGATGCGATGCTTCGGCAACCCAGCACGGGCGGCGGCGACGTGGGGGTGGGGTCGCTGACCGGAGCCGCATCTTTCCGCGCCCGCAAGGTGATGCCGCGGCAGGACAGCAGCCAAAACTACGACGCCGCGGCTCGCGCGGCGGTCCTGGAAGTGGAGGCGGAGAAGGTGGTTCGGCACAGCGCGGAGAAGGACCGCGCGGCGTGGGCGGAGCTGGACCGCATGGCCAGTCTTGGCTTCGCCACGGACTCCCTCTCTGCGCCCGTGCTCATCTCGGACAACGCGCGCAGCGAGGAGCTGCTGATTGGAACGGTGGAGGAGGAGGAGGGGGAGGGGGAGAAGGGGGGTGAGGAGGCGGTGGAGGATGTGGTGGTGGGTGCGGAGGGGGTTGAGGGAGGGGAGGGGGAGGGGGCGACGGAGGTGGTGGCGCAGGTGGAGACGCGCGCGCACGTGCCTCCGCCCGGTCCGGGGGCTGCTCAGCTGCGCAAGGTCTCCACGTTTGGCGGGCGCGCAGCGGGGGAGTGGGAGTCGTCTGCGGGTCCGGCACCCGAGCCCAGCACCTCGGCGGGGGAGGAGGAGGAGGAGGAGGAGGACATGGAGGTGCGGAAGAAGAAGCACCAGAATCGAATGAACCGGCTGTGCAAGAAGAAGACAGGCGGGGACGCGGCGCGCGGGGGTGGCATCCGCCGCACCAGCTCCACCAGCACCGGGCAAGAGGCGACGCAGCAGCAGCACGGGGGAGGAGGGCTGTCGCCCAAGTCGATGGAGCGCTCCAAGGCTGACCTAGCGGAGTATCTTCCCTCGGAGGGTGCGGGTGTAGGCGTTGGCGTGGGTGGCGGCACTGGTCGCTCCGCCCGCACTCTCGTCCGCCGCAGTGCGACCGTGGACGGTGAGCGCCCAACGGGGAGGGGATCCGGCAGGTCCTCGTACGCCTGAGCAGCAGCTGCGGGAGTATAGAGGGCGAGGAGGTGTTGTAGCGAGGGTCTGAGAGAAAAGAGGCTCGTCGATACGCGAGGTTGGCTTTTGGAGACCTTTCATGTTGCCCCTTATCTCCTCCCTTTAAATTTAGATGCATTTGATGGACACAGATGGTGGGTTCGCCTGGGGAGCAAGTGCCCTCCCCTTTCCTCATCCGCGGGTGTTGTATGCTCAGAGCAACACTTGGAAGGAGTTCTTTCCCTCCGCTTAGACCGGAGGTACCCTCTGGACATGCGGGTAGTGACGCTCGTGGAGGGTGCATGAGAGGAAGGGGTGGGGTCTTTGTGGATGTAGTATGTGCCCAGTTGTGATTTTAATGCAAATTAGTAGCTGCACTTAATGACTCGATCGGCTCCTGTGCATGTTGCCATCGTCGAGGGCGATACATGTCGGGGGATAGGGTTATGCTTTATGGTTTTGCGGCTGATATCTTGGGGATGCACAACCCCGCCCATCATACCGCTCCTTGGGACTGTCGGTATCGCTCTTCTGATTGATTGCGTAGCTCCTAATCAATGCATTGGATGATACGATTGGCAGCGCACACCCAAATTTGCGCGCGGTCTTACTGTAAGCGACAGAATACTGACAGCTTACTCACTAAAACGATTAGAGGTGTTGTGGCGGTTAGCCTCTGAAAGCTAAACGCTAGCACAAATCTGTTCTGGTCTGTCTAGTTCTGTCGTTGCAAGATGGCAAAATGAAGTTGTCGAGAGACGATGGTGAAAGATGTTTCACTGCTGTACTTAGGCAGTAGATGTTGTAAGTGAACAATGGAATTGTTAAATGAATCTGTCACCTCCCTCTATTGCACTGGGCTTAAATAGGTTTCTGCCCATATTGCTTACGCCTGCAAGCTACGCTTACGTGTCAGGCGTTAGGGCTGTCTAACCGTCGTCACCTGTCTCGAGACGCGGCCTGCCTAGCATTGGGTTTCACGACGCGGCTCCTTCTGCATTTAAGAGCTCGCTATGGCGCATCATCTGGCTAGTTAGATTAATTATGCATATCTGTACGTACCGGGAGGTACTGGTCGTACTGTAGCATCGGCACCCTTGTAATATTGCAGTAGCGACGTACCCACGTTTATACGTCCATCCTGTGGAAAAGCACGAATTGGAATCCGTAACGAGTACCTGTACAATGTCCTGCAATGTACAGTTGCATGACTGTACTCGTCACACTCGTACCCTCCCCCTCTTGACAGATCAATTAGGCCGCCGCGAGGCAGACCTCCGTGGTTCTTGGCTCCTTTAGTGAAGCAATTACTTGGACTCAGGAATGCGCGCTGGGTAAGCGTGCATGTAATCGGTGTACGCCAGAGTCTTGGCAAACTTGTGCCATTGGGGCGTCTCCAAGAATTTTTGTAACGCGATCGTCCGGTGCACCTCGTTCAACCGGTGCCAGACAGGTGGAATGTCGTCATCACTGAAGTGCGTCATGAAGAGCAGATATTTGCCTCGTCGCCCGGGTAGCGACTTGATTTGATGCACACAGCAGAGATGTGCGAGACATCAAACTCCTCGTCGTCTTCTTCAGGTACATGCAGCGGGACAACTGGTCGTAGTGGAGCGGTAGAGCAAGGTCGCAAGTTGTTAACATGGAACACAGGATGTAAGCGTACTGTCGCTTGAAGTTTCAACCTGTAACTGTGTTTCCCAATCTGCTCCTCCACTGGAAAAGGGCCGAGCTGTTTGTCTCTGAGTTTCCGGTTCGGTTGTCCTCGCAGAAAAAGGTTTGCTGTGACGACTGACACCTTGTCTCCTTTAGCGAAGTGTGGCGCTGTAGACGGTTCTGTGCGTTCCTGCATCTCATCCTTGTGTAGCTGTAACACTGAGCGTATCATGGTGTGTACTTCCTGTAACAATCTCAACCGTTCGGTTGCGTGTTGCGAAATTGGAATCGATGGTCGCATGCTGAATAGCTGGTCAGGAGGCTCTTCAAGAGAGAACCCAAAGTTAGCCTCGAACGGTGTGTGCTCAATTCCGAGTGCACGCGAAGCGTTGTACGCGAATTCCACTTGCGGTAGTATTGTCGTCCAATCAGAGCCATCATAGCAACAAAAGCAACGAAGAAGCTGTTGAAACGTGTTGTTTACGCGCTCTGTCAACCCGTCCGTTTCTGGATGTCGATTGGAAGACATGTTCAGACGCGTTCCGAGGCGTCTCTAAAGTGCTTGCCATAAGGCACTGACGAATTTCGGGTCGCGGTCGCTGATCAGCACACGGGGCAGTCCATGTAAGCGGTAGACTCCCTGTAAAAACAAAGTTGCAGTTTCTTCGGCAGTAATCGACTTTGTACATGGCAGAAAATGGGCCATTCGAGTTAGATGGTCTACTACAATCAGCACATTGTTAAAGCCATTGCTCTCAGGCAAGTGTGTCAAGTAGTCAAGACCAACTGTGTGCCACGGTCTGGGTGGAACATGCAGTGGGTAAAGAGTCGCAGCCATCTGCGGTGGAATCTTTGCTCGTCGGCATACGACGCAGCGTTCACAGAAATCTTTCACATCTTGGCGAATTCGTTTCCACCAGAATCTGTCGAGTGCTTTAGCAAGAGTGCTAGCAACTCCTATGTGACCAACTGACGAACTTTCGTGCAGCTGTGTGATCAATCTCAGTCGGAGCTCATAGTTCTGTGGTATACAGAGGCGATTGAGGCGCCAAAAGTATCCGTCTCTGGCTTCAATCCGACTGTCTTTCGTCCACTCACCCTCGTCCCCATAAAACGAGTCTTGTGAGAACCCCTCGCGAATGAGATCAGCGAACTCAGGGCTCAGCTGCAACGCGTTACCAGTCAGTAAATTTAACTGCGCGTCTTCAAACAGCAGCTGGGACTTTCGTCGTAATTCTCGATCTGACGGAACCTCGCCATCCCAAAACAAGGGTACTGTGGCTTGAGGTACGAAGTCTGGACGCCGGCTTAACGGGTCAGCTTCGTTCAGAGCTTCCTTGCGATATGCAAGTGTCATCGAGCCCACAAACGGTTGCAACTCCCGCAGGTATCTTGCTTGCCGCTTGTTCAGCCTGTTGTTCGGTTGCCTGAGCAGATGTCGAAGTGTGTCGTGGTCTGTTACGACAAGGAACTTAGAGCACCCTTCAAGATAGCACCTCCAATGCTTGATAGCTTCGCATACGGCCAAAGCTTCTAAGTCGTACGCAGAGTAAGTGTTACCACGCTCAGCTGGATTCAGCTTACGCGCCCAGTAAGAGACTGGTTGAAGACCTCCTCCTTGGTCTTGCAACATGACTGCCGCAATCCCCATTGTCGAAGCATCTGTAGCCACGGTGAACGTCGCGTCCGAGCCGACCTCCGGAAGGATCAGACATGGCGCGGAAATGAGCCGTAACTTGAGAGTCTCAAAGGCTTCCAAACAGGCAGGCGTCAGCGCAACCTTCTGTGGCTGGGACTTCCGCAGTAAGTCCGTCAATGGAGCCGTAAGGTCGCTAAAATGGTGTATGAATCTGGCATAGAAGTTGCAGAATTGTACGAAACTGCGAACCTCCTTCTGCGTCTTGGGCAGAGGCATGTCTACAACGGCCTCGACTTTCTTTGTGGAAACCGAAATTTTACCGGCTGACACAGTATAGCCCAGGTACTCCATCTCTTGCAGTCCGAAGAAGCATTTTTTAAAGGCGTTATTTCAAGCCTTCTTGCTTAAATCGCTGTAGCACGAGGCGTAGGTGCTCCAGGTGCTCCTCCAGTGTTCGACTGTAAATGCAGACGTCATCCAGGTAGACTGTCACGAACTTATGTAGAAAGTCGCGAAGTATGTCATTCATCATCCTCTGAAATGTAGCCGGCGCATTGCACATGCCAAACGGCATGGCGACCCATTCCATTAAGCCATAAGGGGTATGAAAAGCCGTCTTGTGAACGTCCTAGTCACGCACTAGAACTTGCCAGAATCAAGAGGCGAGATCGAGGTGTGTGTAAAAATTCGCATCCTTAAGTTCGTCCAGAGCGTCATCCACACGCGGAAGTGGGTAAGCATCTTTACGCGTAACCTCGTTAAGGCCACGGTAGTCAATGCACAGACGTAGCGAGCCATCAGCTTTCCGCACAAAAAGAATTGGCGAGCCGAACTCACTGTAGCTGTCGGACCAGACCAGCCTCCACTGCGTCTTTGAGCTGTCGATTTAGCTCAGCGCGCTCTGCGGGTGACAATCTGTTCAGACGTTGGCGTCGCATCGGGCCAGTTGTTTCAATGGGATGATCCCACTGTCGGCTTACATGTGGAGAGTCGACAGGTTGCAGTAACTCCGGGAAGTCATCGAAGAGTAACGGCCGGAAATTGTCACGTTGTTCTGCAGTTAGTTCCTCTCCAATGTAAAAGTTTGTCGGTTGTTCAGCGGTTGACGTAAGTTCAATTACGTAAAATTCAGCATGACGTCCTCTGCTGCGGCGCGTCTTGCGCATGAGCTTCTGGACTTTAGTAGACGACAGCAACAGACACTCATGGCGTCGTTCCTCGAGTGTAGTCTCCACCGCTATACCATCCATCAGTGTAAAGACCCTGGTTGTACCAAATTGTAAAGAGGCATGTTCGTCATCAAGCCATGGTAAACCCAGGATTAAATCAGATGTACGTAAGTCACGTAAGACGAAAAAAGTCCGGTGAAATTCGTGTCGAGCCAGCTCAAAAGTAACATCGCAGACTGTCGTAGAAGTTACTCGTTTTCCGTTGGCGAGTCGAACTGGGGTCTTAGTCGCAGACTTCCGAGTCTGTAAAGCAAAGCGTCGTACAAAGTCTTCTGACACAAAATCAAGCGTCGCAGCGCAGTCCACTACTCCAGAAATTTGGTGTCCGCCATCAGGAGTTTTCACAATCAGCTCAGTTCGAATTAACGGGCGAGCTTCCGTGAGGTCAGTCAGAAGGGCTGTAGCTGGCGAAGAAAATTGTCGCAGCGTAGCGATGGACGATTCCGCGTCGTCTGAAGGTACAGGTACCGAGTTGGGTTGATCAGTTGTTGTAGGTGTTGTCGAGTCGTTAAACGCACAATCTGCGTCGACTAACCACAGATGTACAGGCCAAGGAGCTGGAGCAACCACCTCCTGTTGCGCTGGGTTCTCCAGTGACTGACAAGTAAAAAGCTGTGTCCTCGCTGGGAATTCTTGATAGAGTTTCCAGTTCTTAGTCACTTGAGTAAATTTCGCCCATTTCGATAGTACAAATACAGCTATCGTTGATGTCGGAGATGTTCGACGACAATCCTCAACATGCTGCGCAATCTGCTCAGCTAACTCCCAGGGTGGGTTGATATACACCCGTTCTCCTGTCAAGTCCCTCTTAAGAATCGAGTCACTCGGCGAACAGTGAGGTAAGTCACCGTGCGAGTTTACACCTTCATCATCTCCACATCCCTCCAATGTGAAGTTGAATCGTGCATGCAGAGGGTCAAAGACTGAGCCAACCAGTTTCCAATCAATTGAACGTCTGGTAACAGGTTTATGACTATGTCTCTGCTTAGTCTGACGACGACGACATGCTACTAGAGTTGCAGGTGTCGCGACTGTAATCGATGGAGATGCCGAAGGTGTTTCGACGACCTCTGTGGCTAACAATGTCTCAGATCGAACAGTAGATGTAGCCGGCTGCTCCAGTTCGTTGGTAGAACAGCCTTGCCACCATCATTGCTTCTTAGTCTCCATTGGTGCCTTGCCCTTCCACTCCGGGCATTGGAACAGTCGGTGTCCCTTCTTGTGGCACTTGAAGCAGAGTCCCTCCTCCATATGACGCTTACGCTCCTCAGGTGTCATCGTTTTTGCGAGTGTGTTGAAATCATCGCGGCTGGATGTTTGACCACGGTCACCACCATTGTTGCCTCCACCACGTCCACGTCCGCGGCCACGGCCACGGCCACCTCTATTACGCTTCCAGATGTTAGAGGCTTCGTCGAGAGGGTCCTCAAGGTTGCGCTTGCGCGTAGGCTCGGCAGATGGGCCAGCAGTAGACCTCATATCGCCGAGTTCTGGCGAATCTGTAACGACGTCGTTCAGGAAGTTTTGCAGCTCCACTAGAGTAATCTAGTACCCCTTCTGAGCTCGGTGTGACTTCGCCTGGTTCTTCAACGTAGAGTTCGATAAGCCGTTAATGAAGCGCACACACTGAACATCAGCTGTCAGCTTCTGACGAGACCGACGTAAGAAGTCGTTGTACTGCTTAGTGTAGAACGCGTAACTCATCGTGCTGCTCTGCGTAAAGCTGAGCAAAGCGTTAATCGCGTCGTCCTGAATGTTCGGAAGAAACGTTGTCTTGCGTAACTTCGTAACAAGCTCGTTGTACGTAGATGGAATAGCAGCCTGAGTTTTCCGGTACAGCCACCACCCATTCAGATGTCCTGAGAACTGTGAAGTAACCCATATAACTGAGTCGTACGAATCAGCCGCAATCCCAAGCATTAGAAAACGCTGAGGCTGAGCTTCAAGCCAATCCTCTAGTTCATTAGCTTTTTGGCCATTGTGTAACGGCGAATTAATTGCAGCCTTACGTTGAGTCTCCGTGAGGGTAACAGGTAGTCAAGCCAAATTGTGGGTAGGCATCGGCATTCCCACACGTAAATTTGTAGGCCCTTCACCAGTCAGCTAGTTGACGTGTCCGCGAATCCGCAGCCAAACAAGACCAGAGTCGACCGTCGTAAACCGGGAGTGCATGTGAAACTGTCTCGGAATAGACGTGTCGTCTAGCGGGACTGGAACGTGTTGGTAGACTGCTTGGAAAAAAGGGTTCCCATTGAGTCACGTAACCGAAGTGAAGTAACTCACTCTTGTGCTTCTTAGCACGAAGAAACCCCGTCTGAGCGGGCGTAAGGTTCAGACCGTCAATGTTGATTGTTTCCGGGACGACGTAAGTGCCATCCGGATTAACTGTCGACTGTGATGTAACAGCCTGCTCAACCTGAGCAAGTGTGCGTAAGTTGTTCGTAGCAAACATGACATGGATAGTAGAAGCCGAGTACACGTAAACAAGCTGTCGTCCTTGAGGGAGCGTAACTCGGACAGGAGCGTCACTCAACAACGTTAAATCATCCGGTGTCAGAACGAGACCGGTTTCCTCGTGTAACTCACGAACAGCAGCGTCAACATGCTCTTCATTAGGTAAGATAGAGCCAGCTGGAAACCAAGTTTTACCAGAACGAGGCTCACGTTGTAATACCAGCTTCAAATCCGACGGTTCAGTTCCTCCAACGTGAATTACCAACACCACGTAATGTCCGGGTCCTAGAGAAGCCATCTCAAATCAATCAGGCAACGTCGAGCAAATCAATGAGCAACGAAAACGTGCGTCGACCAGAGAGCCCCGAAACCAGTGTGGCGGTTAGCCTCTGAAAGCTAAACGCTAGCACAAATCTGTTCTAGTCTGTCTAGTTATGTCGTTGCAAGATGGCAAAATGAAGTTGTCGAGAGACGATGGTGAAAGATGTTTCACTGCTGTACTTAGGCAATAGATGTTGTAAGTGAACAATGGAATTGTTAAATGATTTTGTCACCTCCCTCTATTGCACTGGGCTTAAATAGGTTTCTGCCCATATTGCTTACGCCTGCAAGCTACGCTTACGTGTCAGGCGTTAGGGCTGTCTAACCGTCGTCATCTGTCTCGAGACGCGGCCTGCCTAGCATTGGGTTTCACGACGCGGCTCCTTCTGCATTGAAGAGCTCGCTATGGCGCGTCATCTGGCTAGTTAGATTAATTATGCATATCTGTACGTACCGGGAGGTACTGGTCGTACTGTAGCATCGGTACCCTTGTAATATTGTTGTAGCGACGTACCCACGTTTATACGTCCATCCTGTGGAAAAGCACGAATTGGAATCCGTAACGAGTACCAGTACAATGTCATGCAATGTACTGTTGCAGGACTGTACTCGTCACATTGTTATATTCACGACAAAGGTCTGGTAACTATGGAATGCAGCGGGGATGGATCAACCTGAGTCTCATTGCAGTGGCTAGGCGCTATCCTGAATTAATTTCATGTAATTGAAAGACATTCAATGTGATGACTCGTTTTTTGTAGATAGCGCCATTTTAACGGATTGCATCGTGACGTCGCATCGCGATGAGATGGGATGGGATGAGGTAGGCACATGAAAATGTAAATACGCGTAGGTGTTGTCACTCCGTCTGGATGCCATATCGCGTGCTTAAAACGTAGCATGTGTTTTGTCAATGGATTCCGTGTCGAGGCGGCGGCCTACTCCCATGTCTCCCATTGCCGAGAAGTTGAGGCTGGGAGGAGTGCCGGGCTACGAAGGTGGCCTCTTCCCATAATTACTAGCGGCACGCATTTAATTACCCGCCACGCACCGCCGCGATGGCCATGCAACTCGATTGGGGGTTAGAGTAATGATTTTCGAACAACACACCACGGCGCGTTTTTCACTGACGTGAGCACGTCTAAAGGCACGCCCCAATTAATGTGGGCAGACACGCTAGATTTGCAGCCCATATTTTGCAAGCCGAAATTCGTGCATGTGCAGGCTATGCACGCCTCTATGCGTGGCTCGGTACACGCAGTGTCGCGACAAGCCGGGAGACCGCTCAACACTAGGTTCTCAGCATGTGTGCACAATTGCACGAGTATCCGCTGAGTGTGTTGCGCCCGGCCGTCTACAGAGCGGCGACACCGAGAATGGCATGTCGTGTGCACTAGGTTTTCTGGCCACGTGCCCGAACATGCAACTAAGGAGCACGGGCTAGGGACCTATTGGGCTTGAGGGGCGGTTGACTTGGAGTGTAAGCACCTTGGCGCGCGGATCGTTGGCCTTAGAAACTTGCGCATCGCCGGACGTGAAATATGGCGGGGAGCTTTCAAAGTCTCCTAGCACGGGCCTTTATCTGGCCGGCGGCAAATGGCACGGCACCATGCCATCATGGGGCAAGAAATGGGCAACGCCGTTAATAGAAGAAATATAGAGCGCTGATTATTGAGCGTTTTGGCGGAGCGGGTGTGCGGGTACCACCTGTCTTAGGGTTGCTAGCCCCGCGCGAATGTGGCAGATTTTGAAACCCTACTAACAACTTTAGTTGGCTGTATGAGGGGCAGGATGGCATCGGACGGCGGATTTAACGCGAAAACCGGCCGGTAGGCGTAGATTATGAAGAAAACTTACTTGTACTTGGGGGTAGGGCTTCTATTTGCAACTTTGTTTGCTCGAATCGGACACCGTACGGCAAAATAAGGTCCCATCACCAAGCCACCATCCATGAAACCCAAAGCCAATATGCGGTACTGCTGTTGCATTATTTTTAGTCTACCCACTCGATTTTATTTCTCCAAACCTCGTGGCGAAATAAAGATTGGGGGCCATAATCCCGGACACTCAATCCTTTGCATTTCCCTTAACCAAACCACCAGACTTCCGCGACACGTTCCCATAGTCCAATGCTCGCACCCACGAGCCCACCCGGAAGTCCGATGGTCGCACCCACACACGTATCTACCCTACCATATGGTTTAAGCTCCGGGAGGCTGGCCTACTTGTTGATGTTGTCCTTTCGAATTGAGTTAGGCAAGCAATGGGGGGGAGAGGTAATGATCCAGCTAAACCCGATTCATGGTGTCCGCTTGGGTATGCAATCTGCCGTCTTATCATATGACACAGTAAATGGAGTTGTGTTTTGGTAAATGATTTTCTTCGTTTGCCCGCGCGCGCGTTGTGTGTGGCTTTAGTAGCGCTAATAAGGCCATAATATGATTACTCGTCGGAATGTTGATGCGATGTCTTCCACGATTGATTTACTAACACGTCACTTACAACAACATCGGATTGTTTTGTTGTTATTATGTGAAGGGTAGCCAGAAATGACCACACAAAAAGCGTTTGCATGTAATGTCACAATTTATGAGTTTTTTCTCAAGGTCGGGAAATAGTTATTGCCCATTTGAATAACAAAACCTTCAATTTATAATAATTATTCAAAACATTTACTCTCAATTAGTATGTGCGAATCTCGCAATGCATAAAAAATGTGAACAATCCTGACATCTCATCGGCAGGTTCACATGCTGGGACTATTTAGTTTGCGGGAGACACATGTCGCAGGACATTCTTACAAAATCGATACAGACAAAAAGGCGATGGCTGTCTCAGCAGTAGTAAAAAAGTCAATTATCCTGAGTGGAGGAAATAAAATAAAAGGAACCAAAAGAAAATGCTGAAAGAGGGGGAAAATGGCAGGCTGGCACCGTGTGTGTTTGGCACCACAGCGAAGAATTTGCAAATATAAAAACAAATAGAATGAAACGCTCCGGGATGAGCGGACGACTCCACGATCCCCAGCAATCATAACGCATTTTTCATCCAACTAACGCTGTCTTAGCAAATCAAGAGCTTCCGATTCCCAAGAAGCCTGCGACGGCAAGCAGTAGTAGTAGTAGTAGAAGTAGGAGCAGCAGTAGTAGTAGTAGTAGTAGCAGAAGTAGTAGTAGCAGCAGCAGTAGTAGTAGTAGCAGTAGTAGTAGTAGGCGGTGGGACGACAGGGGGCGGCGGGGGCGTAGTAGTGACGGGGTTAAGTGGGTTGGAGCAGCCAGCAGGGGGAGCGACCGACAGCTGCGCCGCCAAGTCCTCTTCCGCGCCAAAGCCGACAAGCTCACCATTGCCACAAGGTTGAGGGTCGGTGAGGATAGCGTCTCCGGCAGGTGAGCTGTACTCGGGAAGCTCCACAATCCTGGCCAGTACCTCGTCGCGGTTGCTCGTGAGAATGAAGACGGTGAAGAAGAGCACACCGCCAGGGCCACGCTTGAAACTAGTGGCGGTGATCGAATCGCGCCCGTCTACCACATCCGAGTTGTCTCGTGCGAAACGGCCGAGCCATGTCCTGATGGACGCAACCTCATCGTCCATAGGGACGGCCGTGACGTAAGCTTGCAACATGTGACGACGGCCACTCGGGGGCGGGGTGAGCTCGGCGATGAAGCTGACGGTCGTTAGCTCGGGCGCATCCGAGTCGGAAGAGGAGGAGAGGGCGGTGGAGGAGGAGTCGGAGGAGGACTTGGCAGAGTCGGAGACGTGGAAATCGGAGGAGCTTTCCGGCTTATTGCCGCTGTCGGCAAACACTTGAAATTCGACTTTAGCGCCGCCGATCTTTGTGTGCATGAGCTTCGTTTCGTGCTCCCTTAAGTGCTTCTCGCAAACGACCAGGTCGAAGCCTTCGTCCGACTCGGAGAGCGGCTCCTTTGAATCCTCCACAGCCTTCGGGCCGGTGAAAGCGCCGCAGCGTCCGGAAGACTTGCCGGCATTCTCGCCCTTGGGGCCGTGTGGACCGGAAACCGCTCCGAGGGCGGCGAATGGGGCGGCCAAAAGCAGAGTTGCCAAAAGCAGCGCACAGGAAGGACCTGTGAAATCCGAACAAAAAAGGCAGTTTGGCTCGGCAAAAAGCAAATAAACTAGCTTCCGGCACAACATTAATAGTAAGTAAACGCTTATGTGTGTAATTGACTGTACTGTTGTCATACACGACAGGGCTCGCGGGGTCCATGAGGTGGAAGTAACAGCACAAAGACGAACAATAAACAGTATGACCCATTAATTAAGCCTCATTTGTACATAGGTAGACATATAGCGGTATAAATGTTGCATGATACCAATAAAGCAAAAGAATCAAGCTTGATACGATAAACAAACGATGGGAGCAAAAATGCTCACTGTTTCGAATCAATTACGCCTATCACAACAAATACGTTACAAGCAGTATCAAATACCTTACACTGCGAGGAGACATTAGAAGATATATTAATTATCTCTTATACATGGAGACACGAACAAGAACGCGCACACGCACACGCGCACACACACACACACAAAATACTGAAATAAGCCCTAAACCTTAATCCCATATTAAAAATGCACACACACACATACACATACTCTACAACTTATCAAACGCAATAATAAGAAAATAATGTGCAGATGAGTGCTTACAACACTTGTACCACCAGAAAAAATGCTTTATACCCACTATATTCTAACTAAATATGATCTTTCGTATTATTATTATTGACGACGTAATATTTGAATTTTGGTGGTTTCCAACTTTACCGTATAAGAAATCCGTGCGGATACGCGCAGTACGGGTACTTTATGAATATATTTGGAATTGCGCAATTGTAATTTTTTTCACCACACTACACATGACATATAGCTTTTGTTTCCCCTCCCACTTTCCCTGTCCGTGCTCATCTAGTTTTTCTTGTAACCATGGTTTCCACATATCCCGAAAAACCCCCCGAAAAACGACATCGCGTTATTCCTCTTTCTCGTATATGTGTTATAAGCAGCTCAGAAATCCCCTCGTGCCGGGGATTTAGGGTTTACATTTTAGGGTTTATACCCTTGACTAGACTCTTATCCTTACAACTCAAACCCTAGCGAGCGAGGAAATGGGGAATAAAAACACCGTGTAAAGAAATTAAAAAATTGTTGGGGCCTTTCGTTTAATAGTTGTTTGGGTTTGTTTATTAGGGTTAGGGGGGTGTAATCTGACATACTCAATAGCCATCATAAAGATAGATAGATACCCCCCTCGCCTTAGCTGTAGTGCAGTAAATCTGTGCTGACGTTGCTAGCTCCTGGCGAGGCTGTGCAGCAGCCAAAGTAACAAACAAACATGCACAACAGCAGATTTTCATTGTTGCACTACTGACCGAGTGACCGACGAGCAGTTTTCTGTTCCCTTTGCTCTAGGTTTAGACTTGTACTGCCCAGCTGCCACCAGACTACGGATACGCTGTTCATTCGCGGGAAAAACGATAGCTTCGCGCTACGAAGCGGTAGGCGCCCGGGGTACGGGGCCGCGATTTAAAAGTGAGTGATGCGAGCGATATAAAAGCTAGCTTTAGTAGGGGGGGCGGGATGACGAGCGCGTATATAGGAGTGTAGGCGATGGAGCACGCACGCACGCACCGTAACGGCGTGCCGTCATCTTCCCGCCGGACTGTAAGGCGGCAGTGTATGCACTGGTGCTGGCCTCGCGGTTAGCTTGAGCAGTAAGAGTCGACAGCAGCAGCAACGTTGATTCCCGTATGGCAGCTTGTCGTAGTGTGAGCGGCGTTCGGAAGAATGTTCAGGAAGGGGTGAGCAGTCAGGCGAGAGACGACTTGTTACTGCGTAGGCTGGGAGGATGTCGCGCGTCGATGGTTTTGCTGACAGTTGTGGTGTGATGAGGCGCTCATCAGGCGCGCTCCTGTTTGTAGCCCTTCTTTGCCCGCATCAACCGACTGCGCGGCGAATAGTGGGGGGCGGTGGGGGGCTGGCCGTACTTTCCGACAATACTTGCACAGTTGCATGTCCGTTGCTGTCAGTTATTTTATTGGACGCGGACCGATCACCCGCATAGTACTTAATGCGTTGCAAAATGGTACGTAATAAATAGAGAGACGCAGAAGAGTCAGTAAATAGCGATTTTCCCTACAGCACTATTTCAAATTGGCGCTGAAAAAACCGGCAATATGAGACTAATACAGGTACAATTCATTTATGACGCGGCGGAAGTACCATTGCCATATAGTACTTAATTCGCTGCAATATGGTACGTAATACGTTGAGACACAGTGTCGTTAAATAGCGATGGACTTTTCCGATATTTCGCATACAGTACTAAGGATTATTCCAAATTGGCGATGAAAAAATCCGGCAATAACAATCAGGTTTAGTAGGGTTGTTAGGCTCCTACCCTCCCCCCTCATCGGGGTCGCCCATGTCGACCACGCTTACTCCTTCCCCGTCGTCCCTCCCTTCTCCATGCTCGTAGCGGGGAGGCAGGGGAGGGGGTGGCTTTGTGCGTCCCCTTGCGATCTACGATGCTCCCCGGGCCTAGTTATGGCCGGCCAACGGGCCGTTGATTGGCCTTCGCGTCTTGTTCCCGGGCCGTCATGAGTGGCTTCCCCCTCTCCACCTCCTCCTTTCGCCCTGTCTTTTAGGTATGGACCTCCCCGTCGCGACTTTGCTGCTCGTCGTGCCCGTGCTACGGTCCGTGCGTCGATTGTTGTGTATCCTCATGTTTCCCTTATCCGTACTTCCGCATCGGGCCACCCCGCCACTCCTCGTCATCATGCGCGACGCCCTCTTCATTCCGCTTTGTCTCTACCCCCCTTGTGGCTCTTGGGCTTCTGTCGTACGCACCAATTGTGCGTCTGCTACACGTGCCGTCCGTCGTCCCCTTGCGAGTCTGCCCGGGTGTGGGGGTGCGGGTGTTGCTGTGCGGTGGGCTGCTAGTGTTGTTGTTGGTAGGCGGCGAGCACCACTTGCCGCTACTGGCTCGCGGGAGGCTGCTGGTGCTGGTCGGCGCACGGTTGAAACAGTAGACGGAAATAAGTCTACTGCCGATGGTGTTGTCGTTGCCGTTGCTGCAGCTGCTGACGGTGGTGGCGTTACGGTTGTTGATTGGCGGTTAGTTGTAGATGCTACTACTAGTGGGTGTGGCGGTTAGCCTCTGAAAGCTAAACGCTAGCACAAATCTGTTCTAGTCTGTCTAGCTCTGTGTCGTAAGATTGCAATTGATGTTGTCGAGAGGTAATTGATGAAAGATGTTTCACTGCTGTACTTGGGCAGTAGATGTTGTAAATGAACAAAGGAATTGTTAAAAGGTTCTGTCACCTCCCTCTACTGCACTGGGCTTAAATAGGTTTCAGCCCAGACTGGTTACGCCTGCAAGCTATGCTTACGTGTCAGGCGTTAGTGTTGTTCAACCGTCGTCATCTGCCTCGAGACGCGGCCTGCCTAGCATTGGGTTTCACGACGCGGCTCCTTCTGCATTGGAGAGCTCGTTCTGGCGCGTCATCTGGCTAGTTAGATTAATTATGCATATCTGTACGTACCGGGAGGTACTGGTCGTACTGTAGCATCAGCACCATTACAATATTGCAGTAGCGACGTACCCACGAGTATACGTCCGTCCTGTGGAAAAGCACGAATTGGAATTCGTAACGAGTACCTGTACAATGTCCTGCAATGTACTGTTGCAGGACTGTACTCGTCACACTCGTACCCTCCCCCTCTTGACAGATCAATGAGGTCGCCGCGAGGCAGACCTCCGTGGTTCTTGGCTCCTTTACTGAAGCAATTACTGGGACTCAGGAATGCGCGTTGGGTGAGCGTGCATAAAATCAATGTACGCCTGAGTCTTGGCGAACTTGTGCCATTGGGGCGTCTCCAAGAATTCTTGTAACGCAACTGTTCGATGCACCTCGTTAAATCGGTGCCAGACAGGTGGAATGTCGTCATCACTGAAATGCGTCATGAAGAGCAAATATTTGCCTCGTCGCCCAGGTAGCGACTTGATGCACACAGCAGAGATGTGTGAGATGTCAAACTCCTCGTCGTCTCCTTCAGGGACAGTCACCGGGACAGCTGGCCGTAGCAGAGCGGTAGAGCAGGGTCTTAAGTTGTTAACGTGGAACACAGGATGTAAGCGTACTGTCGCTGGAAGTTTTAATCTGTAACTGTGTTTCCCAATCTGCTCCTCCACTGAAAAAGGGCCAAGCTGTCTGTCTCTGAGTTTCCTGTTCGGCTGTCCTCGCAGAAAAAGATTTGCTGTGACGACTGACACCTTGTCTCCCTTAGCGAAGTGTGGCGCTGTAGACGGTTCTGTGCGCGCTTGCATCTCGTTCTTGTGTAGTTGTAACACTGAGCGTACCAAGCTGTGTACTTCCTGTAACAATCTCAACCGTTCTGTTGCGTCTTGCGAAAAAGGAATCGATGGTCGCATGCTGAAGAGCAGGTCAGGAGGCTCCTCAGGAGAAAAACCAAAGTTAGCCTCGAACGGCGTGTGCTCAATTCCAAGTGCACGCGAAGCGTTGTACGCAAACTCCACTTGCGGTAAAAGTGTCGACCAGTTGGAGCCATCATAGCAACAGAAGCAACGAAGAAGCTGCTGAAACGTGCTGTTCACGCGCTCTGTTAGTCCGTCTGTTTCTGGGTGTCGGCTGGTAGACATGTTTAGTCGCGTTCCAAGGCGTCTCCACAATGTCTGCCAGAAGGCGCTGACAAATTTCGGGTCGCGGTCACTGATCAGCACTCGGGGCAGTCCATGTAAACGGTAGACTGTTGTAAGTAATACCGCATACGTATTAGTTGCAGATAGCTACTGTAAGCTACTCTAGATATGATTAGTACATGTCTAGATCGGACATACCGATAAACTGTTTGACTCGGTACAGAGCTGTCGCTAGGCTACAGCTCTCACACTTCTGTTGTCCCGACACCACGCCTGTAGGCTGGTTGTCGCCTTAACTGTTCCGTTTGCGGGACTGTGACTGTAACTACGTTTGCGTACGTTATCTTCCACACTAACTGTGTTTGCATGGTTCAATAGGTTATGGGCCCTCGCCTCACGTCACTCACGCGCGACAACCTGGTTCGGCGAGCTGTGATCGACAGCTCTCCCGCAGAAGGCAAGTTTCTTTAGACACCTAGTACTTTCAACCTGTAGTCGGCGGTATCGCCAGTATAAACTGCGACTTTTAAAACCCGCCACCACCCTCTTAAGCCAGCCACCCGCCGGAGATAGCCAGCCAACCACACCGACGCACTCGTCGTGTGTGGACAGGGTGCACACAGGTCCAAGCTGGAGAACGGGGGGGTGCACTGTCGGGTGAATACGCATCCACAGGTCGCACGCCAGCCGTAGCTTACCTTTTATTTCTATTTTTATACTAGCCTCGCGCATCAGCCACCTCGCGCAGCGCTCCACCTGTCCTGGCCTTGGCCTCGACTTGTGCCCCACACTGGGTGGAGGATACAGAAAAGGTGCTCTGAGACACCCCGGGGCTACAGGCCGAGGGGTCGGCGGGCATCAGGCCGTCTCTTAGCATACCGCTGTTAGGCACAAGTCCGGCTAGCGGTTTTTACCGCTGCCTGTTTTTTCCTTCAGCTCTTTTTTTTTTTTTTTTCCCTCTGTCGAAATGGAGCAGAAAAACCCGCCTGATTCACCTGCTGCTTCCCCTGAGTCAGGCTCTCACCAGAGCACCCTCGATCACCCCCCCGATACTCTCGCGCTGCTCGTTGCGCAAGTGGCGAGCTTAACTGCTCGTGTCGACTCGCAGTCGGCCGTGGGTGCTGTCGCTGCTGCGGGTGCTAATCCGCACCCCCCTGTAGCTCAGCGCCGCCACGATGCCCCACTCGAACCCGTCCGGCACAGCCACGACGGTCACACCCTCCACCTGAGTGACCATACCCAGCCTGGTTTCGTAACACCGGACGCAGAAACACTCTTTCCTGCTGCAGCCCCTGTTACCGACCCCACAGTCGCACAGCGCCGCCACGATGCGCCCCGCGAGCCCGCGCGTGCCGAGGCGCACTACGACCCCTCGCGTCACGCCATCCGGGTTGATCACCTCCCACCACCTCCCCCCTTCCCCCACGCCGGATACGCCCTTCACCACCCCGGCCCCCAAATCACGGAGGCGCCCTCTCATCTTATCCCCCCCTACCGTGACCACCCGCACTCGTACGGCCCGCCGCGTCCCATGGCCGGCCGCTCTCCCTTTCCCGGTGGCCCACCTCCTCCCTTTCATGGCCGACACTCTCCCCCACTCCAACATGGCGACCCCAACCCCCGGGGCCGTCGTCGCCCCACTATCGACCCGGTGGTCATCAACCGGGCGGCACACGAAGCCCCCGGCTTCGACAAGGACGCCCTCAACCGGTCCATGAAGATGTCGGTCCCCGTCATGTGCCCGACCACGGACTTCAAGCAATGGAAGAGGACCTTCCTTAATTTCCTCTCCATCAAGGCCGCATACCTCATTCCTCAGCTGGCCATCCGCGACTCCGGCGTCTGGCTCGACGAACAAGCGCAACACTACGCCTACACGCTGCTCCTCCATGCAGCCAGCGCGAATAAGCGCGCTGACCAAGCCATGAAATGCATTTCTCCAGCACGCCCAGACTGCGCCGCCGCCGCGTGGGACATCCTTTGTGAACGCCTTGACTGTCGGTCTTTTGCTCGCTCCTTGTCCCTCTTGGACAATCTCACGGTCAGACAGCGCCCCGGTCAGTCACTCAGTGACTATGTCCACTACATGCGCCAGACCTTTGACGAGTACAACGACACATGCCAGTTGGCTGATGGCTCCGTTGCCATCCACCCCCACCACCTCGGTCTCCTCATGCTGCGCGGCATTTCTAGCAGCGGCCCACACGGTCAGGCGAAGCAATGCGTCATCAACGCCTTCGACACGGACTACATCATGTCGGCTGATGAAGTTATGGCGAGCATTCTACACCTTGCGCACAACATGGAAGACAACCCTGCTCCGGACGCAACCGCTCCGGACATATCACCTCCTCCCATCTCCGCGTTCGTCGCTGCGGGCCGCGGCTCGCACAGCGGTCGAGGCCCACCACACCGTAACCCTCGCGGCCAACGACCCAACAAGTGTGGCGTTTGTGGCAGCCTCCACCATCTCATGTCCGCGTGCAATGCCACTGATGACGCTATTCTTAAGTGGAATCTTGCCAAGCGTAGGCTGACAGTCCAGAAGTACGGCGCCGCCGACGGCACCCCCTCTGCTCACGCTGCGCTGCTGAGCGACGTCCCTGCCGACGACGCCCCCGCCGATGACACCGATTGCCTACCCACCTTCGCAGACTGCGTTGATGACGACGCTGACGACGAGGTGAGTGTCCCATTCAGCTCTGTGGCATTCTCCTCTTCCCTCGCCCCGGGTCGTAATCTGTCACAGTTTTGGGTCGTTGATTCCGCCTGCTCGATTAACCTCACTGCGTTCCGAGATGACTTCGTGAAATTCACGCCCCCCTCCACTCCCTCTCGCGTGGGCGGTGTCGGCGTTGACGTTAAGGGCAGTGGCTCAGTGCGACTTTCTGTCAGACTTGCCTCTGGCCAGCTAATTCACCGCACTGTGTATGCACTCTACACCCCTGACCTATCATCTCGTTCAGCACAGCGTATCGGCAGACTCCTTAGTGTCAGCTGGATGCAAACTCACAGCGGTTGTGAATTCATATTCCCCTCCAACTCTGACACTGGTTTGCTTTTGGTACCCACAGGCATGGGTATGCTAGAACCGTCCGGAAACGGTCTCTACCTCCTTCCCCACCAGCCGGCCCTCCCTTCCAGCCCATCCGCCCCGCCGGCACTTGACCCCTCCCCTCAGGTTGCCCTTACTGCCCAGTGTGATCCCGTCCTATGGCACCGTCGATATGGCCACCTCAACATGCAAAGCCTTCAGGCCCAACACACTCACGGTGTCCCGACTAGCCCTGTGTTAACTAGCGCTGTAACCAAAGTTTCGTGCGACTCTTGTCTCCTTCACAAAGCCACAGCTGCACCACGCAACACAGCCGCTTGCGCGAAGCCATCCCACCCCCTCCTCAACCTGTCCGCTGACCTCTGGGGCCCGGTCAATGTCCCCTCCCCACATGGCCTCCGCTACTGCTTACTCGTCATCGACCACCACACCAACTACATGTGGGTGCGGTTCCTTAAGTCTAAAGACGACGCATGTTCGGAATTGGAAACCATCCTCTTGGACATCAAACACCTGCATGCCCGCCATCACTCCCAGACGGGCGCGTTCGCACCGGTCCTCAAATTTGACTCTGACTCTGTGTTTGAAGCTGCTGTCACTCGCCAGATGTGCGCACACCTCGGCGTCGGGGTACAGTTCTCTGCCCCATACGCCCACCACATGCTCGGCAAGGCCGAACGTCCCTGGCGCACCATCCGGGACAATGCATCGGCGATGCTCCACAACATGGCCGTTCCCAACTCCATGTGGTCGTGTGCTGTCAGCACTGTTGTGTACCTTCGCAACCGCACGTACAGTCGCTCGGTCGGACCTAATGGGGGCGTCCCCCTCACACTCCTTACGTCGTCGGTGCCCAACGCCTCCAAGTTCCGCGTCTTCGGCTGCGCCGTTTTCGCCAAGGTCCCCGACAAACAACGTCGGAAACTCAGTGAAAAAGCATTTCGCGGCGTCATGGTGGGCTATCCCCCTGACGCACCCGGGTATCGTGTCTACAATCCGGAAACGCGTCGCATCACCACTTCCGTACATGTTGTCTTTCAGGAAGACACCCCAGGCTTCGACACACAACCCTCCGTCGACTCGGCCATCACCGACTCTTCGGACGACGTACCCGCAGACTCACCCCTATCCCACCCAATTGACCTCACATCACCCACACCCCTACCCCCCCCGCCAACACCTCGCCATGCTCGGCTCCGCTCCCACCCCATTCGCTACGGCGATATGGTTGCCCACCTGTCCGACTACCCACCCACACTCGTAACGGCGTGTTGTGATCCTGAACAAGGAAAAGCTCAAGAGGACATCTTTGAGCACCCTCACGTCCCCGACCTTGTCACTGGTCCCCCACACACACCTGCCGGCACGTCCCCTACTGCCATCGCCCTCCTCTCCGCCCGAGAGTGTGTGGAACCAAAATCCTACCGAGCTGCACTGGACAGCGCCCAAGCCACCCAATGGCAAGCCGCTATGCAACAGGAGTATTCCTCCCTCATCAGCAACGGCACGTGGGACCTTGTGGACCTCCCCCCCGGCCGCATGGTCGTTAACAGCATGTGGATCTTTAAAGTCAAGTCGGATACAGCCGGCGACGTCTCCCGCTTCAAAGCGCGGTTCGTCGCCAAGGGGTGCAGTCAACGCGCTGGACTGGACTACACGGAGACCTTCTCCCCGGTCATCCGCATGGCCAGCCTGCGTCTCTTCCTAACCATTGCAGCCGCCCGCGACCTTGAACTCTGCCAACTGGACATCGACACAGCGTTTCTCTACGCCCCCATCCGGGAGGATGTGTACATCCGCCAGCCCCTCGGCTTCACCGATGGAACGTCCAAGGTTTGTCACCTCAAGCGTTGCCTCTACGGCCTTAAGCAGTCCCCCCGCGAGTTCAACATGCTACTTCGTGCGTGGCTCGTCGACCATGGATGGCAACAATGCGTTTCTGACCCGTGCATCTACATCTACCGCGCCGGCCACGTCTTCGCCATGATCGCCCTGTACGTCGATGACATTCCCGCGGCCTGCAATGATGCCACCTGGCTCGCATCGTTCAAAGCCCAACTCGGCACACGGTTCAAAATCAAGGACCTAGGCGACCTCTCCCAACTCCTCGGCATGCACATTACCCGCGATCGCTCCACGCGCACAATCTCGCTGGACCAGTCCAAGTACCTGCGCGACATCCTCGCCAAGTACGGCATGTCTGACTCTAAGCCGTCGTCCCTTCCGATGGACCCAGGCTTCCTCGCCGGCCTTACACACTTGAACTCGCCTTCTCTCACAGGAGTGGCCAAGGACGTCTACCCAAGCCTCCTGGGCAGCCTTCAGTACGCCGCCGTTTGTACCCGCCCCGATGTCTCCACGGCATTGAGCATCCTCGGCTCTGCCCAAGCCTCGCCCACCGAGGCACACTTGCAGGCTCTGAAAAAGGTCCTCCGCTACCTCCATGGCACCATCAACATGCGCCTGACGTTGGGGGGGGGCATGGACCACAGTCTCCAACTCACAGGCTTTGCCGACGCTGATTGGGCCAACGACAGCAGCACCCGCAAGTCTCGCTCGGGCTATCTCTTCACCCTCGGACGCGGGCCAATCAGTTACAAGTCCAAACAACAGACTTGTGTGGCTCAATCCACGTGTGAAGCCGAGTACTACTCTGCGGCTGACGCCACCAAGGAGGGACTCCACCTCCGACAACTCCTGGGGGAAATCTTCGACTCCCCTATCACCGAAACCACCACCATCTGGGAGGACAACCAAAGCGCCATTGCATACTCCCAGAATGCCTTGGTCAGCGAGAAGACTAAACACATCGGCCTGAAGTGGCACTTTCTCAAAGACCACGTGGAGCAAGGGACCATCAAGTTGAGGTACCTCCCCACTGACCAGATGGTGGCTGACATGCTCACCAAACCCCTCCCAGGACCTGCACTAGCACGACACCGAAGTGCGATCCTTGGAGGACAAGACCCAATGCAACGCTTCATCCCGTAGCTACCTTCAGGGGGAGTGTTGTAAGTAATACCGCATACGTATTAGTTGCAGATAGCTACTGTAAGCTACTCTAGATATGATTAGTACATGTCTAGATCGGACATACCGATAAACTGTTTGACTCGGTACAGAGCTGTCGCTAGGCTACAGCTCTCACACTTCTGTTGTCCCGACACCACGCCTGTAGGCTGGTTGTCGCCTTAACTGTTCCGTTTGCGGGACTGTGACTGTAACTTTTGCGTACGTTATCTTCCACACTAACTGTGTTTGCATGGTTCAATATAGACTCCCTGTAAAAACAAAGTTGCAGTTTCTTCGGCAGTAATCGACTCTGTGCATGGCAGAAAATGGGCCATTCGAGTTAGATGGTCTACTACAATCAGCACACTGTTAAAGCCGTTGCTCTCAGGCAAGTGTGTCAGGTAGTCAAGACCAACTGTGTGCCACGGTCTGGGTGGAACAGGTAACGGGTAAAGAGTCGCGGCCATCTGAGGTCGAATCTTCGCTCGTCGGCACACGACGCAGCGTTCACAAAAATCTTTCACATCTTGGCGGATTCGTTTCCACCAGAATCTGTCGAGTGCTTTAGCAAGAGTGCTAGCAACTCCTCTGTGACCGGCTGACGAACTTTCGTGCAGCTCTGCGATCAATTTCAGTCGGAGCTCAGAGTTCTGTGGAATACAGAGGCGATTGAGACGCCAAAAGTACCCGTCTCTGGCTTCTATCCGGCTGTCTCTTGTCCACTCACCATCGTCCCCATAAAACGAATCTCGTGAGAACCCCTCGCGAATGAGATCAGCGAACTCAGGGCTCAGCTGCAACGCGTCAACAGTCAGTGAATTTAACTGTGCGTCTTCAAACAGCAGCTGGGACTTCCGTCGTAATTCTCGATCTGACGGAACCTCGCCATCCCAAAATAAGGGTACTGTGGCCTGAGGTACGAAGTCTGGTCGCCGGCTTAACGGGTCAGCTTCGTTCAGAGCTCCCTTGCGATATGCAAGTGTCATCGAGCCCACAAACGGTTGCAAATCCCGCAGGTATCTTGCTTGCCGCTTGTTCAGCCTGTTGTTCGGTTGCCTGAGCAGGTGCCGCAGTGTGTCGTGGTCTGTTACGACAAGGAACTTAGAACAGCCTTCAAGATAGCACCTCCAATGCTTGACAGCTTCGCATACGGCCAAAGCTTCTAAGTCGTACGCAGAGTAAGTGTTACCACGCTCAGCTGAATTCAGCTTACGCGCCCAGTAAGAGACTGGTTGAAGACCGCCTCCTTGGTCTTGCAACAGGACTGCTGCAATCCCCACTGTGGAAGCATCTGTAGCTACGGTGAACGTCGCGTCCGAGCCGACCTCCGGAAGGATCAGGCATGGCGCGGAAATGAGCCGTAACTTGAGAGTCTCGAAGGCTTCCAAACAGGCAGGCGTCAGCGTAACCTTCTGTGGCTGGGACTTCCGCAGTAAGTCCGTCAATGGAGCCGTAAGGTCGCTAAAATGGTGTATGAATCTCGCATAGAAGTTGCAGAACTGTACGAAACTGCGAACCTCCTTCTGCGTCTTGGGCACTGGCCAGTCTGCAACGGCCTCGACTTTCTTTGTGGAAACCGAAATTTTTCCGGCTGACACAGTGTAGCCCAGATACTCCATTTCTTGCAATCCGAAGAAGCATTTCTTAAGGCGCAATTTCAGCCCTTCCTCCTTGAATCGCTGTAGCACTAGACGCAGGTGCTCCAGGTGCTCTTCCAGAGTTCGACTGTAGATACAGACGTCATCCAGGTAGACTGTCACGAACTTATGTAAAAAGTCGCGAAGTATGTCGTTCATCATCCTCTGAAATGTAGCTGGTGCATTACACAGGCCAAACGGCATGGCGACCCATTCCATTAAGCCATCAGGGGTCTGAAAAGCCGTCTTGTGAACGTCCTGATCACGCACTCGAACTTGCCAGAATCCAGAAGCGAGGTCGAGGTGTGTGTAAAAGTTCGCGTCCTTAAGTTCGTCCAGTGTGTCGTCCACACGCGGTAGCGGGTAAGCATCTTTACGCGTAACCTCGTTAAGACCGCGGTAGTCAATGCAAAGACGTAGCGAGCCATCAGCTTTTCGCACAAAAAGAATTGGCGAGCCGAATTCACTGTAGCTGGGGCGTATCAACCCAGCTTCCACTGCGTCTTTAAGCTGTCGATTAAGCTCAGCGCGCTCTGCGGGTGACAATCTGTTCAGACGTTGACGTCGCATCGGGCCAATTGTTTCAATGGGATGATCCCACTGTCGGCTTACAGGTGGAGAGTCGACAGGTCGCAGTAACTCCGGGAAGTCATCAAAGAGTAAAGACCGGAAGTTATCACGTTGTTCTGCTGTTAGTTCCTCTCCAGTGTGAAAGTCTGTCGTTTGTTCAGCGACTGACGTAAGTTCAATGACGTAAAAATCAGCATGACGTCCTCTGCTGCGGCGCGTCTTGCGCATGAGCTTCTGAACTTTCGTAGACGACAGGAGTAGACACTCAGGGCGTCGTTCCTCGAGTGTAGTCTCCACAGCTGTGCCGTCCATTAGTGTAAAAATTCTGGTTGTACCAAATTGTAAAGAGGCCTGTTCGTCATCAAGCCATGGTAAACCCAGGATTAAATCAGCTGTGCGTAAATCACGTAAGACATAAAAAGTCCGGTGAAACTCGTGTCGAGCCAGCTCAAAAGTGACGTCGCAGACTGTCGTAGAAGTCACTCGTTGTCCATTAGCGAGTCGAACTGGGGTTTTACTGGCAGACTTCCGAGTCTGTAAAGCAAAGCGTCGTACAAAGTCCTCTGACACAAAATCAAGTGTCGCAGCACAGTCCACTAATCCAGAAATGTGGTGTCCGCCATCAGGAGTTTTCACAGTCAGCTCAGTTCGAATTAACGGGCGAGCTTCCGTGAGGTCAGTCAGTAGGGCTGTAGCTGTCGAAGAAAATTGTCGCAGCGTAGCGATGGACTGTTCCGAGTCGTCTGTTGGTACAGGTACCGAGTCGGGTTGATCAGGTGCTGTAGGTTCTGGTGAGTCGTTAAACGCACAATCTGCGTCGACTAACCACAGCTGTACAGGCCAAGGGGCTGGAGCAACCACCTCCTGTTGCGCTGGATTCTCCAGTGACTGACGTGTAAAAAGCTGTGTCCTTGCTGGGAATTCTTGATAGAGTTTCCAGTGCTTAGTCACCTGAGTAAATTTCGCCCACTTCGGTAGTACAAATACAGCCATCGTAGATGTCGGAGATGTTCGACGACAATCCTCAAAATGCTGCGCAATCTGCTCAGCTAACTCCCAGGGTGGGTTGATGAACACCCTCTCTCCTGTTAAGTCTCTGTCTAGAATCGAGTCACTCGGCGAACAGTGAGGTAAGTCACCGTGCGAGTTAAGACCTTCATCATCAGCACATCCTTCCAACGTGAAGTTGAATCGTGCATGCAGAGGGTCAAAGACTGAGTCAACCAGTTTCCAATCAACTGAACGTCTGGTTACAGGTTTACGACTCTGTCTCTGCTTAGTCTGACGACGACGACCTGCTACTTGCGTTACAGGTGTCGCAACTGTAGTCGATGGAGATGTCGAAGAGTCTCGACGACCTCTGTCGCTAACAGTGTCTCAGAATGAACAGTAGATGTAGCCGGCTGCTCCAGTTCATTTGTAGAACAGCCTTGCCACCATCATTGCTTCTTAGGTTGCATTGGTGCCTTGCCTTTGAACTCCGGGCATTGGAACAAACGGTGTCCCTTCTTGTGGCACTTGAAGCAAAGTCCTTCGTCCATGTGTCGCTTACGCTCCTCAGCTGTCATTGCATTTGCGATTGAATTAAAATCTTCGCGACCGGATGGTTGACCACGTCCACCATTGTTGCCACCACGACCACCATTGTTACCACCTCCACGTCCACGTCCGCGGCCTCGTCCTCGGCCACCCTTGTTACGTTTCCAGACGTTAGAGGCTTCCTCAAAAGGGTCTTCAAGGTTGCGCTTGCGAGAGGATTGGGTAGATGGTCCAGCAGCAGACCTTGCATTGCCTAATTCCGGCGAGTCTGTCACGACGTCATTCAGAAAGTTTTGTAGCTCCGCGAGCGTAATCTGGTAACCTAGTTGCGCTCGGTGTGATCTAGCCAGTCTCTGGAGGTCCACGTTTGCAAGACCAGTAATGAAGCGTACACACTGTACCTCCGCTGTCAGGTCTTGACGAGAACGGCGTAAGTAGTCGTTGTACTTCTTAGTAAAAAGCGCGTAACTCATCGTGTTGCTCTGTGTAAAACTTAGCAAAGCGTTAATTGCGTCATCCTGAATGTTCGGAAGAAACGTAGACTTGCGTATCTCCGCAACAAGCTCGTTGTACGTAGATGGAATTGGAGGATGATTTTTCCGGTTCAACCACCATCCACCAAGGAGTCCAGAAAACTGTGAAGTAACCCAGAACACTGCATCGTACGAGTCAGCTGCAATCCCAAGCATTACAAAACGCTGAGGCTGAGCTTCGAGCCAATCCTCCAGTACAGGTGGGTCTTGACCATTCTGGTACGGTGAAGTAATGGCAGCCTTACGCTGAGTCTCCGTAAGAGTCACTGATAGTCCTGCCAAGTTGTGGGTAGGCATCGGCATTCCCACTCGTAAATCTGTAGGTCCCACTCCAGTCAGTCGGTTGATGTGTCCAACAATCAGCAGCCAGACAGAACCAGAGTCGACCGTTGTAAACCGGGGGTACATGTGGAGCTGTCTCGGGATAGACGTGTCTTCATGCATGACTGGAACATGTTGTGTCATTGCTCGATAGAAAGATTCCCACTGAGTCACGTAACCAAAGTGAAGTAAATCACTCTTGTGCTTCTCAGCACGAAGTAACCCAGTCTGTGCAGGCGTAAGTGTCAGACCGTCAGTGTTGATGATTTCCGGGACGACGTAAGTGCCATCCGGATTAACTGTCGACTGTTCCAAAACAACCTGCTCGACCTGAGCAGGTGTACGTAAGTTGCTCGTAGCAAACAGGACAGGAATAGACGCAGAGTACACGGAAACAAGCTGTCGTCCTTGAGGTAGCGTAACGTTCACAGGTTCACCACTCAACAGCGTCAAATCATCCGGTGTCAAAACAAGACCGGTCTCCTCGTGTAATTCGCGAATAGCAGCGTCGACAGGCTCTTCGTTGGGTAAGACAGAGCCAGCAGGGAACCAAGTTCTACCAGTACGAGGCTCACGCTGAAACACCAACTTCAAATCCGACCGTTTAGTTCCTCCAACGTGAATTACCAACACCACGTAATGACCAGGTCCAAGAGAAGCCATCTCAACTCAATCAAACAACGTCGAGCAGTTCAATAAGCGAACGAAAGCGTGCGTCGACCAAAGAGCTCCGAAACCAGTGTGGCGGTTAGCCTCTGAAAGCTAAACGCTAGCACAAATCTGTTCTAGTCTGTCTAGCTCTGTGTCGTAAGATTGCAATTGATGTTGTCGAGAGGTAATTGATGAAAGATGTTTCACTGCTGTACTTGGGCAGTAGATGTTGTAAATGAACAAAGGAATTGTTAAAAGGTTCTGTCACCTCCCTCTACTGCACTGGGCTTAAATAGGTTTCAGCCCAGACTGGTTACGCCTGCAAGCTATGCTTACGTGTCAGGCGTTAGTGCTGTTCAACCGTCGTCATCTGCCTCGAGACGCGGCCTGCCTAGCATTGGGTTTCACGACGCGGCTCCTTCTGCATTGGAGAGCTCGTTCTGGCGCGTCATCTGGCTAGTTAGATTAATTATGCATATCTGTACGTACCGGGAGGTACTGGTCGTACTGTAGCATCAGCACCATTACAATATTGCAGTAGCGACGTACCCACGAGTATACGTCCGTCCTGTGGAAAAGCACGAATTGGAATTCGTAACGAGTACCTGTACAATGTCCTGCAATGTACTGTTGCAGGACTGTACTCGTCACATGGGCACATGGCCGCAACAAGGGGTGCTTATGTTGTTGGTGTTGCTACAGGGGGTGATGCTATTGTTGTTGTTGCATGTGTTGGTGCTAGTTGGCGGTCGGATGTTGTTGTTGTTTTTACTCGTGGACAACGGCTGCGGTTGCATGGTCTAATGGTGTTGTCACCGGTGGTGGTGTTAGTGTTGTGGCAGCTGCCGTTGTTGGTTCGCGGTCAAATGTTACTCATGTTAATGGTGGGTGAAGGGTTGCAACTAGAGGTGTAGTTGTTGCTTGTGGTAGTGATGTTGTTGCTGCTTTTGCTAGTGGTAGTGGGGGTGCTACATGTGGGGTTTTTTGCGGTTGTTGGTGTTGGTTGGCGGTTGGCTATCGCTTCATTTACTAGCGAACATAGAGATTTTACTTGGAGGGCGGTTGGTGATGTTGATGTTGGTGTTGTAGTAGCCATTTTTGCTAGTTCACGGCCAGCTCTTGCACATGATGCTTGTGGACAAAGGATTACTCATGGTTTTGCTTTATGGTTGTGTTGCTCCTACATGTGTTGTTGTTGTTGTTGGATGGCGTCTCGCTGCTATTGTTGTTACTCGTGTTGGTGGGCTTCGAATATTGCTATAAAGACTACGAATAGCAATATTGCTCGTAGCGGGGAGGCATTGAAGAGTATAAGGCTACAAGGCCTTGAAGACTTGCTACTAGTGCAGTTATTCCTCTTGGTATTGTAGCTTATACTAGTGTTGCATGTGTTCATTCTTGTTGGCGGCCGGTTGCTTGTATTCGTGGGTAGAGGACTGCAACTAGTGGTGTTGTTACTAGTGGTATTATGAGGTGCTATTTTGGTTAGGCTAAGTTGGCAACCTTAGACTAGTAGTAGAACCTAATCTCTGGATATAATTATACAGCGTAGAGAGAATTAGTAAGATTGTCTTAGGAACATGGTTTCTTACAATCTGAGTGTGGCGTAAATCTGATATGTACCGGTCTGCGTGTCCCCTCGGCCATTAAGTCCCCGTCTTAAATATCCACGCCTCGTATGTTCTAGAAACAGCCTTAGAACATGTAGCTTGTGTTGTCTGCTAACTAAACCAAACTATTACTAGTGATACATATTATCTGAGATTATATGTACCGTCTATCTAACCTTATCGCACACGCTCTTAGAACTATCTAGAGACGAACTATCTAGAAGAGATACTGCTAGTAACTATGTATTGTCTAGCTAGAGAAAATACGGCGATTTAGTTGTACTGCCGTGATGGCAATAAAAGAGTCACTGAATATCGCTAAGATACAGATACCATTTAGAGGAAATAAATAATGTTAGATACTAGCACTTAGCTAAATAGGTTGGCGCCCGCCGGCGGCGCAGCGGCGGCGGCCCCGGAGAGGGGTGCGCTCGCAGGCCCGTCGGCATCCCCTCACCTCCCCGTGGTGGGCGCTGGAAACCCCGTAGCCGTGCCAGGCCTGGCACGGTAGGGGGCTAAGAGGGCCGACAGCTCGATCCGTGGGATCAGCTGCTGTCGGGAAAGCCCTGTACATAGGGCTTTTGAAAAAATAATTTATGTGCACTACCGGCGCCAAGATCTCCCGCTCGGCCCGTCCGATATGTTCTTTTCGCGTACAGATACTCCTAGATACAGCCTTACTTTTAGGAGCGGGACCTGTACTACGGCAGCGTTTGATGGCGAGGAGGGTACGGCCGGATCAGCGGTGGGAGGCGGGTGTTGGAGCTGGTGGTGGCCAGCCGGGAAGCAGCGCCATGAAAGGGCGCTCGCTAGCTGTCGACCAGCTCTGTGCCGGTCGAACCTTGCCGAGGGGTGAGGCAAGACATGGCACAGGATGGTGGCTAGTCGCAGACGGAGGAGCGGCTTCAGGAGGCGGCGGCGATCCTTAGGATCAGCCGCCGCCGGAAAGCCCTGTACGGAGGGCTTTTTTGGATACTAAAAATAATGTCCGTACCCGGCATCGAGCTAGTTGGGGAGTAGCACCAGGGTAGGGCGCTCACTAGCGCGTCGCTACGTCGTCCAGCGTCAGCTCCCGGGGGGAGGAGTCAGCTGGGACGGCAAGGAGGACGGTCGCGACGGGAGGAGCGACACGATCTGGCGGCGACGACCCTTTTTTTGGGTCGGCGCCGCCGGAAAACCCGGCACGGAGGGTTTTGTTTAATTCCGGGCGCCCGCGGCCCGCCGGATCCGGCTACGGTGACCTTCCCCCCCCTTCTTCGACACCCACTACCCCGACAGACCTTCATACTCCTAGGAGTCCTTGAGCGTGGGCCCGGGTGAGCGCGGAGGCCCCCGCTCAAGAAAAGGCTGCTCGGTGGACGCGCGATCAGAGGGGGGAGGGTACGGCCACAGGCCGGAAAACCGACAGGTACCCGGGTACCAGACAGAGAAAAAACCGGGGAAATGAGCGGGGAAAATTCAGGCGCGGAGGCAGGAGCGCTAGTTTTTTCTATGTCTGTGTGTCTCGGTCCCCCCCACCTGTCCTCGAGGTGATGGGGGACCTCGACACGGAGGACCGCCGCGTCGGTGGACGCGGCAAGACCTTGGGGCGGGGTTTGCGGGATGGAGCGGCGGGATCGACGAGCGACCGCGCGAGGAGGGGTTTTTTGCCAGCCTTTCCCCTCCTACCTTCGGCAAGACCGAAGTCACGCGGGAGCTAGATTAGGCTGGCCCGTCGTCCCTCCCGAACGCCGACCGGCCTAGGCCGGTCGACACCCCGGTTCGGCGGGAGCGGGCCGTGCATCGTGAAGGTCGAGCAGCAGTTTAGTTTTGCATTTCTCGACAAGTGGATTTTAGATCTGTTTTTCTTGATTACAAAATTATTAGCTGTTACTGCCATTGGAGAGGTTGGGATTAGTGGTTCACGGTCTACCTCACGCTTCTAAGTCCTGTATGGCATAGCATAAGAGGGGGCCCAGAGACTCCAGCCGGTTTTACTGGTATTGGAGTGTTTAATTTCAAACTTCAAATTTCAATAAATAGGCTAGGATATGACATTCTCCCCTCCTTAAGCACTAGCGTCCTCGTTGTGCAGTACTTAGGGTCTTGGTTTCTTGGGGGTTCTTGTAGGCCAGCGATTGCGAAATCAGACAAAGTCAGGGGTGCCAAAAAATTCTCGATAAACATCCGTTCGAAGAAATTCGGAAAAGATGCTTGAGTGGTTGACTCCTTGCATAGGTTCCCAAGTGTCCTTGCTAGGTACGTTGAACGATGCTGCCCAACGGACCTTAAACAAAAGTCCCGTAGTGCCGTTGGAGCTACAAGCCACGTCGAGTATTTGTTCGACTTCAAATCGCTTCGCATCGTGCACAATCGGAATTGGCTGCGCACTGTTGGCATGTTCTGTTTCCGAATTCCATTTCTCCAGTAGACTGGCGTGTACAACATCGTAAATCCGTATTCCGGGGGGTAGCTTAAGCCGAAATGCAACCGGGGAAACTTCTTCCGTAATGAGAAACAGTCCAATGTAGCGGTCGCGTAGTTTAGAACATGGTTGCTGTACAAACCGTAGATTTGTCGCCTTGAGCTTAACCTTGTCGCCAACTGTGAAAGGTACTAGTAACCGGTGCCGATTTGCAACATCTTGCATGTGTGCGTGGGCCGCTTTGACGTAGTCGTGGGCAAATCTGTTCATCTCGACCATAATCTTTACTTGCTCCAGTAAAGTACGGCTAGGCTCGTTATCTTCAAATGTAGCCGTCGTTGGAGATGTCGGCTCGAATCCCAGCGTCGCCTTAAATGGAGACATAGTCGTTGACGTAGAAACCGCTGCGTTGATCGCAAACTCCACGTTGGTAAGGCGTTGAACCTAGTCGTCGTGCAAGGGGTGCACATAGCATCGTATGACTTGCTCTCATGTCTGGTTTACTCGTTCAGTTTGGCCATCCGTCTGGGGATGATAGCTCGTAGAAATATTGAGCTTGGTGCCAACAATCCTCAATAGGGTTTGCCATGAGTCGCTCATAAACCGGGGATCTCGATCGGATATTAATTTCCGTGGTAAGCCAAAATGCCGAAAAACAGCGCGGTGCATAACTTTTGCTAATTGCTCCGTTGCAATCGTTTTCGTAATTGGCTCGACAATCGTCCGTTTCGTAAGCATACAAACGAATACCACCACATCATCATACC
This sequence comes from Tetraselmis chui, assembly GCA_026401115.1. Classification (NCBI taxonomy): domain Eukaryota; kingdom Viridiplantae; phylum Chlorophyta; class Chlorodendrophyceae; order Chlorodendrales; family Chlorodendraceae; genus Tetraselmis; species Tetraselmis chui. The sequence goes on from JAPMLY010000005.1 coordinate 429,210, forward strand.
CATCGCACTCAGGAAGGTCCGTAATCAGGTCAAGCGATACGTGCTCAAAGGGCCTGGTCGGTACCTCGCGCGATTGAAGGAGTCCATAAGGCTTGTGTCGCGCTACCTTGTTGCGTTGGCAAGTAACACAGCTGCGTACATAGTGTTTTACTGTCCGCTTCATGTCAGGCCACCAAAACGTCCGGGTCAACGTTGCCAATAGTCGAATAATACCAGGATGTCCCGCGGTCGGTGCGTCGTGTAGTTCGTACAGTACTCTTGACCGCAATGTAGAGACGTTCGGCACATACAGTCTTGTCCCGTAGGCGTACAAGAGTCCATTTGATTGACGTACCAGCCAGGTAGGCAGAGATTTCCGGGTATGCATGTATTTATCCGAGTCACAAGCGTTTTTGATTTCCGCATGAAGTCCAGAGTCAGGATGTAACCGGGATTCCAGGGAAAACATCTGCGCGTGTAACTCGCATTCTGCTTCGTCGTTGGTCCAATCGCGTAACAATTGCAGCTTTTGTAATGAGTCCTTCAGGTCAGGTCGGCGAGACAGAGCGTCTGCATGGTTGACTGCTCTCTTCTTGTACACGATGTCCATCTGTCGTTGATAAGGCGCTAAAACTTGAAGCCATCGCACCTGTCGAGTAGAAAAATCGCGCTGCCGAAAGAAGTGTCGCAACGTGTCGTGGTCCGTAATTACCCTAAATCCCGCCGCGCCATCTAAGTAGCAACGGAATTTTAGTAGAGCGTCGCGAACTGCCAGTTGCTCTTGTTCGTGGACATGGTAGTGTACCTCATGCTTGTTCATCTCAGGTCTTGGGAATGACCCCGCCCGTTCCACCGCTCCTTGCCAGTGTATAGCTACACTATTCTCAGTGATTGAGTAGCTCCCAAGCAATACATTGGTTGATACGATTGGCAGCGCACACACAAATTTGCGCGCAATTTTTCAGTAAACGACGAAATTGTGACAATGTACTTCATGTGCATCATAGAGGTAACTACATGTTCACTATTAAAGGTATCGTAACTATGGAAAGCAGCGGGGATGGATCGACATGGGTCTCAATGCATTGTCTAGGCGCAATCCTTAGTTCTTCAATTTCCCTATTGATAGAACATTTAGAATGACTCAAATTTGTAAAAAGCGTTATTTTCACGGATTATATTGTGACATCGCATCGCGATGGGATGGGACGGGGAGGGACGGGACGGGACGGGCACATGAGAACGTAAATACGCGTGGATTTTTTCACTCCGTCTAGATGCCGTGTCGTACCACGTGTTGTCAATGAGTGCCGTGTCGAGGCGGCGGCCCACTCCCAACTCTCCCATTGCAGAGAAGTTGAGGCTGGGAGGAATGCCGGGCTACTGAGTCGGCCTCGAGCTCTAGCTACCTACGTCCCCGCCAAGTGAGAGTACGTGTGTATGTGTGTGTGTGTGAGAGAGAGAGAGGGAGAGAAAGAATGTCGGTGTGTACTTAATGCGGGGGGGGGGCGTAGGTCCTATCACCACCACCCATTAACATGAGGCCAAGATGCGCTACTGGTGTTGCACTATCTGTACTGTGCCCACTCAATTTATTTTTTCCATAACTCGTCGCGAAAGAGAGACTGGGGGCCATCATCCCGGACAGTATGTACTTACATTTCCCTCGACCACATTACCCCACTTCCGCGATATATTCCCATAGTGCGATGATCGCTCCCACGATGAACCCACACCCGTATCCACCTTCCCCGGCCGGGCTGCTTAGTTATGGTGTGCTTTGGAATTAAGTTAGGCAAGCATGGGGGGCCGGGTAATAATTCAGCTAAACTCGACTCAGCTGGTGTCCGCTGGAGTATGCAAAGCTGACAGTAAATTTCGCAGTTGGTAACTGATTTGCTTCGTTCGCTCGCTCGCGTCTGTGTGGCTTTGAGTATGTTTATGTGTGTGTGTGTGTGTGTGTGTGTGTGTGTGTGTGTGTGTGTGTGTGTGTGTGTGTGTGTGTGTGGCTTTCACGCTAATTTGGCCAGATTATAATAGCTAATCGGGGTGTCGATGCGATGTCAACGATAGTTGATAGAATGATATGTGTGACGTACAACAACATCGGATTCTTTGTGTTGTTCTGTAGAGATAGCCAGAAACAACAACAGAAATAAAACCGTTTGCAGTTTGTGTTAAACTCGCTGCAGGCGGTGCCACAATTTCAGAGTCAGCCCAAGATTAGGGAATACTCATTGCTCTTGTCACAACCAACACCGTTCAATTTGACTTCAAAATAAATATTCTCAATAAGTAGCGACATTTACATGAATCCTACTTTATCCACGAACCCTTTGTAACTTTTTTCGCGTTCTTTTCGGGATGCCCGTAAAATTGAGGTAGACCTTCCCCAGTTGCACTGTACCCGTCCGTGCATATTTCGGGGTCCTTGTAGCCAGTCGCTACTCCAGGTACAGGTACTCGCCAATCGCTACTCCATGTACAGGTACTCGCCAATCGCTACACGACATCCACAATCGTCGCTTGGATACGCACTTGCGCTTCGGGGTCGGCGCCCGCGCTCGTAGTCGGAGAGGAGATGAGCACGCCGCCCGTGACATCCCCGATCGTCGCTTGGATACGCACTTGCCCTTCGGGGTCGGCGCCCGCGCTGATAGACGGAGAGGCGATGAGCACACCGCCCATGACATTGTTTACAATGCGCTGACCCAGCGATATGTTTGAGTAGCTATGCGCGTGTACAAAGTACGAGTCGGGCTCGGCAATCGACAACACGTCGCCACGGATCAAGTTGGCACCTGGAGTGAAGTCATACAACGATTGCGAGCTAACGCCGCGGCGGAACACCAGCGTTCCGGATAATGCAACGTTTCCTCCACTCGGCACGACATTTGGATCCACTTCGGTGTATCCGGACACACCGCGCAAAGGCTGGCCCATCGTGTCCATCGTCCATGGATCATAAAGATGTCCAGATGTGTGGTTGCCGCCAAACATATCTTCATTCATTTTCGCCCCATACCGCGGGAATCTCCCTCCGCTATCGATACCGACGTTTATGAGAGGCATTTCTCTATATAACGAAAAACACAATGGACCCGAACAAGACTGTGTTCTGGACGCTGACAAGTCATGGCGAGGACATGCCCAATCCGATTCGGGACTTGGTCTTGTCAGTCGCCAAACGTTACCTCGTGAAGAAGGGGACGGCCGTGCTTCCGATGATCACCACCTTCGATGACGATGAGGTGGCCGACGATGAGGACCTTAGTCAATATGTATTTGAGAGAACCGGCGTCGTCACACAGTGGCGTTCGGATCATCTGTGGGATATCGTGCCCACCGGCGAGGAAGCTGCGGGCACCTGCTTGCCGACCGAGCCCACTTGCGTCAAGAATCCGCTTAGTTGTGATAAATGCGGTGCCACATTCACAAACAAATACGCCAAATATGATCACAAGCGGCGGGGGAAGTGCTCGGGCACTAAATAAAAACGGCGTCGTATTTTTTATGTAAATCAATTAACAACAATGGTGTTCCGTCGCATTCTAGTAAACACCGAGAACCGTGTCGATGGTGATCGCAAGCACTTTTTCTTTGGGGTTGATGGCGACGTCGCATATGATTTCATCGGCAAGCGTCTTCATGCCGCCATCGAGTGGATTGATACTGTCCGGTATAGCGAGGTTGGCAATGACCACGCCACTATATCTGCGAGTCACGGTTCGGCGCTCCTCCTTGAGTGCCTCAGCTTTGCGCAAGCAAACACTTGGCAGTCGTGGAACGGCAGCCCAGCCCGAACCATGTGTTTACTTCAAAACTACTTGCAAAGCGGTGTGTACGGCATATGCCAGGACCACGGCTATGCGAGGACAAAGCACATGGGCGTCACTTGTCCCGGCGATGTTTTGAACGCCTTCGGGTCACTCGAATTCCGCATGTCCGTTTTCAATGGATCTACCGTGCGCCCGTGCACCGCCGCCGCCGCCATGGAGCCGTACACCTTCTCACTCGTGTTGTGGACGGACGACACCGACCTCCCTTCCCCTGTCGCATTCCCGTGGTATCGCGCTTGGGTGTGCAGCGCGAATCGGACGAGCGGTAGCGTGCAAGATGCCGTTGTTCCGTTCCGGCTCACAACGTCATCCAACGCGCTCAGTGAAGGCGGCGGCACATGGATGGTTGGGTGCGATTTTTGGTCGCCCGTCAAACACGACTCCGCCAACCTCTCCCCCGGACTCACTGTCAACCTGAGTGGCTTGATCGCCAACGATAATTAAAGCAACACTTTCCTCCCTCTAGTTCGGTCGTACCGAGGCGGCGAAGAAAAGTTCTTTGGGCTGCGGTTGAGCATCAAGCCTCTCGCCAATGACCACATCGGGTTCAAAACAGTGACGAATCCGGACTCCATTTCGGAAATCCGGATAACATTGCTCGATACCTCAACTGGCGTCGCGCCCGCAGACAGCAACTTGCTCGAGGAATACATCTTGAGCTTGATTGTTTACCGAGTCTAGGCGGGTCGATCACTTGGTCACCGAGCACTGCCCATCTTTGATCACCATGCGCCCGTCGAAGTGGGCAAACGAATCAAGTCGCATGGCGTTGCTTGTAGCGGTGGCCCAAGACTGGGACAGGAACACATCCTTCCCGCGCGTGTCCACGCCGCTCATTGCCCTCGAACCCGAGTTGGTGAGATACTCCGTGTCCTGCGCCAACACGAAAGCGGCGTTGCTTGCCCCGGCTGTCGTCACCTCAAACTGACTCTTTTTGACCTGCACCAAGTCGTCCACCACGCCGAGCGCGTGCTGCGCCTTGAGAACTTCCGCAAATGTCTCCGTGGTGCTCCGCACGGGCTGAGGCGGGTATTGCACACCTCCAATCTCATACTGCCACTCGGACAGCTGCGGGTTGGGCCTGTTACTGATGGTTTTGGCGCTGGGGCTCGTCATATTGGAAGTGAACCGGTAGATGCTATACAACGCCTTGACGCTCGCCAGCGAAAACGGCACCAACGTATACTCGTTGGCGGTACCGGAGGGAATCGTGGCACTCACGTTTTCGAAGGATTCGTATGCGAAATCCAGCTCCTTGGGCAACTTGGAGATGGCCGCCGGATCCATTTGGATATACTCGAGGACAAGCTCCGGAGCGGTAACGGTCCACGCGGACGCGGCGGTGTCCTGAACGCAACCCACGTTCTGATTGGTAAGAGTCAACTCGAGACGAAGGTCGCCCCCGGAGCAAGCGTAGGCTGGAAAGTATTTGGGCTGCATCGTTCCGATGATTCCAGAGATGATGGGAATGCAGACGCTCAACGTTCCACCATTGGCAGACACAGTCGCGCCGGTGCGGACGGTCGACTCGTGCTCGCCCTCCAGCATCGCCTGCACGTTCTTGTTGCCCTGGAAGTCTTTGATCATGCACGCCAGGGCGCCGTATGAGCGAATCTGCTCGATCAAGTTCGAGCCATGATACAGCTCCAGGGATTCAATCAAGGAGTCTGCGGTGTAGTCGACGGCTAGGGTGTTCGCGTCCGGGTTGGTCAGGGTGAACTTGAGGTAGCTCTGCCTACCGTTCAAAACCTGATTGGGGCGGCGGGTCGGGATGTGAAACAACATTGTGTCAGCGGGGTTGAACGTCGTCTTGTTGTAGGACGGCACGTTCTGCCGCTTGATCTCACCGGAAGCCGCCTGTGGCTTCTTTCCGTACTTGAGCGCATCAGAGAATACGACTGCAGAGGGTCCGTAGGCACCAGACATCATTGATTAATCATACGCGCAGATAAAAAAAATTCGCCGTCTAAAGAATAGTAGCATGCTTGGCACCAAACGTTCCGCGTCTCAACTGCTCGGATCCAAGCGCAGTCACGTCGATCTCATCGGCGCAAAGGTTGTCCCACATACTCCCGAGGTGTCGGGAACCAAAAATAAAAATGATGATGGCGCCCCGCCCACCACCAAAGAACCAAAACTTGAGAAGTGAAAAAAGGCATTGCTGTAGCTGTCGGAAGCTGCCGGGAAGCTGCCAGGAAGCTGCCAGGAAGCTGCCAAGAAGCTGGGGGAAGCTGCCAGGAAGCTGCGATGCAACAACGACGGAGGACAAGTGAGTGTGATTTTGTACAAGTATAGTTAACAAATGGACGACACGGTTGACGTCATACGACGGGCGTCGGGTAAGCCGGCGGCCGTCTGGCGTGCGGTGGTGCGATGCGCCGACGAACACGGTGCTGAAATAATGGGTTGGCGGGATCCGGAATATTTCTATCATGTTATCCGGATTATCAACTTGATGCCCCGCGCTACCTCCTCCGCCCGCCGCACATGCTTGCCTACCGACCCCACCGCCTTGGAGCTCTCGGCACCCCGTGCCCACTCACGTCGTCTCAAACGCAACGCCGGTGTTGAGGGGGCGTGGCGACGACGATTTTGAAAAACCCCTCCCCCAGATTCGGCCCTTCGATTTTCACCCTCGGCCCTTGGCTCTCGGCCACACATGCTTGCCTACCGACCCACCGCCTAGGATGCTCTCGGCACTCCGTGCCCACTCACGTCGTTTCACTTTGTTAGCGCAAGGTGACGTGATGACGGGAGGGCACCCTCGCCCGAAAGTGCCTTCCGGCTCTTTGGTGCGTTGGTGTTGATGGTGCTGTGATGACGACGTTTTTAAAAACCCTTCTAGGGTGGGTACCTTCGGCGTTCGGGCGTTCGGCTAAAGCCGAAAGCCGAAAGTACTTTTTTCGTAAAAAAGTTCTCTAAATCCTCTACACCATCTACACCTCAAGCTGAAAAAAAGAGAGAAAGAGAGAAAAAGCATACTGAAACAGTGTGAAACCGAGGGTGTTGAGGAGCTCAACACCAAGCGACAATCCTCAACACCATCTACACCAACATGCCCACTGATCCCACCGCCAAGGATGCTCCGGGCTCTAACATGCCCACTGCGCCTGCCGGCGAGGGTGACGTTTTTTACACCACAAACGGTCCGTATCTAGCCTCGTAAGCGTCACACAAGGCGTCCACCAACGCTCCCGGTACCCTCCAAAGTGTTTCTGTGGGGCATCCCACACTCCGCCTTCCGTTCGTCAGCCTCGAAAATCCCTTTTGTGCAGTGAACTCGTGGTAACCGTTGCGTTCGAAGAAGCCGCACGGCGTCGCGGGGCTGCATGCTTCCAACGTCACGTTCAAATTAGTCCAGACGTTGGTGTGCTTGCGATACTTGAACCCGTACTTGCAATACGAGCACTTCTTGCGGTAGCTCTTAAACGGGTGCATGAAGTGACGGGTGTGCAAGAAGCCACTTGCCGGATTCTCCAGAAACCACGCGTTCGGCATCACATACGCGATGATGTCCAACGCCGCCTTTGCGGTACGGTCCGCGGTATCGAAGTCCCGGAGTCCTTGGCGACAACGAGCATACTCAGTGCACGGCGGCGACGCCCACACCACGTCGAAAGGTCCCACTTCGCCGTAATCCCACTCGGTGATGTCCACACAAATATCGGGATCGAACTTTGGTGATATGTCTACGCTTACCACCTCGCACCTCGGCCACCGCTGGCGCATCGCTTGGCCGACCGATCCCGTGCCGCTGAATAGCTCAAGCACCCGCATTTTTTTGACATTGGCAATGAAAATGTTTCTCGGCCAAGCCCCGCGGCGATTAAAATTTTTCTCTTGCAGGAACAAATGGGCGAGAACAAAGAGAAGCAGCGCCTTCGAGCCCTCCGTCGACGCATTTTTGATGACAAAGTCCTGACGCTGGCGACGCTGAAAGACTCCGGGCTCACATGGAGCGACATGAACAACATTCGCGCGATTGCGGGCTTGGAAAAGCTCCCCGTTCCGGATCGCATTATTCAGAGACCAATCCGGAACGGTCGGGATTTCAACTTGGATCAGTTCAGTGCTACCGTCACCGAGCTAGTCGGCTCCCCCTTGCTCACGGACGACGGACAGCCCAAGCGAACCGCTACTGGCGAGACCCGAACTCTCTCCGCTGCAACAATCAACTCGTGGCTGCAAACCGTGCGGTTGGTCATCGGCAAAATTGGGGACACAACGAGGTTTATGGAAACTCTCCGCGACGCCGACAAGGTCATCGCGTTCTTCAAGTCGCGCTCACTCACGGAGTCGAGTCTGGCAACCCGCATTAATTATATTACCGGAATCTCAAGATATGTGGCTGGATTTCGACACCTATTGGGGGAAACTGCCCTTGCAACCTACCGGGAAGCGGCGAGCAAAGCCCGCGATGTCACGCGAAAAGAAGCCATCGAGCGCACGGAAGACGACGACTTCGCCGTTCGCGACTTCAGAGATATTCTCGAAGTTGTACCTCTTATTGCGAACGCTTTTGGTAGCCGTTCTAACGAGCATATCGCTGCTCGACTCCACACAGAAGTCCCTGGGCTTCGAGACGACCTGAAATCTCTGCCGGTATACGACTCGTTGGACGAGGTGCCGAACGGCACCAAAAACTATTTTGTGGTCGACGAAGGGCGATTGTTCGTATCCGCTTTCAAAACAGATTACATGTTTCCGCCCTATGACATCAAAATTAAAAAGACAACCGCCAAGCTCATCCGGGATTCCCTTCGTGAAAAGCCGCGAAAGTACCTTCTTGGAAAGTCTACTGTATCCAGGCTCATCAAACGTGGGTTCGCGGCTGCCGGGCTGGACGACGTTCAAACCGTATACGATATACGTCATTCAAAGGAGACTCACATGCTAGGGGGTCGGTCGGCGATGGCGCACGTCTTACGGGTTGCCAACGCCCACAAGCATACGGTGGAGCAGAGTTTGCTATACGTCCGACCAACAATTAGGCGACGCGACGGTTGATCCGGAAACAACTTCAACTCCGGATAAAATAATTTTCTAACTGTAAAGTACACCGACTGGTGAATCGTCGGGCGACGATTGATATGGAAACAACTTCAAATCCGGATAATATTCAATCTCGAACAACAAATCCGGATTAAATAATTTTCGAACTGTACAGTACGCCGACCGGCGAATCGGGCGACGATAATAAAAGAAGAGACTAAACCGGGAGCGCTACAGAAGCAAGGTGGCACACGATCGCTACAGAGGAACGCGCCCCACCGGCCGACCCGTTTTTTCTTCGAGATGTCCAACTCTCCCGGCAACATAACCCAGCCCGGCAACATGACCCAGCCCGCCAAGATCGAGCTCATCGAGACCTACTTCAATACCGGTCTGCTGGATAAACTGAGGCTGCAATCCAGCAGCTCCAACATTGATCAGTATCATAAGAATTTTGCAAAAAAACTGTCTAAGCGGTTGAACAGGTCATCATCTTCAAAGGTCGCCTACACCCAGAAGATGTACAAAAATCAGGACGGCGGCCGGGTACACGTCGGTCGTCTGTATCCTAATAACCAACATTTCACATGCTATCAAAGCATGTTTGGTACCATGCGTCGCGCCTTGGCCGGCGGACGGTATGTGGAGGTCGACATGCAGAACGCCCACTTCAAGCTGTTGGCCGGCGTGTATCCCAACGCGACTACGATCCACGACTACATCCACAATCGTGAACAACACCTGCAGAATGTTCAGGATGCGAGCGGCGTTCCTCGGTGGGCAGCGAAGCAGCTGTTTCTGATTTTGATCTTCGGAGGAAGTGTTTCGACATGGAGGATGGAGCACAATATTTCTTCCGATACAGTTCTTCCACAAATCTGTGGGGATATGTTCAGCTGCATCGTTGGTTTGAAGGCGGACTTCGAGACCCGTTCGGAAAACCAGGTCTACATTCAAGCGGCGAAAACTAAGAAAGTTAAACAAAGATGGGAAAACACTGCTTTTGCCTTGTGGCTACAAGATCTGGAGGCCAAGTGCATGCTCACGGCTATTGAGCGTCTTCGCGCCTCGGGAGTCCAAGTGGCTTCGCTCATCCACGACGGAGTTCTTGTGAACGCCAGCGACCAAAACAAGGTCAACCTTGAAGAGCTTGGCGAGCACGTTTCGCGCACCACCGGATTGAACTGCTCTTTCGCTATCAAAACACTCGACTTGGACGAGGACGACACCTTGTGGATTCAGCAAGTCGAAGATGGCTACAACAACTTGCAACGCGAACTTGCCGCGAACGCCGAGGCACGCGACGAGACTACTCAACGCATCGTGAATGTTGCACTGTCGGGGGAGCACAGCTACATAGCTGATGTATTCCACGCGATGTACCCGAATGCGTTGGCATACCTCGGGAAGACCGATGGTTGGTTCGTGTTCGAGACGCCGAGATGGCGGAGTACCGGCCATGGCGTTCAACGCATAATAACCATGCTGAACAAGCAGCTCGGCCCCAAGGTCTCCGATGTGCTGAATGAACTGCTCGAGGAGGACGTTGCAAATGACGAAGAGATCAAGGCAGTTAGGTGGCTCCGGAAGAGCATCGCGAATATGCCTTTCAAGCACCAGATCATCGTGGAGTTGACGGCATTATACGAGGTCAAAGAACCTCAGAAGTGGCTGAACCGGCTGGATTGCAACGACTACATCCTGGGATTTGAAGACTGTGTGTACGACTTTCACGAGCGTTGCTTCCGCGAGGGGCGGCCTGAGGACATGGTCTCCATGAGCACCGGCCACAAACAATCCGACGTCGAGGCTCATATGGGTGGTAGCGAAGCATGCGACGAGATCTTTGCCGCCATCCAGAGCATGCACGAATCTCAGGAGGTTTTTTGGTATGTTCTGAAAAACATTGCGACTTCCGTGGTCGGTATCCGCCCGAGCGACCGGTTTCAGATTTGGTCGGGTACGGGAGCCAACGGTAAAGGCCTCACGAAGAACCTTGTCGCTTCCGCGTTTGGTGACTACTACTACGAGCCTTCCGCGGGGCTGTTCGCCAGCCGATCGGTGTCTGGCAACACTCTCAGTTCGGAGCTCGCCAAACTGAAAGGAAGACGGATTTGCATCGCGTCCGAGGCCGAGCCGGGCGATAAGCTCCGAGCTGGGCTCATGAAGCAGTGCACCGGCCACGATCTGATTCAGGCTCGAGACCTCTACAAGAGCGCATCCGAGTTCACGTGCGTCGCCAACATCATCCTCTGCTTCAACGAGATTCCCGGAGTGGACGATAGTTCTGGTGGTATCGAGCGCCGTCTGGACATGATCAAACACCCCTACAAGTTCGTCGACGAGCCGGTTCGTGCACACGAGAAGTTGGTCAACAGAGGCTTGCAAGCAAAGTTCCAATTGAATGAATACGGCGCTGCGTTCCTGAGCTCTCTTATTAAAATCTACAACGAGTACGGGTTTGACTTTGAAACACCCAACTCGGTGAAGCAGGAGGCACAGGAATACCTCGGTGAAAACGACGTACTGGGTCAGTTCTTGGACGAGTTCTACGAAGAGACCGGTGTCTACTCCGACTACGTCAAGCTGAATGACATCTGGATTCAATTTCGCTCTTCGCGCGACTACTACGACCAGACTGACATCAGGAGCACCCAGATTTTGAGCCAGAAGCTTAAAAACAAGGGGTACGCCTTACCACGACTGAGGCCGGGCTTGGTTTTGAGGAACTTCAAGATGAGGACCTACTTCAACGAACCAACTGACGAATTTGACGAAGCTTGAAAGCTCGTCGCGCTCCCTCGGTGGCGTGCTATCTAGTGGGCTCGGTAGGCATGCTGGGGCCCTAAGCAACCTCAGCGGTAGGCTCGGTGTGCTTGTGGTGCATTGAGGTGTTGAGCTTTTTTGCCATCCTCTACACCATCGGATTCACACTGTTTCAGTATGCTTTTTCTCTTATTCTATTCTTTTTTTAGCAGAAAGTGTCGATGGTGTAAGAGATTAGAAAAAGTTGATATGTGAGAAAAAACTATCGGCCTCGGCCGAGAGTCGAAAAAGGGAAATGCCCTCCCTGGAAGAGTTTTGAAAAACGTCGTCATCACGCCACCCTCAACACCAACGCATGGCGTTAGCATGCAACCTCACTGGTGGGCACAGAGGCTTGCAAGAAAATATCTTTCGAATAAGTCATAGTAGTATGGGAGTTGCCACCGTCGAGCTGCACATTAACACCACCAACACCATTGTGGGCGCCACTGTTGTGGATGCCATCAGCGGCCTCAGCGGCACGACGTTTGATTTCACGTATGATTTGAACCTCGCCAACACAACACGTTACTATTGGATTGTGGTGACCGATGATGGCGGCAACGAGACAACACAAGCGTTGGGCGCGTATACAACCGAAGACACCACGGCGCCCACCATAACGGTGGGTACGCAAGCAAGGGGCACGCCGGGATCAACCTCCATCGATCTCACCTTCGCGGCCACGGACAACGATCCGGCGGGCGTGCAAGCCATCTACTTGTACCAATCTACCAGCGCCACAGCCCCCGACGCCGCCACAGTGAAGGCGAGCGGTGTGGCAAAGGCGGGCACGGACACCAGCCACACGTTCACGGGTCTGACCCCCAACACCGAGTATTTTGCTTGGATATTGGCACGAGATCCCTCGTCGAATGAGACGGCGGTGACCGCCTTCGCGCCCGCGTCTATCACGACGGCGGCAGACACCACGCCGCCGGTGATCAGCGGGTTCAGCATTTCGGCGGGCACCGACCCCGAGACACAAGTGAGCATCATCGCCACCATCGCTGACAGCGCGTAGGATCCGGAACATGTTTTTCAATGCATAATCCGGATTCGTGTCGAAAATCCTGTGGCGTAGTATCAAAATGGCTAGCATCACAAGGGTAACCCTCCTCCGCAACACGGGGAATGACATCAACACCGCCACCTCATTTGACATCACGTCTGAGTTCCTAGGATCAGTGACGCCGACGACCGATAGCTCCATGGTTGTCTACCAAAACGCGAACGTCACCCGGTCGGGGTTAGCCCCCGACACGACGTATTGGATGTGGCTAGAGGTCGAGGACGGGGCTGGAAACGTCACGGTTCAAGCGTTAGGTAGCATTAAAACCGCGTTGCCTGTGCCATTGTTCCCCTATCCGCCCACTAGCTTGCATTCCTTTTCCCTTAGCTTGAACAACGATACTGCAACTGTTAGTGGCATGGCGTATGGGAACGGTGAGTACTATGTGGGTTGGGCTGATAGCAATTACGGCAGTGACGGCACCCCACGAAGTGCGTTTAATTATTCAACCTCAGATTACTGGTTTGGCTCCATGGACTCAAGCTTAACAGGCGGGTATACAAATAATGAAGTGTGGATAGGGGTAAGGGTTCCTGGACCGATAAAGCTGTATTTTGTTAGGCTGTTTGTAACAAATAGCATGTATGTCTCGGGGCGAATCCCGTCACGCATCGGGATATCCGGGCAAAATACTCCGAGTCGGTTTGGTTGGACATGGGTTGGAGGTGGGCAGGCGGTGTATGAACAATACGAACACAACGGGGAGCTTGGCCGGAAGGCCGATTTCCCGGTGAATCAGTCCACATATGCATACTACAGCATTTGGGTATCGGCACTTGTAGATGAATCTTATCCCGCATATTTCAAAGTACCATGGATACAATTATGGGGACACGAGTGAACATCACCGCCACCATCGCTGACAGCGCGTAGGATCCGGAACATGTTATTTTTTTCAATGCATAATCCGGATTCGTGTCGAAAATCCTGTGGCGTAGTATCAAATGGCTAGCATCACAAGGGTAACCCTCCTCCGCAACACCGTGAATGACATCAACACCGCCACCTCATTTGACATCACGTCTGAGTTCCTTGGTTCGGTGACTCCGACCATCGATGCCTCTGCAATTGCGTATCAAGGCGCCAACGTCACTCGCACGGGACTGACACCGGGCACGACGTATTGGATGTGGTTAGAGGTCGAGGACGGGGCCGGAAACGTCACGGTTCAAGTGTTGGGTAGCATTGAAACCGCGGCGCCGACGGTGTGGGAATTCTTCGTTTCGGTCCTGCCACCCACCGGCGAAGTTTGGCTTTTTTCGGTTGATAGCTCGTTTGGGGATTCGGTTGTGATCCCTGGGAGCACGTGGAAGCTGTACTACCATTCAAGCGATAGAAATAGAAACGCTACACCCTATCATTTCACTTCAAACGCTGGTCTTGCTTCAAGTTCAGATTACGTGTATAGCCAATCCCTTGGGGTGGGTGACCTGATGTGGACAATGATCGACCCGAGCAGGAACAACTCTGCATCGTTCACAGTGAATTGGGCTCGTCCTCAGAACGTACCCGGGCTTACCATCAAAAGAAACGGTGTCGTCGTGTACACCGACACATCGGCCGGATCGACCGACTATGAACCGCATGAGTATCCAATCACGTACACGATACCATAGAGACCTTGGGTGCTATTGGGCTATGAATAATTGCATGGAATCCATGATCCCCGCGAGGAAAATCTGTGGGACAATTAATAACAAATGGCTAGCATCACAAGGGTAACCCTCCTCCGCAACACGGAGAATGACATCAACACCGCCACCTCATTTGACATCACGTCTGAGTTCCTAGGATCAGTGACGCCGACGACCGATAGCTCCATGGTTGTCTACCAAAACGCGAACGTCACCCGGTCGGGGTTAGCCCCCGACACGACGTATTGGATGTGGTTAGAAGTTGAGGACGGAGCCGGAAACGACACGGTGACTGCTTTAGGGAGTATTACGACAGCAGCTCAGGGGCCGATGTTGTTTCCGCCTGCCCCCTTAACGGGTGAAACAACAGAACTTGAATACACTGCATATGGTGATGGCGTCTACAATGTGACAAGTTCGAGACATGTGCCGTTCAAAGCGTTTGATGGCAACTTGGATAGTAATTGGATAATTGGGCAAGGAACCCACTTTATTACAATCGAACTTCCAAGCTCAATTACGTTGAGTTTTGTTCGACTAATCAATTGGGATCGACTAATTAATGATGAAGTAATTGAAGTAGTAATAAAAGGCAGAAACGCAGGAGATTCATGGACAACTCTATACGATAACACAATAGCCCCAGTGTGTGTTCTTCCGTACCCAAACAACACCACAGCCTTATGGAAACGTGACTACCCCGTGAATACGACAGTTGCATATAACCAGTATCGACTCGAAGCAAATGTGCTCCAAACTACATATGTGCGAGGAATCCATCTATGGGGTAACACCCCCCCGGCACCAACTAACCCCCAAGTGTTGGAATACCCACCCGTGGCCCTTACGGGTACGCAAACAACCGTCACCGGTCAATCACATGGCAATGGTGTGTACAACGTAACATGGCCTGGATACCCCAATAACTACAATTGTGGTGGAGAGCCATGGCGGGCTTTTAACAATGATTACCGTTTTGAAGATCAAAATGGAGGGAAAATAACCGAATCTACTTGGATGGGCTACATGTCATCAAACGAGAAACAAACTGTGATTATCGAGCTTCCGACTGCAATCGCATTGGATTCAGTTAGTGTTATAAATGGGAAATCATCAATAGATATCGATATAAATTTTAATTTTAGAAGCCTAATACCAAAACGCATTCAAGTGCGTGCTCAAGACGGCACTTTACCATGGGATTCAATTCCAGTGTTGTATGAGACTCCTACTGATGAAATCCCAAGAACGGTAGCTTATATTGAAGGCCATTGGGAGGGTTGGAAAGTTGATTTTCTAGTGAATGCAACCACAGAATACACGCGATACTCGATATCGGTACTAGATACTGAGGTAACAGTCGGGAGTTCCGTCACATTCTCAAAGTTCTTTGTGGGCAAGCTTGAACTCAGAGGAATACCATCAACTTGACGGCGAGCGCAGAATTCAAAATATGTGAGCATTCAAATTGGTAGGGTATGCAACCCACAGTTTTCTCCTCAAATCGCCAGTACCACACTTTAGTATGTCTTGAGATTGAAAGTATCCGGATACTTTCGATAAAAGGAGACACACCTCGGTCGGTACTGCAAAAAACGGAGAAAACTGTGGGTTTTGCCCACTCTTCGCCCCTGTGCCCACCATATTTCCGCAGCTGGCAAACTCTGTGGCGCCAAATATTTCGCTAGACCTTCTTATACGACGCTTTGGCATCTTTCATAGCTTGTGAGTATTTGTAATTTGGATCCTCCGCCTTGCGCTGCCGGTAATAGTCTTGAACGTGTCGGATCCACGGGTTCGCCCCTTTGCTTGAGGGCTGCACTGTAGTAGGTGTCTTCTCCTTGCGATTCGACACTTCCCTGACTATGGCTTGCAAATTTTCCGGTACGAAGGAGTCGTATGCAATGCTTCCCACAGTCACCGGCTTCTTCGTGGACTTCGGAATTGAATCCGTAGCCGCATTCTTGTCGCACCGCTTTTCGCACGCAACAAGCTCCTTCTTCAATTTTTTGAGCTCCGCTTGACACTGCGACATATCGTGTCCGTCTGTCTTGCCGGTAGCCCATTTCCAAAAATTGCTAAGCGCGTTCAATATGCCTTCTATAAGCCCGGGCTTGCTGGCCACCGCGACAAAGTCGTCCACAAGTTTGTTTACCTCATCCGTGGTCAGATTCTTGCCTTCGGACGAAGTCTTGATGATGCGACGCACAGACTTCTTATCGGTGGCGTTTAGCGGCTTTCCCTCATGGACACTTTGCCTAATGAGATAGTCCAGCACCTTCTCGATCAAAATTGGTCCAAGAACTTGAAAGATCCCCAAAGCTACAGTGGTGGGCTCCACCATATTTCCAATACTTTACAGACAAGAAATTATCAACAATGCTAGACAAATACAACATCATCATGTTCCGGCGCTTGAGGGGGCGGAGGCGGAGGCGGAGGCGATGAAGGGGCCTTTGGCTCGTTGGCCTTATTTCGCCATGCCCCGGATTTGAAGAATTCAGATTCCACGAACTCGTCGATTTCGCTATTTCTCTTCTTGCGCGCTCGTTGCTGCGACGGGGCGCCGGACGAAGGCGGGGTGGGCGGGGATGGAGTCTCTTTCGCCGCGATACACTTTTGTCGAAGAGACCGGGCCTTCTCTAGCACTTGGAGTTGTGCTAGGGTCAATGACTTTTTCACGTTGGTTTCCGCGTGGTTGCCCCCCGCTTCCGCGTGTGAGTCTGTCCGCTTATTGGGCGCTTCGAGACCACCCTTCGGAACCATATTTCTGTAATATAGTCAAGAGATGATATTTTCGATCGAAAAGACGAGTGGGCTGAAGCTTCGCCCACCGAAGTTTAGTTGCGACAAGCCTATTGCACCCGGCATCAGCAAACCGCTCCCAGACTGCTCCTTCTTCATGGCAATAATGGGCGCTCCCGGTAGCGGGAAAACGAGTTTTGCCATCTCGTTGATGACGGACGCCAATGCGTACTGGCAAAAATATTCTACAGTAGAAATTGTGATACCGGAATCCAGTTTGGCATCCATTGGAAACGACATGGTGCGGAACCACGATAAGGTGCACTACGACTTGGACTTCGACACGCTGGAAGGCATCTACAACCGCGCCAAAAAATCGAGCGCGGACAACAAGTATACGTTGGTTTTAATCGACGACTACGCAGCAAGCCTCAAACAGACAGACCTCCAAAAGTTGTTCAAGCATATGGTGCTTGCTAGGCGACATCTGCGCATATCGCTTATGATGATTTCCCAATCATATAATTCAATTCCATGTCGCGTTGTTCAAGCCAAACAACAAGCTTGAGTACCGGAACATCTTCCAAGAAATCTTGTGGGTTGAAGATAAAAATGCGGACAAGCTGATGGATTTTGTTTACCGCGACCCACACGATTTCCTCTTTTTGGATGTCACCGGGGGCGTGTTTCATCGCAACTTCGATCGAATCGCGATGAAGGACGAGCATCACTAGTATTCGTGCATTTTTCGGGGCCCCCCAAAAGTGATGCTAATCCTGCGTACCAGAGAGAGATTACTATATAGTAAAATTCCGGGATACGCAAGATTAGCATCACTTTTGTTGAAGCCGCAAGGGCGAGGTCGCAGACCGAGCACCTCGACCAGAGGTCGAGCGCGGCCTCTTGGGGGGCCACCCCAGAGCTGCAGCGGGTCGCGAGGTCGTCACGCCCACACAAGCGTCGAGGGCACCTGGAGCCCACCCCTTGGCGAGGTCGGCACCCGCTCGCCCGTCCGCCATAACCAAAAAATCAAATTATAATCCGGATCGCTTTTTATTGAACATCCGGATGTTTTTTGTTTGGAACTCCCGCCAAGCGGTGGCCCGCCACGTCGCTGCAACGGGGTCGCGAGGTCAGCTCCCGCTCGACCACCATGTCGCTGCAACGGGGTGGTAACCAAAAAATCAAATTATAATCCGGATCGCTTTTTATTGAGCATCCGGATGTTTTTTTGTTTCCGGATATGCAGCAAGCGAGCTGCGCGCTGGCTTGGATCCCGCCAAGCGGTGGCCCGCCACGTCGCTGCAACGGGTCGCGAGGTCGTCACCCCCACGCAAGCGTCGAGGGCTCCTGGAGCTCATCGAGGCCCACCGCTTGGCGAGGTCAGCGCCCGCTCGCCCGTCCGCCATAACCAAAAAATCAAATTATAATCCGGATCGCTTTTTACTGAACATCCGGATGTTTTTTGTTTCCGGATATGCAGCAAGCTTGCTACGCGCTGGCTTGGATCCCGCCAAGCGGTGACCCCCCCCGCCACGTCGCTGCAACGGGTCGCGAGGTCAGCACCCGCTCGACCACCCAACATGTCGCCGCAACGGGGTGGTAACCAAAAAATCAAATCATAATCCGGATCTGCATGTTCGGCGAACGTTTTTTGGTTCCGGATAGACGATTGGCTCCCCCACCAAGCGGTGGGCACCCTCGCGAGGTCAGCACCGCTCGCCCACCGCGTCGCCGCATCACTCCTCGGCGACCAAAAAATCAAGTAAATTATGTATGGGGGGTGGCAACACGGAGCAAAGGTTGCTCGTTATCGAGAGTCATATCCAATACTTAATGGCCCAGATAACCAAGCTGGGCGAGCTGTTGAGAATGGTTTCGGAAAATTTGGAAATACTAATCACGCGGTCTACAGACTAGGGTTGTGCGACCGAGGTCAGCCGCGACTACTCCCGCTCACGATGTCTTCGAACGCTTGCTTTTCCTGGGGGCGATAGAGGCGCCTGGAGCACATCGACGAGGCAGGCCCACCGCTTGGCGAGGTCAGCGCCCGCTCGCCGCTACAACGGGGTAACCAAAAAATCAAATTATAATCCGGATCCGCATGTTCGGCGAACATTTTTTTGTTCCGGATAAACTGGGGAGCAAGCAAGCAGACGATGGGCTCCCTCGCCAAGCAGCGGGCTCCCTTGGCTTGCGAGAGTTGTGGACTGCCCCGAGAGGTGTGGTCTGCCTCGCCCGATCTATTCAGGCAGTCTACGCTACAACACCGCCGCGTCACCAGCCCCCCCGCCCACCTTGTCGCTGCAACGGGGTCGTCACACCGCGCAAGCCCCGACAGCGCCTGAAGCCACCGACGAGGCTGACGAGCGTCGACGTAGTAGAGAAAAATAGCAGCAGCTCGTGCCGACTTCTGTAAAAAAATAGCAGCTTGTGCCGACGTCTGTAAAAAAATACAGGCTTGGTGCGATCTTTAAGTAGCGGTAGCGACGTTCGTAACTTTTTCGGGAACGCAGCACACTATTTTGGTACCGATAAAAAGTCACAAAGCGATGTAGAACGCTTAAGTCCTAAATGGTGTCGACGCATCAAGGAGGGTTCTTTAAGTAGTTCTTTAAGTCCAAGTGATATCAAATCAAGATTCGTGTGGCGACCTATGCATGAAACTCGCAATACATTATAAAAAAACTGCAAAGACAATTTACAATCATCGAAAGGTAACATCTTGAAAGTCTTTTCTTTGCGGGAGAAAATGCGGACATGCTTACAGAATCGATATAAACAAAATGACTAGCATTACAGTCAATAAACATGAGTGGGGGGAAGAAAACAGAAGAAAAAAAATGCTTGAAGAACTAAAAAATGGCAAGCTGGCGCCATGTGTGTCTAGTACCAATACCTGCTATCCGCAGCGAATAATTTTTGCAAATAAAATGAAACGCTCCGGGACGACTCCACCTGCGTTCAGCGGCAATCACAATGGCCAGGAACGCGAGAGAGGACAGCGGACAATATCGAACATTGGCATCGAAAATGAAGTACGAGGATGATGAGTTGGGCAATTTCATCAAACAGTCCATTGCAGTCCTAAGTTATGCAGGTATCCAACAACTTTCGATTTCCAAGAAGCCTGCGACGGCAAGGAGGAGCAGCAGTAGTAGTAGTAGGCGGTGGGGCGACAGGGGGCGTAGTAGTGACGGGGTTCAGTGGGTTGGAGCAGCCAGCAGGGGGCGCGACCGACAGCTGCGCCGCCAAATCTTCTTCCGCGCCAAAGCCGACAAGCTCACCATTGCTGCAAGGTTGAGGGTCGGTGAGGATAGCGTCTCCGGCAGGTGAGCTGTACTCGGGAAGCTCCACAATCCTGGCCAGTACCTCGTCGCGGTTGCTCGTGAGAATGAAGACGGTGAAAAAGAGCACACCGCCAGGGCCACGTTTGAAACTAGTGGCGGTGATCGAGTCGCGCCCGTCTACTACATCCGAGTTATCTCGTGCGAAACGTCCAAGCCATGTGCTGATGGACGCAACCTCATCGTCCATAGGGACGGCCGTGACGTAAGCTTGCAACATGTGACGACGGCCACTCGGGGGCGGGGTGAGCTCGGCGATGAAGCTGACGGTCGTTAGCTCAGGCGCAACCGAGTCGGAAGAGGAGGAGAGGGCGGTGGAGGAGGAGTCGGAGGAGGACTTGGCAGAGTCGGAGACGTGGAAATCGGAGGAGCTTTCCGGCTTATTGGCGCTGTCGGCAAACACTTGAAATTCGACTTTAGCGCCGCCGATCTTTGTGTGCATGAGCTTCGTTTCGTGCTCCCTTAAGTGCTTCTCGCAAACGACCAAGTCGAAGCCTTCGTCCGACTCGGAGAGCGGCTCCTTTGAGTCCTCCACAGCCTTCGGGCCGGTGAAAGCGCCGCAGCGTCCGGAAGACTTGCCGGCATTCTCGCCCTTGGGGCCGTGTGGACCGGAAACCGCTCCGAGGGCGGCGAATGGGGCGGCCAAAAGCAGAGTTGCCAAAAGCAGCGCACAGGAAGGACCTGTGAAATCCGAACAAAAAAGGCAGTTTTGCTCGGCAAAAAGCAAATCAACTAGCTTCCGGCACAACATATTAATAGTAAGTAAACACTTATGCATAATTGACTTTACTGTTGTCATACACGACAGGGCTCGCGGGGTCCATGAGGTGGAAGTAACAGCACAAAGACGAACAATAAACAGTATGACCCATTAATTAAGCCTCATTTGTGCATAGGTAGACATATAGCGGTATAAATGTTGCATGATACCAATAAAGCAAAAGAATCAAGCCTGATACGATAAATAAACGATGGGAGCAAAAATGCTCACTGTTTCGACTCAATTACGCCTATCACAACAATTACGTTACAAGAAGCAGTATGAAATACCATACACTGCGAGGAGACATTAGAAGATATATTAATTATCTCTTATACATGGAGACACGCACAAGCGCGCGCACACGCACACGCACACACACGCACACACACACACGCACACACACACACACAAAATACTGATATAAGCCCTAAACCTTAATCCCATACTAAAAATACACACACATACACACACTCTACAACTTCAGAGTATATCAAACGCAATAATAAGAAAATAATGTGCAGTTGATTGCTTACAACCCTAATACCACCAGAATAAAATGCTTTACACCCAATATATGATCTTTCGTATTATTGACGACGTAATGTCTGAATTTTGGTGGTTTCCAACTTTACCGTATAAGAAATCAGTGTGGATACGTGCAAGTACGGGTACTTTATGAATATATTTGGAACTGCGCAATTGGAATTTTTTTCAGCACACTACACATGACATATAGCGAAAACCCCCAAAAAACGACATCGCGTTATTCCTCTTTCTGGTATATGTGTAAGGCAGCTCAGAAATCCCCTCGTGCCGGGGATTTAGGGTTTACATTTTAGGGTTTATACCCTTGACTAGACTCTTGTCCTTACAACTCAAACCCTAGCGAGTGAGGAAATGGGGAATAAAAACACCGTGTAAAGAAATTAAAAATTTGTTGGGGCCTTTCGTTTAATAGTTGTTTGGGTTTGTTTATTAGGGTTCGGGGGTGTGATCTGACATACTCAATAGTCATCATAAAGATGGATAGATATCCTCGCCTTAGCTATGGTGCAGTAAATCTGTGCTGACGCTGCTGGCGAGGCTGTGCAGCAGCCAGACTAAAAAACAAACCTGGACAACGGCAGATTTTCATAGTTGCACTACTGACCGACAGACCGAGTGGCCGACGAGCAGTTTTCTGTTCCCTTTACTCTAGATTTAGACTTGTACTGCCCAGCTGCCACCAGACTACGGATACGCTGTTCAAAAACGATAGCTTCGCGCTACGAAGCGGTAGGCGCCCGGGGTACGGGGCCGCGATTTAAAAGTGAGTGATGCGAGCGATATAAAAGCTAGCTTTAGTAGGGGGGGGCAGGATGACGAGCGCGTATATAAGAGTGTAGGCGATGGAGCACGCACGCACGCACCGTAACGGCGTGCCGTCATCTTCCCGCCGGACTGTAAGGCGGCAGTGTATGTACTGTTGCTGGCCTCGCGGTTAGCTGGAGCAGTGACAGTCGACAGCAGCAGCAGCAGCAGCGTTGATTCCCGTATGGCAGCTTGTCGTAGTGTGAGCGGCGTTCGGACGAATGTTCAGGAAGGGGTGAGCAGTCAGTCGAGAGACGACTTATTACTGTGCAGACTGGGAGGATGTCGCGCGTCGATGGTTTTGCTGACTGTTGTGGTGTGATGAGGCGCTCATCAGGCGCGCGCCTGTTTGTAGCCCTTCTTTGCCCGCATCAACCGACTGCGCGGCGAATAGTGGGGGCCCGTGGGGGGCTGGTAGTACTTTCCGACAGTGCTTGCACCGTTGCATGTCCGTTGCTGTCAGTTATTTTATTCGACGCGGACCGATCACCTGCGTAGTACTTAATGCGCTGCAAAGTGGTACGTAATAAATAGAGACGCAGTAGAGTCAGTAAATATCGATTTTCCCTACAGCACTATTTCAAATTGGCGTTGAGAAAACCTGCAATATAAGACTAATAAAGGTATACAACTCATTTATGACGCGGCGGAAGTACCATTGCCATATTGTACTTAATGCGCTACAAATTGGTACGTAAAACGTTGAGACACAGGGTCGTTAAATAGCGACTTTCCCGATATTTCGCATAGTAATATTCCAAATTGGCGATGAAAAAGCCGGCAAATAATAATAATAAGGTTTAGGGTTGTCAGGCCCCTACCGTCCCGCCTCATCAGGGGCGCCCATGTCGACAACGCCTAGTTCTTCCCCGCCCTCCCTCCCTTCTCCCTGCTCGTAGAGGGGAGGCAGGGGAGGGGGGTGGCTTTGTGCGTCCCCTTGCGATATATGTTCCTCCCTTGGCGCACCACCGGATTGAACTGCTCTTTCGCTATCAAAACACTCGACTTGGACGAGGACGACACCTTGTGGATTCAGCAAGTCGAAGATGGCTACAACAACTTGCAACGCGAACTTGCCGCGAACGCCGAGGCACGCGACGAGACTACTCAACGCATCGTGAATGTTGCACTGTCGGGGGAGCACAGCTACATAGCTGATGTATTCCACGCGATGTACCCGAATGCGTTGGCATACCTCGGGAAGACCGATGGTTGGTTCGTGTTCGAGACGCCGAGATGGCGGAGTACCGGCCATGGCGTTCAACGCATAATAACCATGCTGAACAAGCAGCTCGGCCCCAAGGTCTCCGATGTGCTGAATGAACTGCTCGAGGAGGACGTTGCAAATGACGAAGAGATCAAGGCAGTTAGGTGGCTCCGGAAGAGCATCGCGAATATGCCTTTCAAGCACCAGATCATCGTGGAGTTGACGGCATTATACGAGGTCAAAGAACCTCAGAAGTGGCTGAACCGGCTGGATTGCAACGACTACATCCTGGGATTTGAAGACTGTGTGTACGACTTTCACGAGCGTTGCTTCCGCGAGGGGCGGCCTGAGGACATGGTCTCCATGAGCACCGGCCACAAACAATCCGACGTCGAGGCTCATATGGGTGGTAGCGAAGCATGCGACGAGATCTTTGCCGCCATCCAGAGCATGCACGAATCTCAGGAGGTTTTTTGGTATGTTCTGAAAAACATTGCGACTTCCGTGGTCGGTATCCGCCCGAGCGACCGGTCTCAGATTTGGTCGGGTACGGGAGCCAACGGTAAAGGCCTCACGAAGAACCTTGTCGCTTCCGCGTTTGGTGACTACTACTACGAGCCTTCCGCGGGGCTGTTCGCCAGCCGATCGGTGTCTGGCAACACTCTCAGTTCGGAGCTCGCCAAACTGAAAGGAAGACGGATTTGCATCGCGTCCGAGGCCGAGCCGGGCGATAAGCTCCGAGCTGGGCTCATGAAGCAGTGCACCGGCCACGATCTGATTCAGGCTCGAGACCTCTACAAGAGCGCATCCGAGTTCACGTGCGTCGCCAACATCATCCTCTGCTTCAACGAGATTCCCGGAGTGGACGATAGTTCTGGTGGTATCGAGCGCCGTCTGGACATGATCAAACACCCCTACAAGTTCGTCGACGAGCCGGTTCGTGCACACGAGAAGTTGGTCAACAGAGGCTTGCAAGCAAAGTTCCAATTGAATGAATACGGCGCTGCGTTCCTGAGCTCTCTTATTAAAATCTACAACGAGTACGGGTTTGACTTTGAAACACCCAACTCGGTGAAGCAGGAGGCACAGGAATACCTCGGTGAAAACGACGTACTGGGTCAGTTCTTGGACGAGTTCTACGAAGAGACCGGTGTCTACTCCGACTACGTCAAGCTGAATGACATCTGGATTCAATTTCGCTCTTCGCGCGACTACTACGACCAGACTGACATCAGGAGCACCCAGATTTTGAGCCAGAAGCTTAAAAACAAGGGGTACGCCTTACCACGACTGAGGCCGGGCTTGGTTTTGAGGAACTTCAAGATGAGGACCTACTTCAACGAACCAACTGACGAATTTGACGAAGCTTGAAAGCTCGTCGCGCTCCCTCGGTGGCGTGCTATCTAGTGGGCTCGGTAGGCATGCTGGGGCCCTAAGCAACCTCAGCGGTAGGCTCGGTGTGCTTGTGGTGCATTGAGGTGTTGAGCTT
Organism: Tetraselmis chui; assembly: GCA_026401115.1. Classification (NCBI taxonomy): domain Eukaryota; kingdom Viridiplantae; phylum Chlorophyta; class Chlorodendrophyceae; order Chlorodendrales; family Chlorodendraceae; genus Tetraselmis; species Tetraselmis chui. The sequence goes on from JAPMLY010000005.1 coordinate 454,432, forward strand.
TTTTGCCATCCTCTACACCATCGGATTCACACTGTTTCAGTATGCTTTTTCTCTTATTCTATTCTTTTTTTAGCAGAAAGTGTCGATGGTGTAAGAGATTAGAAAAAGTTGATATGTGAGAAAAAACTATCGGCCTCGGCCGAGAGTCGAAAAAGGGAAATGCCCTCCCTGGAAGAGTTTTGAAAAACGTCGTCATCACGCCACCCTCAACACCAACGCATGGCGTTAGCATGCAACCTCACTGGTGGGCACAGAGGCTTGCAAGAAAATATCTTTCGAATAAGTCATAGTAGTATGGGAGTTGCCACCGTCGAGCTGCACATTAACACCACCAACACCATTGTGGGCGCCACTGTTGTGGATGCCATCAGCGGCCTCAGCGGCACGACGTTTGATTTCACGTATGATTTGAACCTCGCCAACACAACACGTTACTATTGGATTGTGGTGACCGATGATGGCGGCAACGAGACAACACAAGCGTTGGGCGCGTATACAACCGAAGACACCACGGCGCCCACCATAACGGTGGGTACGCAAGCAAGGGGCACGCCGGGATCAACCTCCATCGATCTCACCTTCGCGGCCACGGACAACGATCCGGCGGGCGTGCAAGCCATCTACTTGTACCAATCTACCAGCGCCACAGCCCCCGACGCCGCCACAGTGAAGGCGAGCGGTGTGGCAAAGGCGGGCACGGACACCAGCCACACGTTCACGGGTCTGACCCCCAACACCGAGTATTTTGCTTGGATATTGGCACGAGATCCCTCGTCGAATGAGACGGCGGTGACCGCCTTCGCGCCCGCGTCTATCACGACGGCGGCAGACACCACGCCGCCGGTGATCAGCGGGTTCAGCATTTCGGCGGGCACCGACCCCGAGACACAAGTGAGCATCATCGCCACCATCGCTGACAGCGCGTAGGATCCGGAACATGTTTTTCAATGCATAATCCGGATTCGTGTCGAAAATCCTGTGGCGTAGTATCAAAATGGCTAGCATCACAAGGGTAACCCTCCTCCGCAACACGGGGAATGACATCAACACCGCCACCTCATTTGACATCACGTCTGAGTTCCTAGGATCAGTGACGCCGACGACCGATAGCTCCATGGTTGTCTACCAAAACGCGAACGTCACCCGGTCGGGGTTAGCCCCCGACACGACGTATTGGATGTGGCTAGAGGTCGAGGACGGGGCTGGAAACGTCACGGTTCAAGCGTTAGGTAGCATTAAAACCGCGTTGCCTGTGCCATTGTTCCCCTATCCGCCCACTAGCTTGCATTCCTTTTCCCTTAGCTTGAACAACGATACTGCAACTGTTAGTGGCATGGCGTATGGGAACGGTGAGTACTATGTGGGTTGGGCTGATAGCAATTACGGCAGTGACGGCACCCCACGAAGTGCGTTTAATTATTCAACCTCAGATTACTGGTTTGGCTCCATGGACTCAAGCTTAACAGGCGGGTATACAAATAATGAAGTGTGGATAGGGGTAAGGGTTCCTGGACCGATAAAGCTGTATTTTGTTAGGCTGTTTGTAACAAATAGCATGTATGTCTCGGGGCGAATCCCGTCACGCATCGGGATATCCGGGCAAAATACTCCGAGTCGGTTTGGTTGGACATGGGTTGGAGGTGGGCAGGCGGTGTATGAACAATACGAACACAACGGGGAGCTTGGCCGGAAGGCCGATTTCCCGGTGAATCAGTCCACATATGCATACTACAGCATTTGGGTATCGGCACTTGTAGATGAATCTTATCCCGCATATTTCAAAGTACCATGGATACAATTATGGGGACACGAGTGAACATCACCGCCACCATCGCTGACAGCGCGTAGGATCCGGAACATGTTATTTTTTTCAATGCATAATCCGGATTCGTGTCGAAAATCCTGTGGCGTAGTATCAAATGGCTAGCATCACAAGGGTAACCCTCCTCCGCAACACCGTGAATGACATCAACACCGCCACCTCATTTGACATCACGTCTGAGTTCCTTGGTTCGGTGACTCCGACCATCGATGCCTCTGCAATTGCGTATCAAGGCGCCAACGTCACTCGCACGGGACTGACACCGGGCACGACGTATTGGATGTGGTTAGAGGTCGAGGACGGGGCCGGAAACGTCACGGTTCAAGTGTTGGGTAGCATTGAAACCGCGGCGCCGACGGTGTGGGAATTCTTCGTTTCGGTCCTGCCACCCACCGGCGAAGTTTGGCTTTTTTCGGTTGATAGCTCGTTTGGGGATTCGGTTGTGATCCCTGGGAGCACGTGGAAGCTGTACTACCATTCAAGCGATAGAAATAGAAACGCTACACCCTATCATTTCACTTCAAACGCTGGTCTTGCTTCAAGTTCAGATTACGTGTATAGCCAATCCCTTGGGGTGGGTGACCTGATGTGGACAATGATCGACCCGAGCAGGAACAACTCTGCATCGTTCACAGTGAATTGGGCTCGTCCTCAGAACGTACCCGGGCTTACCATCAAAAGAAACGGTGTCGTCGTGTACACCGACACATCGGCCGGATCGACCGACTATGAACCGCATGAGTATCCAATCACGTACACGATACCATAGAGACCTTGGGTGCTATTGGGCTATGAATAATTGCATGGAATCCATGATCCCCGCGAGGAAAATCTGTGGGACAATTAATAACAAATGGCTAGCATCACAAGGGTAACCCTCCTCCGCAACACGGAGAATGACATCAACACCGCCACCTCATTTGACATCACGTCTGAGTTCCTAGGATCAGTGACGCCGACGACCGATAGCTCCATGGTTGTCTACCAAAACGCGAACGTCACCCGGTCGGGGTTAGCCCCCGACACGACGTATTGGATGTGGTTAGAAGTTGAGGACGGAGCCGGAAACGACACGGTGACTGCTTTAGGGAGTATTACGACAGCAGCTCAGGGGCCGATGTTGTTTCCGCCTGCCCCCTTAACGGGTGAAACAACAGAACTTGAATACACTGCATATGGTGATGGCGTCTACAATGTGACAAGTTCGAGACATGTGCCGTTCAAAGCGTTTGATGGCAACTTGGATAGTAATTGGATAATTGGGCAAGGAACCCACTTTATTACAATCGAACTTCCAAGCTCAATTACGTTGAGTTTTGTTCGACTAATCAATTGGGATCGACTAATTAATGATGAAGTAATTGAAGTAGTAATAAAAGGCAGAAACGCAGGAGATTCATGGACAACTCTATACGATAACACAATAGCCCCAGTGTGTGTTCTTCCGTACCCAAACAACACCACAGCCTTATGGAAACGTGACTACCCCGTGAATACGACAGTTGCATATAACCAGTATCGACTCGAAGCAAATGTGCTCCAAACTACATATGTGCGAGGAATCCATCTATGGGGTAACACCCCCCCGGCACCAACTAACCCCCAAGTGTTGGAATACCCACCCGTGGCCCTTACGGGTACGCAAACAACCGTCACCGGTCAATCACATGGCAATGGTGTGTACAACGTAACATGGCCTGGATACCCCAATAACTACAATTGTGGTGGAGAGCCATGGCGGGCTTTTAACAATGATTACCGTTTTGAAGATCAAAATGGAGGGAAAATAACCGAATCTACTTGGATGGGCTACATGTCATCAAACGAGAAACAAACTGTGATTATCGAGCTTCCGACTGCAATCGCATTGGATTCAGTTAGTGTTATAAATGGGAAATCATCAATAGATATCGATATAAATTTTAATTTTAGAAGCCTAATACCAAAACGCATTCAAGTGCGTGCTCAAGACGGCACTTTACCATGGGATTCAATTCCAGTGTTGTATGAGACTCCTACTGATGAAATCCCAAGAACGGTAGCTTATATTGAAGGCCATTGGGAGGGTTGGAAAGTTGATTTTCTAGTGAATGCAACCACAGAATACACGCGATACTCGATATCGGTACTAGATACTGAGGTAACAGTCGGGAGTTCCGTCACATTCTCAAAGTTCTTTGTGGGCAAGCTTGAACTCAGAGGAATACCATCAACTTGACGGCGAGCGCAGAATTCAAAATATGTGAGCATTCAAATTGGTAGGGTATGCAACCCACAGTTTTCTCCTCAAATCGCCAGTACCACACTTTAGTATGTCTTGAGATTGAAAGTATCCGGATACTTTCGATAAAAGGAGACACACCTCGGTCGGTACTGCAAAAAACGGAGAAAACTGTGGGTTTTGCCCACTCTTCGCCCCTGTGCCCACCATATTTCCGCAGCTGGCAAACTCTGTGGCGCCAAATATTTCGCTAGACCTTCTTATACGACGCTTTGGCATCTTTCATAGCTTGTGAGTATTTGTAATTTGGATCCTCCGCCTTGCGCTGCCGGTAATAGTCTTGAACGTGTCGGATCCACGGGTTCGCCCCTTTGCTTGAGGGCTGCACTGTAGTAGGTGTCTTCTCCTTGCGATTCGACACTTCCCTGACTATGGCTTGCAAATTTTCCGGTACGAAGGAGTCGTATGCAATGCTTCCCACAGTCACCGGCTTCTTCGTGGACTTCGGAATTGAATCCGTAGCCGCATTCTTGTCGCACCGCTTTTCGCACGCAACAAGCTCCTTCTTCAATTTTTTGAGCTCCGCTTGACACTGCGACATATCGTGTCCGTCTGTCTTGCCGGTAGCCCATTTCCAAAAATTGCTAAGCGCGTTCAATATGCCTTCTATAAGCCCGGGCTTGCTGGCCACCGCGACAAAGTCGTCCACAAGTTTGTTTACCTCATCCGTGGTCAGATTCTTGCCTTCGGACGAAGTCTTGATGATGCGACGCACAGACTTCTTATCGGTGGCGTTTAGCGGCTTTCCCTCATGGACACTTTGCCTAATGAGATAGTCCAGCACCTTCTCGATCAAAATTGGTCCAAGAACTTGAAAGATCCCCAAAGCTACAGTGGTGGGCTCCACCATATTTCCAATACTTTACAGACAAGAAATTATCAACAATGCTAGACAAATACAACATCATCATGTTCCGGCGCTTGAGGGGGCGGAGGCGGAGGCGGAGGCGATGAAGGGGCCTTTGGCTCGTTGGCCTTATTTCGCCATGCCCCGGATTTGAAGAATTCAGATTCCACGAACTCGTCGATTTCGCTATTTCTCTTCTTGCGCGCTCGTTGCTGCGACGGGGCGCCGGACGAAGGCGGGGTGGGCGGGGATGGAGTCTCTTTCGCCGCGATACACTTTTGTCGAAGAGACCGGGCCTTCTCTAGCACTTGGAGTTGTGCTAGGGTCAATGACTTTTTCACGTTGGTTTCCGCGTGGTTGCCCCCCGCTTCCGCGTGTGAGTCTGTCCGCTTATTGGGCGCTTCGAGACCACCCTTCGGAACCATATTTCTGTAATATAGTCAAGAGATGATATTTTCGATCGAAAAGACGAGTGGGCTGAAGCTTCGCCCACCGAAGTTTAGTTGCGACAAGCCTATTGCACCCGGCATCAGCAAACCGCTCCCAGACCGCTCCTTCTTCATGGCAATAATGGGCGCTCCCGGTAGCGGGAAAACGAGTTTTGCCATCTCGTTGATGACGGACGCCAATGCGTACTGGCAAAAATATTCTACAGTAGAAATTGTGATACCGGAATCCAGTTTGGCATCCATTGGAAACGACATGGTGCGGAACCACGATAAGGTGCACTACGACTTGGACTTCGACACGCTGGAAGGCATCTACAACCGCGCCAAAAAATCGAGCGCGGACAACAAGTATACGTTGGTTTTAATCGACGACTACGCAGCAAGCCTCAAACAGACAGACCTCCAAAAGTTGTTCAAGCATATGGTGCTTGCTAGGCGACATCTGCGCATATCGCTTATGATGATTTCCCAATCATATAATTCAATTCCATGTCGCGTTGTTCAAGCCAAACAACAAGCTTGAGTACCGGAACATCTTCCAAGAAATCTTGTGGGTTGAAGATAAAAATGCGGACAAGCTGATGGATTTTGTTTACCGCGACCCACACGATTTCCTCTTTTTGGATGTCACCGGGGGCGTGTTTCATCGCAACTTCGATCGAATCGCGATGAAGGACGAGCATCACTAGTATTCGTGCATTTTTCGGGGCCCCCCAAAAGTGATGCTAATCCTGCGTACCAGAGAGAGATTACTATATAGTAAAATTCCGGGATACGCAAGATTAGCATCACTTTTGTTGAAGCCGCAAGGGCGAGGTCGCAGACCGAGCACCTCGACCAGAGGTCGAGCGCGGCCTCTTGGGGGGCCACCCCAGAGCTGCAGCGGGTCGCGAGGTCGTCACGCCCACACAAGCGTCGAGGGCACCTGGAGCCCACCCCTTGGCGAGGTCGGCACCCGCTCGCCCGTCCGCCATAACCAAAAAATCAAATTATAATCCGGATCGCTTTTTATTGAACATCCGGATGTTTTTTGTTTGGAACTCCCGCCAAGCGGTGGCCCGCCACGTCGCTGCAACGGGGTCGCGAGGTCAGCTCCCGCTCGACCACCATGTCGCTGCAACGGGGTGGTAACCAAAAAATCAAATTATAATCCGGATCGCTTTTTATTGAGCATCCGGATGTTTTTTTGTTTCCGGATATGCAGCAAGCGAGCTGCGCGCTGGCTTGGATCCCGCCAAGCGGTGGCCCGCCACGTCGCTGCAACGGGTCGCGAGGTCGTCACCCCCACGCAAGCGTCGAGGGCTCCTGGAGCTCATCGAGGCCCACCGCTTGGCGAGGTCAGCGCCCGCTCGCCCGTCCGCCATAACCAAAAAATCAAATTATAATCCGGATCGCTTTTTACTGAACATCCGGATGTTTTTTGTTTCCGGATATGCAGCAAGCTTGCTACGCGCTGGCTTGGATCCCGCCAAGCGGTGACCCCCCCCGCCACGTCGCTGCAACGGGTCGCGAGGTCAGCACCCGCTCGACCACCCAACATGTCGCCGCAACGGGGTGGTAACCAAAAAATCAAATCATAATCCGGATCTGCATGTTCGGCGAACGTTTTTTGGTTCCGGATAGACGATTGGCTCCCCCACCAAGCGGTGGGCACCCTCGCGAGGTCAGCACCGCTCGCCCACCGCGTCGCCGCATCACTCCTCGGCGACCAAAAAATCAAGTAAATTATGTATGGGGGGTGGCAACACGGAGCAAAGGTTGCTCGTTATCGAGAGTCATATCCAATACTTAATGGCCCAGATAACCAAGCTGGGCGAGCTGTTGAGAATGGTTTCGGAAAATTTGGAAATACTAATCACGCGGTCTACAGACTAGGGTTGTGCGACCGAGGTCAGCCGCGACTACTCCCGCTCACGATGTCTTCGAACGCTTGCTTTTCCTGGGGGCGATAGAGGCGCCTGGAGCACATCGACGAGGCAGGCCCACCGCTTGGCGAGGTCAGCGCCCGCTCGCCGCTACAACGGGGTAACCAAAAAATCAAATTATAATCCGGATCCGCATGTTCGGCGAACATTTTTTTGTTCCGGATAAACTGGGGAGCAAGCAAGCAGACGATGGGCTCCCTCGCCAAGCAGCGGGCTCCCTTGGCTTGCGAGAGTTGTGGACTGCCCCGAGAGGTGTGGTCTGCCTCGCCCGATCTATTCAGGCAGTCTACGCTACAACACCGCCGCGTCACCAGCCCCCCCGCCCACCTTGTCGCTGCAACGGGGTCGTCACACCGCGCAAGCCCCGACAGCGCCTGAAGCCACCGACGAGGCTGACGAGCGTCGACGTAGTAGAGAAAAATAGCAGCAGCTCGTGCCGACTTCTGTAAAAAAATAGCAGCTTGTGCCGACGTCTGTAAAAAAATACAGGCTTGGTGCGATCTTTAAGTAGCGGTAGCGACGTTCGTAACTTTTTCGGGAACGCAGCACACTATTTTGGTACCGATAAAAAGTCACAAAGCGATGTAGAACGCTTAAGTCCTAAATGGTGTCGACGCATCAAGGAGGGTTCTTTAAGTAGTTCTTTAAGTCCAAGTGATATCAAATCAAGATTCGTGTGGCGACCTATGCATGAAACTCGCAATACATTATAAAAAAACTGCAAAGACAATTTACAATCATCGAAAGGTAACATCTTGAAAGTCTTTTCTTTGCGGGAGAAAATGCGGACATGCTTACAGAATCGATATAAACAAAATGACTAGCATTACAGTCAATAAACATGAGTGGGGGGAAGAAAACAGAAGAAAAAAAATGCTTGAAGAACTAAAAAATGGCAAGCTGGCGCCATGTGTGTCTAGTACCAATACCTGCTATCCGCAGCGAATAATTTTTGCAAATAAAATGAAACGCTCCGGGACGACTCCACCTGCGTTCAGCGGCAATCACAATGGCCAGGAACGCGAGAGAGGACAGCGGACAATATCGAACATTGGCATCGAAAATGAAGTACGAGGATGATGAGTTGGGCAATTTCATCAAACAGTCCATTGCAGTCCTAAGTTATGCAGGTATCCAACAACTTTCGATTTCCAAGAAGCCTGCGACGGCAAGGAGGAGCAGCAGTAGTAGTAGTAGGCGGTGGGGCGACAGGGGGCGTAGTAGTGACGGGGTTCAGTGGGTTGGAGCAGCCAGCAGGGGGCGCGACCGACAGCTGCGCCGCCAAATCTTCTTCCGCGCCAAAGCCGACAAGCTCACCATTGCTGCAAGGTTGAGGGTCGGTGAGGATAGCGTCTCCGGCAGGTGAGCTGTACTCGGGAAGCTCCACAATCCTGGCCAGTACCTCGTCGCGGTTGCTCGTGAGAATGAAGACGGTGAAAAAGAGCACACCGCCAGGGCCACGTTTGAAACTAGTGGCGGTGATCGAGTCGCGCCCGTCTACTACATCCGAGTTATCTCGTGCGAAACGTCCAAGCCATGTGCTGATGGACGCAACCTCATCGTCCATAGGGACGGCCGTGACGTAAGCTTGCAACATGTGACGACGGCCACTCGGGGGCGGGGTGAGCTCGGCGATGAAGCTGACGGTCGTTAGCTCAGGCGCAACCGAGTCGGAAGAGGAGGAGAGGGCGGTGGAGGAGGAGTCGGAGGAGGACTTGGCAGAGTCGGAGACGTGGAAATCGGAGGAGCTTTCCGGCTTATTGGCGCTGTCGGCAAACACTTGAAATTCGACTTTAGCGCCGCCGATCTTTGTGTGCATGAGCTTCGTTTCGTGCTCCCTTAAGTGCTTCTCGCAAACGACCAAGTCGAAGCCTTCGTCCGACTCGGAGAGCGGCTCCTTTGAGTCCTCCACAGCCTTCGGGCCGGTGAAAGCGCCGCAGCGTCCGGAAGACTTGCCGGCATTCTCGCCCTTGGGGCCGTGTGGACCGGAAACCGCTCCGAGGGCGGCGAATGGGGCGGCCAAAAGCAGAGTTGCCAAAAGCAGCGCACAGGAAGGACCTGTGAAATCCGAACAAAAAAGGCAGTTTTGCTCGGCAAAAAGCAAATCAACTAGCTTCCGGCACAACATATTAATAGTAAGTAAACACTTATGCATAATTGACTTTACTGTTGTCATACACGACAGGGCTCGCGGGGTCCATGAGGTGGAAGTAACAGCACAAAGACGAACAATAAACAGTATGACCCATTAATTAAGCCTCATTTGTGCCATATAGCGGTATAAATGTTGCATGATACCAATAAAGCAAAAGAATCAAGCCTGATACGATAAATAAACGATGGGAGCAAAAATGCTCACTGTTTCGACTCAATTACGCCTATCACAACAATTACGTTACAAGAAGCAGTATGAAATACCATACACTGCGAGGAGACATTAGAAGATATATTAATTATCTCTTATACATGGAGACACGCACAAGCGCGCGCACACGCACACGCACACACACGCACACACACACACGCACACACACACACACACAAAATACTGATATAAGCCCTAAACCTTAATCCCATACTAAAAATACACACACATACACACACTCTACAACTTCAGAGTATATCAAACGCAATAATAAGAAAATAATGTGCAGTTGATTGCTTACAACCCTAATACCACCAGAATAAAATGCTTTACACCCAATATATGATCTTTCGTATTATTGACGACGTAATGTCTGAATTTTGGTGGTTTCCAACTTTACCGTATAAGAAATCAGTGTGGATACGTGCAAGTACGGGTACTTTATGAATATATTTGGAACTGCGCAATTGGAATTTTTTTCAGCACACTACACATGACATATAGCGAAAACCCCCAAAAAACGACATCGCGTTATTCCTCTTTCTGGTATATGTGTAAGGCAGCTCAGAAATCCCCTCGTGCCGGGGATTTAGGGTTTACATTTTAGGGTTTATACCCTTGACTAGACTCTTGTCCTTACAACTCAAACCCTAGCGAGTGAGGAAATGGGGAATAAAAACACCGTGTAAAGAAATTAAAAATTTGTTGGGGCCTTTCGTTTAATAGTTGTTTGGGTTTGTTTATTAGGGTTCGGGGGTGTGATCTGACATACTCAATAGTCATCATAAAGATGGATAGATATCCTCGCCTTAGCTATGGTGCAGTAAATCTGTGCTGACGCTGCTGGCGAGGCTGTGCAGCAGCCAGACTAAAAAACAAACCTGGACAACGGCAGATTTTCATAGTTGCACTACTGACCGACAGACCGAGTGGCCGACGAGCAGTTTTCTGTTCCCTTTACTCTAGATTTAGACTTGTACTGCCCAGCTGCCACCAGACTACGGATACGCTGTTCAAAAACGATAGCTTCGCGCTACGAAGCGGTAGGCGCCCGGGGTACGGGGCCGCGATTTAAAAGTGAGTGATGCGAGCGATATAAAAGCTAGCTTTAGTAGGGGGGGGCAGGATGACGAGCGCGTATATAAGAGTGTAGGCGATGGAGCACGCACGCACGCACCGTAACGGCGTGCCGTCATCTTCCCGCCGGACTGTAAGGCGGCAGTGTATGTACTGTTGCTGGCCTCGCGGTTAGCTGGAGCAGTGACAGTCGACAGCAGCAGCAGCAGCAGCGTTGATTCCCGTATGGCAGCTTGTCGTAGTGTGAGCGGCGTTCGGACGAATGTTCAGGAAGGGGTGAGCAGTCAGTCGAGAGACGACTTATTACTGTGCAGACTGGGAGGATGTCGCGCGTCGATGGTTTTGCTGACTGTTGTGGTGTGATGAGGCGCTCATCAGGCGCGCGCCTGTTTGTAGCCCTTCTTTGCCCGCATCAACCGACTGCGCGGCGAATAGTGGGGGCCCGTGGGGGGCTGGTAGTACTTTCCGACAGTGCTTGCACCGTTGCATGTCCGTTGCTGTCAGTTATTTTATTCGACGCGGACCGATCACCTGCGTAGTACTTAATGCGCTGCAAAGTGGTACGTAATAAATAGAGACGCAGTAGAGTCAGTAAATATCGATTTTCCCTACAGCACTATTTCAAATTGGCGTTGAGAAAACCTGCAATATAAGACTAATAAAGGTATACAACTCATTTATGACGCGGCGGAAGTACCATTGCCATATTGTACTTAATGCGCTACAAATTGGTACGTAAAACGTTGAGACACAGGGTCGTTAAATAGCGACTTTCCCGATATTTCGCATAGTAATATTCCAAATTGGCGATGAAAAAGCCGGCAAATAATAATAATAAGGTTTAGGGTTGTCAGGCCCCTACCGTCCCGCCTCATCAGGGGCGCCCATGTCGACAACGCCTAGTTCTTCCCCGCCCTCCCTCCCTTCTCCCTGCTCGTAGAGGGGAGGCAGGGGAGGGGGGTGGCTTTGTGCGTCCCCTTGCGATATATGTTCCTCCCTTGGCCTTGTTATGGCCGGCCAACAGGCCGTTGACCGGCCTTCGTGTCTTGTTCCCGGGCCGTCCCGAGTGGCTTCCCCCTACCCTTTTCCTCCTTTCGCCCGGTCCTTCCTATCTAGGCCTTCCCGTCGTGACTCTGCTGCTCGTCGTGCCCGTACTACGGTATGTGCGTCGACTGTTATGTGTCCTCTTGTTTCCCTTGTCCGCACTTCCGCATCGGGCCACCTCACCACTCCTCGTCAACATGCGCGACGCCCTCTTCATTCCGCTTTGTCTCTACCCCCCCTTGTGGCTCTTGGGCTTATGTCGTACGCGCCACTAGCGCGCCTGCTACACGTGCCGTCCGTCGTCCCCTTACGAGTCCGCCCGAGTGTGGGGGTGCGGGTTTGCCGTGCGGCGGGCTGCTGGTGTTGTTGCGGGTGGGCGGCGAGCAGCACTTGCCGCTACTGGTTCATTGGAGGCTGCCGGTGCAGGTTGGCGCACGATTGAAACAATATGCGGACATAGGGCTACTGATGATGGTGTTGTTGCTGCCGTTGATGCCGCTGCTGCACTGGTGGCGTTGCGGCTGCTGATTGGCGGTTAGTTGCTGATGTTGGTACTAGTGGGCACATGGCCGCAACTAGGGGTGTTGATGTTGATGGTGTTGCTGCAAGGGGTGTTGTTGGTGGTGTTGTTGCATGGGCTTGTGCTAGTTGGCGGTCGGATGTTGCTGTTCTTGCTCGTGGACAACGGGTTGCGGCGGCATGGTCTAATGGTGTTGTCGCCGGTGGTGGTGTTGGTGTTGTGGCAACTACCGTTGTTGGTTCGCGGCCAGATGTTAATGCTATTAATGGTGGGCGGAGGGCTGCAACTAGAGGTGTTGTTGTTGGTGGTGGTGATGTTGCTGCTACTTCTCCTAGTGGTAGTGGGGGTGCTAAATGTGGGGGTTTTGCAGATGTTGGTGTTGGTTGGCGGCCGGTTGCTGCTTCATTTACTAGCGGACATAGCGATGTTGCTTGGAGGGCGGTTGGTGATGTTGTTGTTGGTGTTGTAGTAGTCACTAGTGCTAGTTCACGGCCAACTGTTGCACCTGATGATTGTGGGCAAAGGGTTGCGCCTGGTGGTGCTTATGGTGGTGTTGATGGTGACTTTCACAGTTGCATGTCCGTTGTTGTCAGTTATATTATTGGACGCGGACCGATTACCCGCATAGTACTTAATACGCTGAAAAGTGGTACGTTATAAATAGAGACGCAGTAGAGTCATTAAATAGCGATTTTCCCTACAACACAATTTCGTTAAACAGTACTTTCTTACAAGAAAAAAATCAGTGGAGGCCACCAAGCAAAAAGAAAAAAAGAGGAAAAAAACCTGAGCCCGAGGAACATGAAGGCATACCACAGCGTCAGCACTGCCCTCCTGAAAAGCGTCGCGGAGATAGGAACCCAGTGTGCCATGAAGAGGAGCAGAAAGACGTTGCATGAATGCACGTCGCACATCCCCCACTAACCGCCGAAAAGGAACATAAGTACATCGACAAACGAAATGTTGCATACGGACATAAATATTAGAGTGCAAGGAGCGAGAGTCAGCAGCACCCATGCCAGGGAAGCGACGAACACCGACCAAAATAGCGAGGCGATCAACCAACTCAGCCGCCATCGGCGCCAACCGGCCCCCATCCCCTATGGCGAAGGGATAGTAGTCATGGATCGATTGAACCGAAGGCGTGCCAAGCAAAGCAGAAGTGCGGAGGTCCGCTTCAAGTTTGCCATGTTGAGCTCCCAATGCAAGGCTGCCAGGGAGTGGGAGACGAGCACCTATACGAGGAACATTGGTGTTCATGCGAGTACTTGTAAACGTCACATCAATAACAAGATGACGGTGCGGAGCCATGAAGTCTAACCAAACCACATCCCCAGGGCGATCTCGAGAAGCTCCCGATCGAATACGGCGGGCCTCCAACCGCAAGTCCCGGTCCTTAGTAGCCCACATTCAAGCATGAACTATTCAAGCACGTGGACAATATGGTTGTGGAGTTGAATGATATACCAAGAGCACGGGCACCGGGGGATATGGTCCATGAGCATAGCAGTTGCTGAGCGCTCACCCGACATAGAGATTCCCGATACCGTCGACGAAGATCCATACCCGCGAGACTCGGAAGGAGCCTCATTGCACCGAGGGCACTTTCGAACATGAGAGGAGCGCTCCGCAGTCAAGCCAAGCACCCGGTGGGCTACCATCGTATAGCAATCGGATGGCACCTTGAAACTGGACTCATGTGAAGCGAAAAAGAGGGCCAAAGTCCCGCGACCCGTACCCGAAATCACCCTCATACAGTCCGGTGGGGAAGGTACACTATTTATAATTGGCGTTGAAAAGTCCGGCAATGTAAGACTAATACAAGTACACTCGTATTGGCCTACAAGCTATTCCTGATTGCAGCCTACTAAGCTTGGACCTAGAGAGCGCCTTCAACACCATTTCCCGCCGGAGTTTCCTTGCGGAGTTGTACAAGAAGCTTGACTTGCATCCCATTATCCCGTTGGTTGAGATGATATATCCACGGGATTCTACGGTGTATTATTTCGACCCCAACGATGCTTCGCTCCCGCACGGCACGGTCCATTCGCGTACGTGTCCGACAGGAGATCCTCGTGGCCCGCTCTTGTTCAACTTGGCGATCTGCACCCCCCTCCGGAATATTGGGGAACGGTGCAAGGATTCAGCGGCGATCCAAGCCGTTTCTGACGACTGGAAGTATTTGATCAAAACGCCTTTCGTCCCGACTGTGATTACGGTGGCTACGGAGGAATTGGGGAAAATCTGCTCGAATATTCAACATGTCAAATCTTCGTGCATGGTACCTCCGGATACGGCCCCTGAACTTGTCAAGGTGATACGGGCGATGGCCCCCGTTGTTACGGGTACTAGTAATCTTGGAGCCCCTTTGGCGATGGACTTCTCGATGGTATATGGCCCTATAGCATCCCATACTGACATCTATGTTCATTATTGGCTGCAAGACACCGTAGAGGCTCATCAACTCTTCTTGGACAAGATCGTTTGCGTTGCTATGTCGAACTTCGGAGGGACACACGCCGCTTTTTGCTTGATGATAACGTGTGCGGTACGCCGCTATGGGTTCTTGCTCCGCACCCTCCCCTCAGATATCTGCAGACCGTACCTTGCTACTGCAAATAGGGCCGTTCGTACAACAGTTTTCCGAGTCTTGGGCGTTTCTCAAGACGTACAAACGCTCTATCAACTGAATTGTGCTAAGCGCCAGCTTTTCCTCCCCGCCGAAATTTGGGGGGCTGAACGTACCGTCCCTCGAGCTCGGCGCCGAACCTGCTCACTATGCTTCATTCACTACGACCCTCGCAAACCTGATTTATGATTACAAGTCCGAGTCGCTAGGTCCTTTGTACGGTCTCATCCGACAGGAACTGCAAAGTGTTGCCCCTTCTACTTTACCGTGGGCGGTCCAATTGCGCAATTCGTATGATACGATCTCCACTATGGGCAGGTTTTCGGAATCGGATCTTGTGGTGTTGACCAACACACTAAATCAAGCAGACCTTTCCGATTATGCTAGACCCGTTGACAAGTTGATGGTATCTCCGGTCAACAATGCTGTGGCACCCGCTAACCAAATGACTTGCCTACAACTTCCGACTCCTCATGCTCTCACTCGCTTGGGAGATTCATGGGGCCACATTCAACGGGGCATTTCGCGCATTCTTCGTGCCCGGGCCTACCTTGACCTCTTGGCGTTTTGCAGACCTTCCCCACCGGACTGTATGAGGGTGATTTCGGATACGGGTCGCGGGGCTTTGGCTCTCTTTTTCGCTTCACATGAGTTTAGTTTCAAGGTGCCATCCGATTGCTATACGGTGGTAGCCCACCGGGTGCTTGGCTTGACTGCGGAGCGCGCCTCTCATGGGCGTAGTATCAATAGCCCCCCCGGCCTTGGCCACCAGTATCAATCAATCGTCATTTCTTACTCCTCTCGTCCTTGCACGACTTGCATATGCTTTGTCACCCGTCAAGAGCGAGCGTGGAATCGATTTGGGGGGACGAGCACGCCCGTGGTTCCACATTCCATCAAAATTATGTCACCGCTTTCTCGGTGTTTTATAACCCCCCTCTCAATCATGTTCTCAGCGGAGCAAAATAGAAGCGCGGGCAAGACACTCTCGACCCATGCAGCAGCACCAACGGGAATTCCGTCACCATGCTGCGGGTAGGGGGCCCAAAACCTTGTTAGGGGGACGTGTTTATCGGACGGGTAGGTGTGCAACCGATTCACGCACATACCTTTCTTGGCGTTGGGGCGTTTGTCGAGAGTCCCCCACATTACTTTGTGCCAGAATTGCTCCATTGCAGCATGGATTAGGGTCCTCCTAAATTTCTGGAGATCGTCATATGACTGCGTTCCAGCCTCGGCCTACATGACAGTTGCATGATCGGACGAGTTATGGGAGTTATTCGCAATATGGGCCAACCGTGCTTTCCAAGCCACAATCCGTCCGCTTGTTTCAGGACATTCACCATATGCGCATGGTTTGTAATGATTGAGTCACTCGCCGTGTGCGAATGAGGGGACTCGTGCAAGCTACCAAACTATCGACCGCGCCCATCCTCTATTGGAAACATGCAAGGACTTACGCACCGTAGGGACACAGTTGCCCTCCGTGTGAAACTCGAGCCATGTCATATAGCTTCGAATTCTTCACGCACCTTCCCGGTGCGCATGTGTCGGTTCGCCCTCATTAGGGATGGAGTCCGTTACATACCCCCTTCCACATGCGACTCTGGCGCACATGGACACATACATGTACGAGCTAATATTAGAGAGTGTGGGCCCGGGTAACCGCGGAGGCCCACGCTCAAAACAAGGCTGCCCGGTGGACGCGCGATCAGAGGTGGGAGGGCAAGGGCGAAGGACGGACTGCCATACAAGTGCCCGGGTATCATACATGGAAAAGCCGGGGAAGTGAGGCGGGGGTGATCCTGGCGCGGAGGCGTGAGCGTGAGATTTCCACTCTATCAGTATGTCTCTCGACCCCCCCATCTGCCCTCGAAGTGACGGGGGACCTCGACAAGAAGGAACGTCGCGCTCGGAGGAGCGGCAACGACCTTGGGGCAGGGTCTACGGGATGCAATGGCGAAGTCGACAAGCGACTACGTGAGGAGGGTTTATTTTCCAGCCTTTCTCCTCCGATCTTCGGAAAGAGTGAAGTCACGCGGGAGCTAGAATAGGCTGGCCCACCGTCCCTACAGTACGCCGATCGGCCTAGGCCGATCGGCACTACGTTTCGGTGGGAGCGGGCCGTACATCGTTAAGGTCGAGCAGCAGTTTCATTTTGCATTTCTTGACAAGATGGTTTATTTCTAGATCTGTTTTTTGATTACAAAATTATATCTTTTGGAATTGCTAAGGCGCGGGGTCTATGGCAATTACTGTGGTTGCTTACACCTTTTAACCCCCTAGGAACGTCGGCACACATTGCAGATAGGTGTGTCGGTAAGTGCTCATGGTCGAAGAGTAGCCGGCACATACTTTGCTCTTAAGTGTCCTACTATATGGCTGAGCAATTGATGGCCGTTAAAAACAACCGGTCAACTTTGCTCGTATTGTTGTAAATCATTTATCATTTAAGACCCAAACTAAAAACATTCACCGCCATTGCATGATGTCACCATGCATACATGCACACAAGAGGTCACGGAAACATACACATACCTGTATATGCATCACATACATATACACGCACATGCACTTGGGGTCGCGGTTGGAAGTTTACTTACCTAAAGACGAGCAATAGCAAGTGGATGTTGCTTTCATTTGCATGTAACACCACCTATGCTAGGTTCTCGATATCCCAAGACGCATGCTCTTGGACGTCCGCGCGCGAAAAAGATTTGAGCGCATCCAAAGCTAAGACTAGATTGCCTTACAAATGTAAACGAGCGACTTGCGAGACATGAGGAATGTCTAATTGTTGTCGCGTTGGAAAGGCGCATGGTGGAAAGTTTTGACAAGGTAGAATGCCTCGTTACTCGCGAACCAAGTCCCGTTTGCAAGCCTAGCAAATACAGCCCGGGACGCAGTGAGGCCTAGCTGCTTACCGATATTCTCTCCAAAGGCATTAGGGTATCTTCGGCTCCCATTAGCAACGCAACGTAGAGGGCTTCATGCCATGGTTATGAGATTCGCCACATCGTCGTCCTCCCCGCCTCCCAACACGGCGACGGGAGGAAACGTTTTCGCCGGGGGTGATGGAGTAAGGTCGACACCATCAGCCCCGTCTCCCAACATCCCATATTTCACTTATATGTCTTCAAAACTGACGCCATCGTTGTGACGTTGTGCTGTCTTCGCCGGCTCCTTTCATGAACGTATATCTTGACGCGGCTAGCTTGCTGAGCGTGAAAAGGGTTCACGCCCGACACGAGCTACACTAGTGTATGGGAGAGAGTGGGAGAGCCGTGGGACTCGGCGGCACCGATGGAGTTGTTTACAAGTCGCCGTGCGTGCTCCATGACGGATGTTTAGGCCTCAGCTATTATTATTTCTTTGCACAAAATGCTAGCGACGGGGCTCAATGTAGCACTAGTGATGTGTGAGTATGTATGCTAAGAGGATGATGCTGGGCGTGAGGGTGGTGCTCTTGCTCGTATTATTTTCTCAGCGGACGGAGGCGTGCTTGAGTGCCGGTGCCGATAGGCCTTTCTTACTTTCCGCCACGTTGCAATAGTAGTAAAGTGATACTAATGAAGGGTTGGAGGCTTTCACGATTGCGCACCGCGCGCCCCGCGTGTGAACACACGAACAATTTGAGACCGCCTTGCTTCTAACGTCGTATAATACTTGTCTATGTATTCATTGTGCAAATGTGATCTAAGATTCCTAGCATCGCTCAATGTAACAAGCGCAGTTGCTATCGCTATCAATGGCTATCACCATTTTGTCGCCTTGCTATATCTTGGAAAGTAATGCACGGTACATGATTATCGAAGCAATAGCGGGAAACATCGTATGTGGGGTTCCCAATGCACGGTGCAATGAGGCTCCCCCCGAGTCTCGTGTGTCTGGATCCTCGTTGACTGTATCGGGTACCTCTATGTCGGGTGAACTACTTTGCTTATGGACCACATCTCCCAATGCCCGTGCTCTTGGTATGCCATTCAACTCCACGATCGGGTTGTCCACGTGCTTGAAAAGTTCATGCTTTCAGCGGGAGCTACTAAGGGGAAGGACTTGCGATTGGATGTGCGCCGTATTCGGTCCGGAACTTCTCGAAATCGACTTAGGGATGCGGTGTGGTTAGACTTCATGGCCCCACGCCGTCATCTTGTTGTTAATGTGACGGGCACACGCGCTCGCACGAACACACGTGTCCCTCAGATAGGCGCGCGTCTCCTACTCCCGGGCAGTCTTGCATAGCAGGGAGCTTAGAAGGACAAACTTGATGCGGACCTCCACACTTTCGCCTTGCTTGGCACGTCTTCGGTTCAGTCGGTCCATGATGAATACTATCCCTTCACTCTAGAGGATGGGGGTCGGTTGGTGCGTGTGGCGGCTGAGTTGGTTGATCGCGTGCCTCTTTTGGTGGCAGCTCCTCGCTTTCTTGGCATGTGTGCAACGATCTCTCGCTCATTGCGTTCCGACAGTCATATATGCACGCAACATCTCGTTCGTCGATCTACTTTTGTTCCCTTGCGACAATGTTTGGGGCTTGTGCGGCGCGAGAATTAATGTAACGTATTTCTACTGCTCTTCATGGGACTTAGGGTTCTTATATCTTCGCGATGCTTTGCAGGAGGGCAGTGATGATGTTGTGGCATGCATGCCTTCCCGTTCCTCGGGATTTGGCATGTAGGGGTTTTCCCTCCTTTTAACTATTTGCCTGGTGGTTAATAATTCCTTTTCTTGAAAAAAATAGTTTGTTGATTATTTTTTTCGCCGCCGCCACCGCATGCGCATGTGCGGCTGAGCTTGGGTCGGGAGCCCGCGAGCACGGAACTTGGTAGCGGTGAGCGTGACGCATGCCCGCCTATTCGTGTTTGCTTTTGTCTCGGCGCTCTCCTACGCTGTGGCATCGCGTGGTACCTATACATAAAGGTCTTGTTTTTATTGTCCGCGGTCACTCGCCGTCGGCGGCTCCGGTGCGTTTTATTTGTACCATCGCCAGCGCGACCCTCCCGGGATCTTTTATTCGTCGCTCGATCCGCGACCGGGTACAACTGCCCGTACCGCCCCTACTATCGGCATCCTCGAGACCCTTGGCCGCTTACGGTATCGCCACAACTTTCGCCCGCGCGTGGTCATCCCCTTCAGCAAGGCTCAAGGCATCGGCACGCGTCATCGCTATCCTTGTACGGGTACTACAACTTCAGTATTGCTCTCAGCCGGCTAAGTTCATTCTAATCGCTACCCGTACAGGTACTCGGAGCCCGCAATTTGCAAGGTCATCCTTTATCGCTTGGCGTTGTATGACGGAGTTTCCTTCCGACTCTTGCGGTGGTTGGTACACGGGTACCAAATAGCTTCTTTGCTCTTTTTTTAAGCATCTCCATGGCGGGCTCCAAGGCTCCCCACTACAAGCAACGCGAGGTTAGAAGCGCGACGGACCGGCATCGAGGAGCTCACCACGTCGGCGGCGAGTCGTCCCTCCAAGGCACGCCACAGCGCCACCCCGGGCGACTTCCGGTATAGTCCAAGCCACATACCCCCCCCCCCCCCCCCCCCTTCTTCGACCCTGCGTGCTCTACTTATTTTAGGACGCGACACACGTGCCACCCCGGATGTCCGCCGCGGCGACCCGGCCGGGACATAGTCATCGGCGTCCTCCACCGCCACCTCTAGGCCGGTCGCCCAGCGGCGGGGCAGGGTCGTGCCCTATGGCCCCCGCTCCGGGTGACCTTCCGACATCATCACCTAATGTTCAAGCGCCTTCGCATGCCTTACGACATGGACATACTCCGTCTCGTTTTTTACCCCCGCTCCTCTGAGGTGCTTTTATTGCTCCGCGTCGTTCCCGACCCTTCAAGCGCTATGCGCCCATCTAAATTCCCCCGCGACGACGTGCACTTTTGCGCCCGACAATTGCCCAGTTATCGATGCCGATCGCCACCTTCTCGCGCCGTGCACGTTTTGCGGACTATACTTTCGGAGCGGTGGCCTTAGTAGACACCAACATTCCTGCTCTCACCGCAATACTACGCCATCCCAACAGCTGGCACGCTGTGCTTCGCTTCCGCGTGGTCGGCCGTCCCCGCCGCATCCCCAGTCCTTGCCCCCCGCCGTCCAATGGTGCCTTGATCATGGGGCCACTGGCGGGGAGAACTCTAAAGCCTTCTTCGAGTCCTACCTCCTTTCTTTCCGATCTAGTACGTCCTCGAACGGCGTCCCCCCTTCGGTGGTACGCCTCGTCATGCCGGTCTTCGAGGAGTTTGTCGGTTGCGTTTTGTCTTTCCGCGGTAGGGCCACCCAAGGGGCTTCCGCGGAAGCGGCTTGGGCGGCGTTGCTTTTATTCCCGCGCTTAGTTTTGCGCCCCATGGCTGATTTCACTTCTGCGGGGCATCTGCCCCTTGACCCGGTCGCCGATTACCGTGACAACCGCTTACCCCATTGGGCGTCAAGAGATCTTGATACATTGTTTTCCGCCGCTCGCGCCCACTCATCCCTTACCAATGGGCGGGCACCGCCACCTACTTCACTTTCGAGGGCCGGTACCGACCCCATCTCCCCTTCGCAACCCTTTCATAACGGTGTCTCGGCCAAGGTCGCCAACCGGGCGGCTAGTCTAGCTGCGGTTGGGGAGTACCGTCGTGCTATGGAGGCCCTAAGCTCCAACCCCGTTGCAAGTGGTCGTGGGGTGCACGAGGAATTATCACGGTTGCACCCACAAGACAATGACGACCGCGCGGACGTGTTGCCGGATCCCTTCTCCCTCCCTCGTATCAAACTCCGCGCTTTGGAAGTTGATATTATGGAGGTCGTTGCTAGATGCCCTCGAAAGTCTAGTCCTCACGTCGACGGTTGGAGGTTTGAAACTCTTCGCGCGTTGGGTTCGCCTTGCACTCTCACCGATTTAGCTGAAGCCATCGTGAATGCAGAGGTTCCACCCGGCGTTGCTTCATTCCTTGCCTCTGCCACACTTATTACGCTAGCAGACAAACTCGATCCCGAACAACGACGCGCACAAGAGCAAGAACTTGGCGACCAAAAGGGGACGTTGCGCCCGACTGCAATTGGCTCCGTTTTAGTTCGTTTCGCGAATCGCGCGCTTCTCGCCGTAATTGGTGACGAAGTGTCTCAATGGTTGGCTACTCGGCACCAATTTGGGGTCGGCGTCCGCGGCGGGGTTGAGATCGTACAGTTCATGGTTCGAGCCGCGCTTGACGCTTCACCGGACTGGGCGGACATGCAAGGCGACGCATCCAACGCGTTCAACGAGTTCCTTCGGCGTCCCTTATTTGAGGAGTTGTCAGCAAATCCCGCGCTTCGACCGTTGCTCCGCGTCGCTACTATGTTGTATGGCCGTCCATCTACCTTGTACGTTTACGACTCATCAAATGCTCACGGCCCGGCCATGCGCATTCCGAGTACCCGTGGAGTCCATCAAGGTTGCGTTTTCGGGGCCATGTTCTTCGCAATTGTTGCCTCCCGGGTATACAAGCAATTGGCTGCGATTGCCCCGAACGAATCCGTTGTCTGCGGTTATTCTGATGATGGTCACTTAACGGGACCTCATGCGTCTCTCGTGGCTGTTGGCGACGCTATGCCGGAGGCGTATGCTAGCGTCGGCCTCACAGTAACCATCAGCAAAAACTGTTTGTATTCCCCTTTGGGTGTCGGTGATGCTTTTGATAACTTACCCAACGGCCACATCATGCGGGGAGTAAACGTCTCCACGGAAAGGACGAAAGTATTGGGAGGGCCATTGGGTACATCGAATTTTGCTCGAGACGTGTTTGAAACGGCCTTAAGTAAGTATGAGGCCTACAGCGAACGTCTAAGGGGTCTAGCGGCTCACCGGCACTCTCACACTGCGCTTCGTATCCATCAACATTGCAACCGCCGCTTCGGACACTTTGCCCGTACAGTCCCCCGAGGTCTTGGCAGGGGCGAGGGCTACGGCGACACCGTCGTGACCTTCCTCGAGCGCGCTGACAATGCCACCCTAGATGTGGCGGCTGAGATATTGGGCCTTCCCGCAGCTAGCCTACCCCGCAATACTCGCTCCGAGATGTCTCTTCCCATACGTTTCGGGGGCATGGGGGTGGGGGACTTGGTTGCCTTGGCGGACGCGGCTCATATCGGAGCGGCCGGTTTGGCAGTGGGCTCAGCTATCCGGTTCCTTACAACACAAGATGCTCGCGTGCGCGGGGATTCCCAAGACGAAGTTCCGATGGAGCCGACCATGTATGGACGGTTAGCGACTGCTATGACCAAAACGGTGTCCCGAAGGCCCGGTACACCGGACGGAGACGACGGCGACAACGCACCCATGTGGTCGTCAGAACTCGCTTCGTCGTGGGCGCGCTTAGATGCTGCGTGCGGTTCTCACGCTCTCGCCGAGTCTGAACCCTTGATAACCACACCCTTAGCGATGCTCCCCCCGCAACGTCCAACGGTGGCTCGCGCAGGCTGCGTAGCTGAAGCACGATCAAACAACGAGCAGATTTCTCGGTCCCTTGATGGCCTACCCTCGCTCGTACCCCTTTCTGCGTTTGCCACGGACATCTTTCCAAAGCTACAAGCCGACATCAGTGAGCGCGTCAACTTGCTTCGCTTCGCGAAGCTCGCTCCCACGTTTTCCAACCGCGCTCGGCAGGAGTCTAGGCGTGTTGTATCTCGTCTCAGCCACGGCGCCCTTGCGTTTTTGGCTTCGGACCCGCCTACTTCCGGTCGCTTGGGCGAGCTCCGTGACAAGTTTCCGGAGCACTACGACGCAGTTTTCCGCGTCGCGGTCTGTCGAATCTTCGGCCTACCCTCATCCCGCATCCGCTCTACTCTACGCTCCCCCACTGCTTGTGCTTCTTGCCATCTTTCGATTCAAGCTATGCGGGGTGCGTTCTCGTCGGCGGGTGTAGACATGTCGGACGATGCGTGGGCCAATGCTTTCGCGGACCATTTGGCTCGATGCGGCGGAGATGCTTCGGTCCACACCGCTCACTCTTGGTTAGTGACGGCCCTTGCGGAAATTATCTCCGAGGTTCGTGGCGCACTCGGGGTTGGCGTCGAGGTTCTCACAGATCCCACGATGTTAGTTCAACTCCCCAATGGCAACGACGGTCTCCCCGCGAATGTGGGTGTCTTGCACTATCACGGCATCCGAAGCTCAAAACTTGCCCTTGATGCCGTGGTTTTCGGTTTGTTCGGCGTTTCTAGCCCCCCGTCACCCGAAGTCGCTCTCCGCCGTGATGAGAAGACCAAGTTCGAGAAGTACTCCGAAGGGCTGAGGAGTCGGCCCGACATCCGTTTCATTCCCTTTGCTGTCATGGAATTTGGTACTCTCGGCGGTCACGCCACGGCTTTCTTGACGGAGCTAGCCAAGCAGGCAGCCGCATCTAAAGGGATGCATGTTGGCAAGTTGTTGGCCTCCTGGCGTCGAAAGGTCTCTCTCGCCGTCCATGTTGCTCACGCGGACAACGTCTTGCGCGGTATGTCCGCCGCTGCGGACGGCGTGGAGGCCGCTTCTTCCTCGGCCGGGATGCCTTCTCCTGCCACGGCGCTCTTCACCCGCGCCATGGGCCGCAAGCGTCCCCGAGCTTCCTCGAGCGGCGCGTGAGGCGCCGCTTGTCGCCTCCACGTGTTGCATTCTCGGCGTGGCCTAGCAGTTTCCTTAGATTAATCTGCTAGGTTTGTGCACAATGTAGTGCTTTCCTTTTGCCGTGCTTTAGATTCCGTGATCCTCTTGTCACTCTTGCCCTTTTGTTTCCCCTCCCACTTTCCCTGTCCGTGCTCATCTAGTTTTTCTTGTAACCAAGTGTCTTTAGTTTGCTGATGGTTATTTCATATAACGATTGCATTTTTTAATTCCATCGTAAGCTTTTTAACCCCCTTTTTAAGACCGAAAATGGATCATTCGCTGGAATATCCGATAGTCGCTTCGCGGCGGGATATGTCCTAATTTAGACATCGCGGCATCAATGAGGGTGATAAGAGGGTAAGAAATATTGTCCTAGCTTTTGTGGAGGAGTGCACCAGGTAAATACCCTAATCGTCCGTGCGCAATGATGGCTCACAGTGACGGTCGGTCAATGACGACTACACCTGGCTCGTAAGAGAAGCGCAGCACCTGGAACCGTCGGGTGGAACTGTGGCGCAGGCAGCTGTGCTTTTCCAACTCAGCGCCCCCAAAAGTCGGGTGGTACCAGTATGTGTATGCCGTGCTACTGGCGCTCTCAGTGACCCACGCTCGCGTGATCCGTGTTAAGCGAACGCTGGCGTATATATTTTTTCAGTAGCGACATACGACGTTTCAATTATCACCTCTACCTGCTCGCGCCGCCCAAATCTCACAACCACCTTCCCGGCAAGCGCGCCAGCTAATTTGAAGGCAGTGGCGGCGTGACTCGAAAGTCCCCCTCTGGAAGGAGTTTCTACTTCCTCTCATGGGCTTCACTTCCTTGTTTAACCGAGTAGCGGCAGGCGCGACGGCCGCTCTCCCACTCGGCCGACCGCCGCGACAGCCGCCCACCGGAGCACCACCCCTGCCGGCGATCAACCCACAGGACCTCGCCCTCCCTCAGGACAGTTTGCCAGCAGACAGTCTCGTGCCGCAATTCTTGGGCCACTTCGGTGTCCCCGATAATGCGGATAAGCTGGCGTATGATCCGCACCAACGACTGCTCGCGGTGCGGCAAACCAACGAACGAGTCAGAACTTTTTTACCTTTTACTGTTTTATCGCTGTTTATTCACCCACTCCCCCTGTCTGGCCGCTATCGCGCAAGCCTCAGGGTGGTATGGCTTCTGACGGTTCTTTTTGGGCTGTGTTGTGCATAAGGTGAGCTGCACGGACGGACGAGTGAAGGTGTATGGTGGCGAGGGCGCTGAGGTGCTGTTCTGCTCGCCCAGCCACACAGCCACGAGGCAGCTGCTCTTTCTGCCACATCGTCTGGCTGTACTACGCATTGCAGAGGTTACCTCCCCCCCCTCCCCCCCCCCCCCCCCCCCCCCCCCCCCCCCCCCCCCCCCCCCCCCCCCCCCCCCCCCCCCTTTTCCTCTGCCCCTACCTCCAATGCATGTCGCGCATCCACCACGATGCTGTTTTAAGCCTGCCCGTCAGCTCTGCACGAAACATCATGTCAGTATGGAAATGATGCATCCCTTCATAGTCACAAGCCCATCTCACCCCACCCCATTCCATTCCATCCCATCCCATCTCATTACACCCCATCCCACAGCAACACATCACACCACATCATCACAAAATCCTATCTATATAGTCCCATTCTTTATACCACCGCATTTCATTTCATATCATTATTTCTTATCTCTGATCCTATCCCATCCCATCCTATCCTATCTGTAGCATCCCATCCCATCTCATCCTATCCTTCTCAACACCCACCTACCCCATAATTAGATCCCATCCAAACCCATCTGTAGCACCCCATCCTATCCCACCAGCCCATTAATTATTGACACCCCATCACAAGCCACAACATACCGTGCTGTATCATTCCATCTTAAGCGCTCCATCTCATCCACATCGTCCCCTCCCATCCTATCATACCGTTCTACCTATCCCACGGCGTCTTTCCAGTCCATCAACTTCATCCCGTCCCATCCTATCACATCATGTCATCTACACCCTTCCATCATAACATGCCGCCCAATCGAATCCGATCCGCTTCATCTCACCCTATCATATCCTTCCACCCATCCATTTCATTCCATATAACCCGTTTCGTCCCATCCCCTGATTCCATTGGACTGCATTTCATCTCATCCGTCTTATCATATCACATCCCATTCCATTCCATCCCACCACAGCATCCTCTCGCATCCTCGGATCACATAATCTCATATAATCCGTTTTCTCCCCACACTATCGCATAGCCTCTTAGTCAGCCCCCACCCCATATGAAATCATCTTGTTCAGTCCCCCTATCCCATCGCATAATCCCATCCCACCGCAGTCCAACTCCCCATTACATTTAATCATTATTTCTCCCTATTCTTCAAACCGCATCTATCTCACTCGCATTAGTAATTGCGTGCATTGCCACAGGACGGGCTCGTTGAGGCGTTCAGTCTGATTGCGCCCTATCAGCGCACCGCAGCCCTGCACGACCTGGCTGACACTGACCCGCCACACTGCGCGGTCAGCCTGCCCATGGAGGACAGTCAGGACGTTATAATGCTGGGCTGCGCCAGTGGCGCAATGCGCGTGGCGCGGGCGTCTGCGGCCCCCTACGGCAACAAAACCACATCACTGCTGATCCGCGCGCTGCGCCTCATGCCTTACTGTGGTGCGTGCGTTTTTATGCCACTGTGGTGTGACTGGTGGATGCCCATATGGCGCCACCTCCGGCATAATGTCACAGGCTGTTTCATTTCATTGACACAATTTATTCGTTTTTCATGTAGTTACTTGGCGATACTGCTTAATGTCATGGGTAGATCGTTTTTGGTTCCTGCGAGTCACACGTATTGCTTGCACCCGTTTGTCCGTTCTTGTCTGCAGTGGGGCCGAGGGACTGGTGTGATGCCAAAGTGGAGGGGCCGCTGCTGGCGCTGGAACCACAGCCGCGGAATGAGACGGACTGCGTGATGGTGGTGCATGGGGATGGGCTGATCTTGTGGTCGCTCAGGTGGGGCACCGCCCTTTGCATGGGCGACAGGAACCGAGTATATGCACTTAGGGGCTGAAATGAAGGGTAGGAGAGTTCGGCGTGCGTCTGTCAATTGAGACACTATTTATGACTACTAGGGTAATTTATAACTACTAGGGTAATGCATGGGGAGAGACTGCACCATACCAACCAATCAAATGGGGCAAGGGCGCCTTTGTCTCAGGGGTGTATTTACCTTATTATTTCACTTGCCTCACGCGTTAGGGGCGTGACAGTGCTTGATTTTTGCGCTTCTTACGTTTTCCACATCCGCATTGACTTAAATTTGTGGTTTACCTGTATTTTAAGAATGGTGAATATTGCTTTGAATAGCAAACGGTGCAGTGCTGTGCAAAGCTTGCCGTTGCGTGGAACGGCTTATGATGTGAACAATTTGCGAGCGGTGGAAAAAGACACGCGCGCATCGCATCATGGAAAGGGGTTGCTGCTGTCTGTTTTATTTGTCATTGAAAGGGGTTGAGGGTCTGCATAGGAATCTATCATGGATTGAGGAGATTGTTTTGGGTGGGAATGATACTGAGTTGTGACGCTCGTTGAGGGCTTTGGGCCGTCTTGTGTTGACTATTATCGGAGACTATATTTTGGCATGCAGCATAATTGTGGGTACCTTCTTGCAGCGACTAGTTGGCGTTATCGTTGATTCATTTGTCAAACCTCGACACACCGTAGTGTGACACATGCTTGCGCTGATCGGTGTGACTGGAGCCTGTGCTGCTTTTGTGTGTGGCAGCCACGGCGGCGCGGCGGCCTCCGTCCACCGCACCGACGGCGGCACGGACGCGTTTGCCGACGTGGGCGACCTGCACGCGGGCTGCTGGGCCGCCTCCGATGCATCCCTCGCCGCGAGCGCGCACAGTAACGGCGATGTCCTTATCTGGGCGCTACCGGCCGCCGCGCTGCCAGGTGGGTCAGCACTCAGCACATCCCCCTTGGGGTGCGCGGCTGCTAAGGGTTTTCAGGGCTTTGTGGCGGCGAAGGGTTTTAAACCCTACAACACGCTCGTAATTGCACCCGACTGACTGGATTTTGTTGCCGATGATGCTGCGCCTATTTTTGAAATTGTTGGTCCTTCTGTATCTGTTCATTTTGTAAGCAAATCCATGTAGCTTACCATACCTGGAACCCTACAGCCCATATCAGTATGTAGTACCCGTACCTAAAATTATTGTACATCTGTACCATCGCACAGTACTTTAAAGAAATAGAATCCATCTCGCTAACCCTAAATAAATCAAATACGGGGTTCATATTTGTGATGCTGCCTTCAGGACCCGTATTTTCCGAACCATGATGTCGCATTTGTGATACCTAATGCCGTCGAGCTGATGTTACGGTACGGGATACATACGCATTGATTTTGGTAAATGGGTATGATAATACGACAATCATCTTTGTTTCACACCTCAATTGAATTGAAATTGCGGATCAATGAGACTTAGAGACGGGCAGCATTCGCGAACCTATGCCAACCTTGGCTCGCAAGACGCGCTGCTGTCAACCGTTTATCTGACTCTAAGCATTAAACAGTGGACAATTAATCATTGTGACCCTAATTCATTTGACGACCTAAGGCGTGTCATTATCACCCCAGCAGCAGGAAGCTGCGACGAGCTCGTCTCACCTTTCGGAGAACTGTGCTCACCTGCATTGAAGTGCACCATTCCTTGACATACACATCAACGAACATGTGGATTCCAACAATATATTTGGGTCTGCTGTTTCACGGCGCCGCAGGCGCAGTGCCGCCGCCGGGCTCGCTGCCCAGAGTGGGCGGGGTGCGGATGTTGGTAACGCAGCGGCTGCGCGTGACCTCCGACACGTTCACCTCCGCCATCACCGCTGTCCGTCTGCTGCGCGAGGGGACGCTGCTGGTGCAGGTAACCATCTCCCCCAAGAACCCTAAGATCAAACCCTAACATGACATTCGCATACAAGGCTGCCACAGCTTCTGGCAGTGTACTCTTTTTATTATTCTCATGCCATTTATTTCTGATTGGCATTAATCACCACAAACCCGCAGCGCCCGCACTCTCCCTTTTTGACATGTCACCCCTTTCTGCTCCACTTACTCGTTGCAGTTGGTAGGGTTTGAGGATGCAAGGGGCATGCCAATCCTACGAATTGTATTATTCTTTTCTGAAATTTAAACATTTATGAAACATCTTTCGTGACATGAAGAATCCCAATTGACCCTGTGCCCCAAGTGCACGGCGTCGTGATGAGCACACCATGTCTTTTTCCGCTTCGTCACATTTCCGTTCTGACCGATTCCAAAACTTGAGCTGCTAAATATAACTTTCAGTATGTGATAAATGTAGAATTAGTGAATAAATGGTTTGTGGTAAACTAATTTTGTAAGCAACTCCCTTCTCTCTTTCTGGACAGGGCGGGCAGAGCATCGAGCAGCCGGAGGGGTTATCTCTGCTGCACATGCCGCCCCACAAGGTGTGAACCTCCCCCCGATTCCGACTGTTCATTGCGCTGCATACTCCTCTTGCTTAACAGTGTGCCCCCGCACTCAAAATTAAATGCCGTTATGAAGAGGTATCCGTTATGCATGAGTACGCGAGTAAATATGAGACTGGATACTCTGGAAAGAATCAAGCAAGCAGACAAGCAAATGCTTGAATTTGTTTAAAAAAATTCATCGTGCCGAAAAACTTCACACCCATGCATGAACACAATAACACGCAAACACACACAAACACACACACACACACACACACACACACACACACACACACACACACACACACACACACACACACACACACACACACACACACACATACGCACGCACACACACACATACATACACACATACACACACATACACCTACACACACATACATACACACATACGCATACATACGCATACTGACACATGCACGCATGTACACTGGCACATAAATACACATATGAATACTCGCGCACTTACACACACACACACACACACACACACACACGTTTGTTTTGCTATTTCATGTTCATGTTCTTTTGCTATTTTATTCCTTTCGTCGGTACTTCTGCCCAGTGGACTGCCTACCGAGTAAGAGCGGTGTTATTTTCACTTTATGTCGCTCCACGCCTGATTCCTTGGCGCCGGCTTTGCGCCTGCGGGGTTTTAGACCGCAGGGGCAGGCGAGGAGGCGGGCGGGGGGGTGCCTGAGGAGGCATCCTCCACCGAAAGTGAGAGCCTACCCTGGTTTGGCGCCATACACGGCTTTCAGCTGCTCCCGACATCAGCAGGGGAGAGCGAGGTGGGGGCGGCGCTGGTTCTCAGTGAACACGGGCAGCTCATCCTCTACTCGCTGCAGGTGCGCCTCACCTCGCTGCACGTACACATGCACTTGCGCTCGTTTGCATTGGTCATGAAGACAATGCTCCGCAGTCGTTAATGCATCGCGTCCATCAAATTGTGTGTCCTAGTGAAGTTTTTTGAGATAGAAAGTTCATTTTGTATTGACTCGGGGAGGTGTTTGGCTTCGGGTTTTGATATGTACGTTTTGAAAAAGTGCATGTGTATGTTATTCTGTCATGTTATCCTGCGTGTGTGTGTGTGTGTGTGTGTGTGTGTGTGTGTGTGTGTGTGTGTGTGTGTGTGTGTGTGTGTGTGTGTGTGTGTGTGTGTGTTTGTGCGCGAGCGTGTATTTTGTGTGTGAGAATGTCTGTTCGTGTTTGTGTGAGTTCGGGACCGGATATTTACACGTAGGTCGTGCCGGCCCCACACGGGGGGCGGCTGTGGTGACTAGAGAAGTGGCGGCCGGCGAAGGCACCGGCAGGCCCGGCCGACCGCCACTAATAGGGAATAGAGTACCGCTAATGGCATAACACTTAGTAATAGGATGACAAATAGCTACCTTGTACATAAGCACTTGGCAACGCGATGCTAGTGCTAACAGTGCGTGTGTGCGGGCGCGCGTGTGTGTCCTGTGTGCCCGTGTGTGTATGTGTGTTTGCGTGCGTGAATGTTTGTTTGTGTGTGTGTGTGTGTGCTTGTAATGTACATGCTTGCGTTTGCTTGTGTTTGGCAGGAGAAAGGGACGGAGACGCGTCAGTTTCCGCTGAGCAGTCAAAAGTGTGGGACGGTGACGGCGCTGGAGTGGCTACAGCACCACCCTGTCGCGCACGTCTCCTCCCTCGAATGTGACGCACCGCGCTCGAAAGGGCTGCTGGCGCTGACTGTGGATGACCTCCCCACACACGTCCCCCTCCCCGAGACACATGTTGAAGACGGACAGGTGACCCCTCCCCATATCAAACCATCCAATCCACACCACTACACACTGGCACAAGCCCTTCGCCCATACACTTGAGTCGTTACCATTCGTCATGATTCTCACTTACAGGAGAACCGGTGTCTTCTTTGCACCAACCCGCTGTTTGAAATTTAAGAACCCTCGTGTGTAAGCTGAATGGTTGCGATAAATTGCAAATTTGAAAATATAGGTAACTTAGCGAGGGAAGTTTTCTCTGAGCGAATGTTGTGTAGGCAACACCGAGTGTGGCAAGGGTCCGAGTTGTAGTGTTTTGGTAATTATTGGTCAGTAAATTTAGAATTCGGATTACGGTGTGCCTCTTCGTGAATGGTGCGCTGTATGGGGAGGGTTACGGCAGAGCCAAGTTTGCAAGGGGGGGAATTTATTAATTGGCGACTGAGTAGGGGTCTGTGCCTATGCTTTGCTTGAGACGTTGCTGCGTGGGAATGTTTGGGGCCCTGTCACTTTGGGGCTGATGCTTTGGTAGGTCTGTGTATGAATGCGTCAATACGTTGTGAAGTATGGGTTTCTGACAGTCAGAAATTGTGTTGTTGCGTGCAATTGCATATGAAAGGGTAGGCATGTGTGAACGTGTGTGTTTGTGTGTGTGTATTTGTGTGTATGTGTGTGTGTGTGTGTGTGTGTGTGTTTGTGTGCGTATGTTTGG
Organism: Tetraselmis chui; assembly: GCA_026401115.1. Lineage (NCBI taxonomy): Eukaryota > Viridiplantae > Chlorophyta > Chlorodendrophyceae > Chlorodendrales > Chlorodendraceae > Tetraselmis > Tetraselmis chui. Next base: position 486,987 of record JAPMLY010000005.1, read on the forward strand.
GCTTGTGTGTTTGTGAACAGGTGTGAACGTGTCTGTGAATGTGTAAGCGCGTGTTTTTGAGAATGCGTGTGTGCGTATGCGTATGTGTGAGCTCGTGTATTTGTGAATAGTTATGTACGTTTGTGTGTATGTGTGAGTTTGTGTGTTTGTGAATAGGCATGCACGTGTGTGTATGTGGGCGTGTGTGTTGAGAAAATGTGTGTGTGTGTGTGTGTGTGTGTGTGTGTGTGTGTGTGTGTGTGTGTGTGTGTGTGTGCGTATGTGTCTGTGTGTGTATGTGCGCGCGTTGGTGCATTTGGAAAATGAGTGAATTTTGTGAGAGGTTTTTATGTGTGTGACATGAAACATTCTGGCCTCTGCCCGAGGCTGCGCTTAGCTTCAGTGCGAGAGAGAGGGTCGATTTTTTTTTTCCAGAAGATATGCGGCTATGATGTAAAAAATGGCACTGAAATCTGTCAGCAGCAGACTTTCTCATATCACTCATCTCGACCCCCCCCCCCCCCCCCCACCCCACCTGGACTCGCCCAACAGGTCGCAGCGTCCAGCCCGGGGCGCGGCGCGGTGGACTGGTCGTGGGTGGTGAGCGGCGGGGAGGGCGGTGACCCGCCTCAGGGTGGCAGCGGCGTGGCGGACATGTTGGCGACGGGGCACAGCAATGGGTGCTGCCTGCTGTGGGACACGCGCAGCCAGGTGCCCCTCCGCCGCGGCGTCGTCAGCCCCGTCGCCGCGGATGCTGCCTCACACCTGCCTGCGCCTGTCTCGTGCGTTGCGCTGTGCTGGGAGGCGGGCCTACTGGCGGTGGGGCACGCGGACGGCAGGTTGCGCCTCTACCAGGTCAGCGCCTGTCAGCCTGATTTACATGTACTAAGTTGCTGTGATGGATTTGTTTTTTTTTCGGTGGGGGCGGGAGGGAGGGGGTTGGCTTCCCCGTTTTTGTTAATGTGTTTACTTCAGAGTACAACCCTGTTGATATAGGTTTTTTTAGGAAGCCCATACAGATTAAACACTTAGAGGTGGCTAAAACGCGTGTTGGCAAGATCCCATATATTTTTTATGGCACAAGTATCGAGGCATGGGCCCTCTGAATTCGATAGAAGCCGCATAAACAAATGAACCGTCGGGTGCGCCAGTGGATGGGTGAAGAAATTGAAATTCAATTATATCACATTAACAACGATACCCTCTACAAGACAAGTGTATTTTATGACAGAGGTGCCTTTGACGTAAATGAGTAAAAAAAGAAATCGAATGGCAGATAATTTGAATTCCGTTAGGTGACATGAATTCCCTGATGCGTTAATGCGCAATTGTGTTTGTTTTGTGCAGTGGCACTCACGGAGGCGGCAGGTGGCCCCACTGACCGTCGACCTGCACGGCATGCGCCCCGGCTCCAACTCCCACCCCTCCGGCCCCGGGTTCCACCTCGTCATGGAGGCCGCCGTGCACGCGGCCGCACTGAGCGCGATTGCGCTGGGGACGGGCTACCATCTGATGGCGTTCGGGGACAGCGAGGGAAAGGTGAGCGAGCGATGCGCCCCTCCCCCTCTCACTCTCACCTTCCCATCCAAACAATCACATCCCACTAGTGTCGCTCATCGTACGAAAATAGACATTGCTTCGAATTCTACCATCCGAGCCAGCCCCCTCGACCTTGTTTATTTCTTTCCGGCGCTAGGCCAAACCTCACAGGGGCACCCTCCGATCGCGATCACCTCCAACACCTATCGAGGCTATGGTGGGGTTGGCGAAGATTATTTTAAACCATGATGCGGCATTTGTAACATCGAATCTGATCGAGTTTACGACATGGGACAGACAGAAATACGGACACACACACACACACACACACACACACACACACACACTCAAGTGCACATGAACACGCACACACACACACACACACACAAACACTTTCTCTCTCTCTCTCTCTCTCTCTCTCTCTCTCTCTCTCACACACACACACACACATACACACACACACACACATACACATACACACGTTTAGGGCGGAAGCAGGGAGTTACAGTAATCTCAGAATATTTAATTGTGTGTGGAAGGTTGATATGGGATGGCAAGTTAAGCATGTCTGTGCATGTCTGGTGCTCTGTCTGGGTTTATGTTTGTGCTTTTGTGCGACTCGGTATATTATGTGGCAGAACCTCCTATTGCAGAATGTTCTCCTTTCTCAGAACAGCCCCATTGTTTGCCTGGAACCCCACATTACTCGACATGAAATGAACGATCAGCAATTCTTAAGCTCTATGTTACGGCCTTAAATACGTCACAATGATAAATGCTTCCGGTGTCAGAAAGATGGTCGCTGTGTTGACGATGTCGCCCCCTCTGAGGTTGTTTTATTCACGAAATATATTGTTTCGTCAACGGATGAGCAGCACAGCCCATTTTGGAATCGAGAATTGGACAATCGTTTTGGTACATTTTTTCACACGACATTGCCATGTAACTATTTTGTAACTATCACTCTGTGACGCAACCAAACTCGTTGCAACATGCCTAGACTTCACTTCAGTCTCCATCATCAGCCTTACCAAACTAACTTGAGTCAGATTATTGCCAATGGTTTAGTTTCCCAGCCTTCTGTGTCGCATGATGTCAATGTGTAACCCCATCCAATTATCTTGCAGTTCACACTTTTTTGCAGTCCACATGTGTTTTGTTTTCAACACCTAGTCTTTCCCCGCAAGGCACAACTCATCTCAGCGTTGCGAGTTATACGACAAGCAGCTGCTCATTTATACCACATCCAAACAGCACTGCTTTATTCGACCGTCCGTCACGTATCCCAATGCAATCCTTGATTTCACATACATTCGCTCGTTTGTCACGCAAAAAACGCTCTGTTGTACCTTTTTGATATATGTATCATATCACGTTTTGCGCTCTGAACCCTTTCTCACTCCTTTTCCTGTTTTTTTGTTGCCTAGGTGAGCGTGTTCGACCTGGGGCGTGGCGCATTTCTGTTCATGCTGCCCGTCTCGCCCGGCAGTGCTCTGGTCCAGCTCCATTTCGGGACACTACGCCGCGGAGCAACCAGCGCGCGCGCCGCAGCCCCCCCCTCGAGCCCCCCCTCCTCCACTCCGCTCGAGGACGTCGCGCTATACTGCCTCGCGGAGGACTTCACCGCGACTGTGGTCGACTGCGCGGCTGGCCGAGTGGCGGCGCAGACGGGAAGCGGACAGAAGCGACTCAAAGTAGGTCACGCTGTTTTGCCGCCTTCATTTTTTCAAGCACTTGATTGCGTACATATGATGATTGTGTTCTTCACTTAAGAATTGTTGGGGGAAATGTTGTCGAGGTTTTTTGCTGAAGTCTTATTTCCGTTCGCCTGTCCATTTTAAATGGCTCGTTCTTTATTGGTTGATTGTGATAGAGTTGTTTGTGTTGCATTTGTCGTTCATGGGTTATCAAATTGACATTTTTTTTTTGGCGTCCGCCAGCCAGTCAACACTTTCCTTATTTAGGTTTGTGCAGATGTTAGGTTTCGAACTGCTTTCTTTATTCTCCATTCATTGTATTCTTTATAACGCTTTTGATGCCGCCATCCATCTTGATCGGTTCCCCTTTTTGCGATTTGATCCGCAGATAATTCGGCTGCGCTGATTGGAGACTGGCACCTGTCACCCCTTGACTTTCCGACCCCTTTGGCTGTGTGTGGGCGAGTGCAGGGCATCAGCCTGGACCTGCTGGACTGTAACGGTGTGCCGCAACCGCCTCCCACTGGCCATGTGCGGCTGGTGTGGGCTGAGGTGGTGGAGGAGATGGCGGAGGCAAGGGCGCGGGCGGCTCCGGCAGCACAGCCGACGGTCGATGCAACTAGTAGGAACTTCCCTCCTGCTGTGAAATGTATTTTGTGGGGGGGTGGGGGGTGGGGGTGGGGGTGGGGGTGTTTTTTATAATCCGAGTACATTTTGATGGGAACTATATATGTTTTAGTTGTTATTGGAGGGTTTGGCTAAGACGCGTTCAGAGGCGAAAGTCCGTTTGCGTTGTCGTGTTATGAAGTTTTGATGACTGAATTTTTAAGGTTTATGTTTAGGGTTATATTTAGGGTTTCGGGCATAATTTATTTGGTTGGTGAATATCCGCGTGTGTTGTCATGGGCGTTATGCTAGTATTAAGATTCGATATTCCATTGCAGTGCGAAATGAAAGGTTGTAAAATTGGTTATGCTGTTTTGAACAGCGCATATGTTTCATGACTTGCATAACGAAATCGTTTGAACTGGCAGTTTAATGATGTTTGAGAGCACCCTAGCGGACATTTTCAAGGGAACTACATGCCTATCGCCATCCATACAACCTTTCCACTGCACTTGTGCGCAGGGTTTAGGCTACTCTTTTGTACTGTCTGACACGGTGTGTGTGTATGTATCTCTCTCTGTGTGTGTGTATGTCTGTGTATGTGTGCGTGTGTGTTTGTGTTTCAATATGTGTGTTTGTGTTTCAATATGTGTGTGTGTGTGTGTGTGTGTGTGTGAAGGTGGAGGGTCAGTGGAGGAGGGGGCAGATGAGCTGGATGACGTTGCAGAAGAGGTCGAGGATGCCGCGACGACGGATGCGGCGGAGGTGCCCGACACCCCCTTCGCCCCCGTCGCGGGTGGGCTGGCTGAAAAAAGTGTCGCCCAACAGGTTCGGCGATGTTCTCCGTCAGTGTCCCCTGCTTGCCAAAATCTGCGACAATTGCTCAGTCCCAAATAATGGTGGGTTGATTTATAGTTTTCTTTTTGTTGTTGTAGGTGGCGCCCCCCTTGTTCGATACCTTTGAAAAGGAATTGCCCTAAGTAAATTACTTCAATTAACATATTTTATGAGGTGCTGAGACATTACAATTATTTTTTGGGTTTTAGGACAATCGGATTAAGGTTTGTCGGAAGGCATAGATTGTGATGGAACCGGCAATACTTTATCCATTTTTTCGAAAGGAAATTCATTCTGAAAATAAAGTACCCCCTCCCCCCCATTTTTCTTTAAGCAAGATCGCCACCCTAAATAACAAATACGACGCAAGTCGCCATTCTTTTTGCGTCTGAGATGTCGTTTAATATCTTTGTATCAGAAATTATTCCGAGGCAATGAAAATTAGTTCTGAATTATCAGGATTAATCCGTATTTCTCATGAATGACGCTAGCCGTACCCGTACCAGGCACATCGGAATTTTTTGTTTTCGGCACATGTTTGTTTATATTGTTTACTGTTGTTTTGTTTTTTCCAGGCAGCCGAGACCGACGAGGTGGATGTGAAGGAAGAGAGTGACGTGGAAACGGACGCGCAACGTGACGGAGACAGCGACAGCGACAGCGAACTGTTGGAGGCGGCGGCGGCGGCTGTGGAGGCCAAGCGAGGCATTGGGGGTCGGCTGCGTTCGACCACCGCCGACCAGAAAATCAAGTAAGTTGGCAATTGCCGTAGCGCCTGTTCTGCGCAGGATTATGGAATTTCTGTGCTGCTTCCTCTCCAGTATTGATGTGCTAATTCCTGACAACTAAATATGGAATCGCGCGGATAAAACTATCTCAAATCAAAAAATATCTTACAAGAAAAAACGTTGGAGGCCACAAAGCAGCAAAAAGAAACTATCTGAAATCAAAGGGACAACCAAGTCATTTTGCGCTTGATTAATCATTTTGCGCTTGAGGGGATATGCTGTACCCGTATGCTACGTGTCGCTGTGTGACTGTGTTTCTCCTTGAATTCTCCTTGCTTTTCAGTTTTCGCTGCTGCAACCTGCCGTACCTACCGGTACGGGTATTTAGCCATCAATTTCTCTGCCCAAGGATGGCGGCGATGTACGAGTAGTACGTTATCGAATGAATGAGACCGAGAAAAACTCTACCCGTACAAACTACCGTACAGCTGGATTACAATCTGGCGTGTGCTACCCGGTACAGGTAGAGAGGTACCCTGCTAATGACGGGGGAAACTTGATGAACAATGATATGCGTGACAGTATGGGTAATAGTATACGGTACCCGTATCGGCGCTGTACGTATGATTGAAATGCATTGGCGATATCGACTAGCGGACGATACGGACGCCATCTTAAAACCGCCGTCAGCCGTATCGCGACGGTATCACGGTTCCGTATCGCCTGATGTACTGCCTAATTACAGCCGCTTCGGCTCCCTCCGTACGCGAGCCCAGTTCGTTGGGATGTTGATGACGTCATGGTTTCTGGAACTGCGATGCCGCCTCCATGATTCCCGTCATCATCGCCATATTGACGTAACACCGATGTCATGGTCCATCTCGTAACGAAACCCGTATAATCGTGTCAATATTGCACCACTCAGGTTGTTTATTGCACTCATGAATGATCCGATGGATTTATTTCCTAACTTGTGTTTACCCTCTACTTATTTTTACTTGCCTAATTCCATATTGTAACCCCGGCGAGTGTTCTTTGAGACTTTTTTTGCTGGTTAGTGCGCGCTCGTCCGTGCGCGCACACGTGTGTGTGTGCGTGCGTGTGTGTGTGTGTGTGTGTGTGTGTGTGTGTGACCCTTACGAAACAGCTCTGTCGGTTTTGATTATGGATATCCCAGTGACGACTCCATTTTTGGGGCCTGTCTCCTTATGGGACAGGCGTTAAAGTACAGTTCAGAGCTTATGATTCACATTCGAATAAATCGAAAAGCTACACATTCGGCCGAGCTCGCAGGACTTTCAAGATTCCTTCAAGGATGTTTTCAGACATTTCACTCTAAGCGTTTTTATGTTTTTATAATAGCAACGGAAAATTTTTGCTTTAACAATATTGCACAATTTAACGTCGGCGTGTATTGTGTGTGGGAATGCCGTTGTTTTGCAGGGGGCTCATCAGGAGGGTATCGTCTACCACTGCTCCAGTGGAGCGAAGGATTGAAGACGGCATCGGCAAGTTCCGCAAGGTGTTTCGCAGAAGCGCCACTGGTGGGGACGAGGACGCGGAGAAGGTCAGGGCGGCTGGTGACCCGACGGGGCACAGTGCGCATGAAGTGAGTTGCTTGATGAGATATGCCAACACTGCGCATTGCAATGAAGTGCGTGACCCGTTTTTGATTTATATGGAACTTATAGGGGTGCCGGAAACTACCTCTACGTCAGCTACCTCATGTTATCAAGAAAAACTTTCGCATACCAGTAAATTTATCTTTGCTGATAACCTTTCAGTGAATGAGCGGACTGAGTGGACTCTTTTATTTTCACGGTGATATTTCCTATGCATTGAACACCTGTACTCGTCGATCAGACGGCGTGTTTTTTGTATTTGTTTGGTATTAAAATGACTCATCGGATGTCCATCGTACAATGAAACGACACTACGAACAGATTCTTTCATCCCGGTAACTCAAAAACAATTCCGGTAACGATCCTGTGATTTTCTTTGACAAATATTCTATGCAAATTGTTCAGAGGGTTCGAGAAGTGCCGTAATGGTTGTATGTATGGCTTGTATCACTGCAAATCTAACGGCCCGTCCTACTACGGCGGTCCTATACCATTTTAGCGCAATGAATTTCGTGCATAATAAAGTACCTCGACGGTAGCAGCAGTACGGATTATATTATCGGAGCATCCCGTTGGCAACCTGGCGCGCTGCCAAGTACCGGCTCAAAAGTCGGTATCCTTAGTGTAATCGTACACTATTTATGTATCGCTATGCACGGGCCGGCTCTTGGGCGCTTTGTGTCAATCTTCGCGGATACATCTTACGCGCGCGGCGGTCGCGCGCGAGTACGTGTATGCTACGGATGAGCGTGGGACCAAGACTCCCCCAACGAACGCGCATGTACGGGACGTGTACGGGCATACAGTCCTATAATAGCCGCCGGTGTTCCGGACGCGAACTAGTACATATTTGCACATTGTGATGTGCGGTCGCCGGGATTTGAACTCACGTATGAGGGCCCATAACCTAGCGGTATATACTGGCTTAAGTACTGCAGACGCCATGCCGGCAACTCACCGCCGCCGCCGCCGTCATCGTGGGACAACAACAACCCCAACACCGGCCTAGGGAGCACATGTTCACGGTCGCTCGCAAGCGACTTCTGTGTGGCCGTTGCTTCTGTGTCGAGCGACTTCTGTGTGGCCGCTGATTCTGAGGAGGTGGCCGTTGATGAACGGCGTCGGACTTGTGGCTAGTTTCATGTCGGGGCGGCTAGTCCCCTTGGTGCTAGGCGGCGCCGGCGGTGCGATGCCGGCCGTAATGCTAGAAGTGACTCGTGCGAGTGAGCCACCTCCGTGTGTGCGTGTGATTCTCCACTTGTGAGCGACGTCTTGGTAGTCGCTAGTGCTCTCTTGATAGCCGCTTGCGAGCGACCGTGAACATGTGCTCCCTAGGCCGGTGTTGGGGTTGTTGTTGTCCCACGATGACGGCGGCGGCGGCGGTGAGTTGCCGGCATGGCGTCTGCAGTACTTAAGCCAGTATATACCGCTAGCGCTATAGGCACTAGACGTGTGCGTAGTGGAGGCGTGTGAGTGTCCGTAAGGCTAAGAGGGCCCATAACCTATTATCGGAGCATCCCGTTGGCAACCTGGCGCGCTGCCAAGTACCGGCTCAAAAGTCGGTATCCTTAGTGTAATCGTACACTATTTATGTATCGCTATGCACGGGCCGGCTCTTGGGCGCTTTGTGTCAATCTTCGCGGATACATCTTACGCGCGCGGCGGTCGCGCGCGAGTACGTGTATGCTACGGATGAGCGTGGGACCAAGACTCCCCCAACGAACGCGCATGTACGGGACGTGTACGGGCATACAGTCCTATAATAGCCGCCGGTGTTCCGGACGCGAACTAGTACATATTTGCACATTGTGATGTGCGGTCGCCGGGATTTGAACTCACGTATGAGGGCCCATAACCTAGCGGTATATACTGGCTTAAGTACTGCAGACGCCATGCCGGCAACTCACCGCCGCCGCCGCCGTCATCGTGGGACAACAACAACCCCAACACCGGCCTAGGGAGCACATGTTCACGGTCGCTCGCAAGCGACTTCTGTGTGGCCGTTGCTTCTGTGTCGAGCGACTTCTGTGTGGCCGCTGATTCTGAGGAGGTGGCCGTTGATGAACGGCGTCGGACTTGTGGCTAGTTTCATGTCGGGGCGGCTAGTCCCCTTGGTGCTAGGCGGCGCCGGCGGTGCGATGCCGGCCGTAATGCTAGAAGTGACTCGTGCGAGTGAGCCACCTCCGTGTGTGCGTGTGATTCTCCACTTGTGAGCGACGTCTTGGTAGTCGCTAGTGCTCTCTTGATAGCCGCTTGCGAGCGACCGTGAACATGTGCTCCCTAGGCCGGTGTTGGGGTTGTTGTTGTCCCACGATGACGGCGGCGGCGGCGGTGAGTTGCCGGCATGGCGTCTGCAGTACTTAAGCCAGTATATACCGCTAGCGCTATAGGCACTAGACGTGTGCGTAGTGGAGGCGTGTGAGTGTCCGTAAGGCTAAGAGGGCCCATAACCTATTATCGGAGCATCCCGTTGGCAACCTGGCGCGCTGCCAAGTACCGGCTCAAAAGTCGGTATCCTTAGTGTAATCGTACACTATTTATGTATCGCTATGCACGGGCCGGCTCTTGGGCGCTTTGTGTCAATCTTCGCGGATACATCTTACGCGCGCGGCGGTCGCGCGCGAGTACGTGTATGCTACGGATGAGCGTGGGACCAAGACTCCCCCAACGAACGCGCATGTACGGGACGTGTACGGGCATACAGTCCTATAATAGATTACGTGCTGATTGATCCGTAAGTTCCCGGACAACATCCAGCCGTATGTGAGAGGACCAACATACAGGCGATAAATGAGATATGTACGATAGGATACCATTTTTTTCCATCCGTTCCTATCCTTTTCACCCCAAAAGCACACTCACAACACACCGCACCCTGTATCAACGATCAGTGCTCGTACATTGATTTCTTGTGTTCTACCTGTAGTTTGAAAAATTGCGCGCTGACATTTGTGACTTACTGCCGCCTTGTTCGGCTTAGGCGACGGATACTTCTAACGAATCCGTCCAGGATGTCCCAACGGAAGTCGCCGACGCCGCCCCGGCTGCACTACCCGTCGCATCAAGCAGCACCGGCAACGCGGAGTCCTCGACAACCTCCGCGCGCTCTCCGTCGAGTCCTGACGCTAACGAGTCCAACTCTGGCGACGGCTCGTCCTCCTCCGATGACTCGCCGTCAAAGTTTAAGTCGCACAGGCGGGCAGACGATTCCGGTGGGTCGGGTATCACGCGCGAGCCGAGCGTGGCCGTGTTCGAGGTCAAAGTCAAGGTGAGCAATTGATCGCAGGAGTGATGTTTATCATGCATTTTTAAATTGTCCGTGTGATGGCAAACCCTTTTTCCCTAATTTATGATGCCGGCATATGCTGTACCCGTAGGCAGTCATTTATACCCGTACTACTATTTCTGATATTTTCAAAGTGTTATTAAGAATTTTATTAAGTGAATATTGTTTTATTGTAATCGAAAATTATAATGCAGGTCTTGCAATTGTTAGTGTTGTCGTTTTACATTTAGTATTGATTTCCCGGACTGAGGTCATTTATCAGTTTTCGATGGTATGATGTACGGGAATATACTAACACTGCCAGCCGTGTTTGATTCCTTTAAAATGTGTATCAAAGTTTCGAACCGCGTTTGATTTGATACACTGGTATATTTATTGTAATCACGTCATTTCTCTTTTAGGTTAATTGTCATTTTACTATTAGGCAATGAAACATTTTTTATATTACTCACTTTGAATATAGGAATTTATAGCTTCAGGATGCGGCGAGCCAATGATGTGTGTGTGTGTGTGTGTGTGTGTGTGTGTGTGTGTTTGTGTGTGTGTGTGTGTGTGTGTGTGCGTGTATTTTGTAGGAGCTGTGGACAGCGTTTCTACTGCTGGCCAGCGATCACCGCATCGAAGTGTGCCGCCCCTTTACGAGCGCGGGTCCCGATCGAGCCGCGCTGGCAGAGGTTAACCTAAAAGGGGAGCTGCTTTGCCGCTCCGCTCGAGCTTTTACCTCTGCCGGCCACCCTGGCCTCGCAGTGCTCACCACCTCCAACCAGGTCAGCCTTATCCCCGCCTCCAGCGCTGCTTCCAATCTAAGTTACGTGATTGATCGCCTCCAACTTGACGTAATCCCCCATAGCGATATACGTTTTCATTATTCATTTTTGTTCCAACATTTCCGACTGTTCCAATGATTTTGGTGTGTTTGATTCCTTTTCCTTTATTTTGTAAGCACTACTCTCTGTAATATCCCGAGCTTTACTTCTATTAAGCCAACTCTTCTAAACGGCCATCTTGTTCCATTGAATTGTGTTAAATCGCCAGTAACAACGATATTATGCCATTTCGAGTTTATCATTAATATTTCGTATTGAGGATACAATTGCCGACCGAGCATTTAATATAATCGCTCCATTTTATTCCATTTTAATGGGGTTTGCGGTCATTTTTCACGTGGATACACCTACTTAAGTTTTTCCTCTTTTCACTTCTCCCGGCAGCTCCTCGTCTACAGCCTCCCTCGCCTGACCAGTCTGCTGGCGGTGCACATGGAGTATTGTCTGGGATGGCCCTTCGGCGCGCCCAGCGCAAGGAGCCCGCGCGCGGTGATGGGCCCCGAGGGGCAGCTGGCCATTGCTACGCACCAGGGGGAAATGGTGCGCGACTGACCCTTTACCCGCCTTAGCGCTACAATGCGCACTCACGAGTGCTCTCACTAATCGAAATAAATGTAGTTGTAATAATTGATTACATGAATAAGGTGTTTCTAAATTCTTACATGCCTTTTTATCATTTCGTAAGCACTTTTTCAGGAAATTGACCTTTTTCCTATCGTTTGCTTTTTGCGCTGACGTGTTTGCTATGCCACCTGTGAGCGGGCTCCTTCCTGTGTGCAAATCTATTATTTGGAAGGCTTATCAATTTTATATAATTGTTTTGCACATCTGAAATCCATGCCCTTAAATTCCCACATGTTTTCAACGCTGATGTGCACCTTAGTCCGCTTCTATCCTATCACGTGGCGCAGCGAATGATAAATCAAATAATTACGTTAGTGTTTTCTTCAACACGCGGGACGCATGTCGAAGTAATGCTTTGTTCTCATTCGATTGATTTGAATGGATTTTGATGACATCTTCCCCCCGTGTTTTCCCATTCGTAGTTTCGCCTGGCTCTGTCCAGTCCTGTGAGCCTCGCGTCGCCAAAGGCAATGAGCAGCGTGGCGGAAGCAGAAACTGCGCATGGACGCGCGGTGCTGAGGATGCGCGAGGCGCTGCAGCAACGTCAGCAGACGTGGCTATCGGCACACGAGTCGGAGGGGGGGCAGGGGTCGGAGGCGGCAGAGGGAGCGACTGGGGAGGATGAAGCCGCTGATGTCGCGTCTTCTGATTCAAGCCAATCACGGGGTCACAAGCTCCCCGCCTTTTTGGGCGGCCTGGAGAAGGTGCGGACCCGAGCATTTTACATAAACTATATTAATATCGTATTGCAAAATTTGTGTGGATAAGTCAAATATAAGCGAAATGTATAAATGTAGTTCAGAATATACCGGCTCGTGTTTTCGGGACCGACTCACCGACTCGCTTTATAATCCAGGCGAAGAACAAACGCTCTAGGAATTACATGAAGTGCCATAGAAATATGAAGAAGACACATGTGAATACAATGTGCGTGCGAATTTATGTACTGAAAATAAAGTGTTTTAATGAGAGCTGAAACTACACACGCCTTGTCTCTGGCATCACTCTAAAGCCACCCGAATTTGTCTTACAAATTATGGCAGTTGCAGACCGACTAAAAACTAGTTCATGATTATTTCTGCGAATATCATAAGATAAATATGGCGCGAATGCAACAAAACCAAACGATCATGATAGATTGTGATGTTGTGATTTGATTTTGGTCTGATGAAACCAATTTGATACCTCGCTGTGGGGATCCTTATGTGTCGATATTTTCTTGTCTTGCTGATTCCAAAAAATCTTACAAGAAGAAAGCAGTGGAGACCACCGCCAAGCAAAAAGAAGAAAGCAGGGAAAAAAAATCCTCACACCTGTGGGGTATTATGAAAATGCGCTTGCGCGAACCATCCCGCCCTGACGTGCTCGCTTTGTGCACTGACAGCTGGGCGGTGATCTGTTGAAGAACCTGAGAATTCCGGAGCAGCACCGTGCGGGCGAGAAAGCCGCCGAGGGAGAACTCCCGGTGCGTATACCACCTGTCTACTTCAGTTTATGATTTTTTTTTGGTACGTTAAGACGTGAGAAGAAACGATCAAACAACTTGCATGTAAGGCATGACTAGCTATTTTTCTGCGACGACTGCTTGGGCTTCTTACAGATACGGGTGCGGATTTATCGCGCAGTGTCTTTCTGCCTGAATGAAAATAGAAAACAAAGCCTCACCTGGTTGTAGATCGATCGTTAAAACATGGGATTGGAGTGTAGTGCTTTGCTTACAGAGTGAATGAACAGTCATGTCTTTGGTATTTGAGTCTACTTGTATGTATCCGATTAATTCGGAATGGAAGAGGACGAGGATTATTCGTATAGAATTTTATCCTTATGGAATATAAAGCCGCTACCTCATGAAAAGGTCGACACATACTTACGAACACTTACATACCTATGTCTATCTACTGCGATCCTCGCATTTTCCTGACCGCTGTTGTTCGCAGGTGGCAATCGCGTTACGGCCCATAATGAGCTTGGAGGCCCGTTTCAGCCGAGAGGCTGAGGGGGTGGACCAGGCGTCGGAGATCGAGTCAGACTTGGAGCTCGACGATTCCACGACATCACGTGCGCCGCTTGCACCACATTTTCTTATTCCCGCATGTTGCCCGGCTTGTTATAGGAGTTTCTCAGTGGTCATATGGATATGAAAATATTGTTGCGAGTATCCGTCTATGTATGTCTGCGTACGGGTGCCTCCCATTATCGTAGCGATGCATTGTATCCGTCTGTTATCGAAACGATGTCTGTCGTAGACTCCAAACCAAGGAAGGTTCAACAACTTAATCCGCATGTATTTTCTAAACCACGACGTCACATTCGTTGAACCGAACACGATTATTGCCTCGGGCTAATGCCCCTTGGTTTTGTTCGCCTTCTTCTGGTTTTTCTTGGTCGCCACTGCTTTCTTTGAAATGAATTTGATTTTTATTAATCGCCAATCTGCTAACCGACACATAATTATCATAAATACCCGGAGGGCAGTGCCGCTGCTGGTGCATGCCTTCCTTTTCCTCGGGCTTACTTTTTTCCCTCGTCTCTTCTTTTTGCATGGTGGTCTACACTGTTTTTCCTTGTAAGAAAGTTACTTTATAATAGGATCCGGCGGGAACAAATGGCGGCACGGTTTCGAATTCGCAATCTACAGTCAATAAATAAGGTTCGCGGATTCTTGTGTAGTGACACCGTACGTGTGCCTTCTGCTTCATCAGTGGCGCTCAGCGACGAGGCAGGCAGCGGCCGGGCGCCCCGCTCACCCCCCGCGCCGAGAGTGGCACACCACGCTGTGAACATTACGGGGGCGCGAATAACCTCGACAGCGCCTCCCCCGGCCACCTCCGCAGCGCCCCAGGTCCGCACGTCCGAGGAGATCAAGAAGCTTTACGGGCGCAAGGTGCGGCGTAGCCGCGATGTTCCATTTTATTATTTTTTGCGATGATTGTTATCTTCGTGACATACTGCTTTCATTCGACTAGTCCCATTTTCACTTTCCTGCTTATTCATTAATCTTTCTACCTGTTTTTTTTTTCGCCTCGCACCATGGTCGTGCCTTTACCGCCCCATTTCAATCACCCGTACTGGCAATATCCGAAGGTTGATTCATTAATGGTATATCATTAGCTCCTTATTAAACAGGTGCTATTAGTAGTAATTGCCCAAAACTTGTCATCTGCTTGAATTAACTCGCGACGGTTTAACATTGTCTTGACAGCAGCGAGATAACTTCGTAAACTAGCAGTGCATAATATTGTTCAACGGCAGCAACTCCGCGATGCTAATAGATAGTTTCGTTTCTTTAGAGAATAAAACTCGTGTTCACCCCCTTTTTTGAACCATTGCTATCGATGCCGATCGCTGAGCCGATAGTTGATCCCTGAACTGTCGTCGAATCTTCTACAGACAAACGCGACGACGTCCGTGATGGCCGACAATGTGAAGCGAATGGAAGAGCGGGGCGAACGACTAAGCCGACTTCAAGATAAAACGGTACCCATCCCCTGCCAAATCAACAAGGCGATGCCTACGCGTGCTTTGCACTGTCGACATTGATTCGCTTGGACTCCCAAGCTCAGCATTTGTTGAACTCTGGAACATTGTGCATTGGATATTAAAAGTGCATGCAGTGTGGTGTCGTCGAGTTCCGGTTTCTGGTTAATATTTCAATATTTGTTGTTTCGCTTTTCTCGACAGGCGACAATGGAGAACGACGCGCGTAACTTTGCGGAGATGGCAACCAGGCTTGCTGAACAGTCGGGCGCCGGCAAGAAGTGGTGGCAGCTGTAATCATTCCTTCGATCGTATTCTACGCTTTAGAAAATTAGGCGTATCAGCTGTCGGCGTCGTGAATTTCGACCGATGTGCTATTTATATCTGGACGATGTTACAGCGATTTTGTAGCCATCTTATCGCCCGTCGCCTTCCTCGGAACGAGCCGACTTCGGATCACGGAACTCATTGTGATAACAGCACTACTCTCGTAAATTCTTTCCGAAATCTGCAGCACGCATGCGATGACATGCACCTCACACACGACCGGTCGGTGTACCGCGACGATAGCTGCTGAATTTGGTAAGGGTTATGTTTTGTGTGGAACGTGAGGTGAGTCAGTCGACAGTTTCTTGTTCATACTGAGTTCCTTGAATGCCCAGCAGCTCCGCGTAGAAAGCAATGTTCATATAATGGTTCTTTTGAAGATCAGTGAATTTTACGTTATCATGGACTCTGCCAAGGATACAAACATCAAGGCCCTCGCCGACAGAGCACAGAGGTTGGACGCGGGGTATAGAGGATTTTTTTTAACAGGTATGCTGCTTCAGTGTCTTCTAAATAAGATTGATAGAGAAACGGGAATTTTAGATATACACATATTGATAATTCTTCTCTAAGGAAAAGCAGTCAGAATATGCGCGCTTTTGCTCGGCTTTTTGGGGTCATTATCTTTCTCAACAAGACGCAGAGCTGACGCGCAGTCGCATGTTGAAGGGGGGGGGGGGGCGGGGGTCATTACATTTGCCATTGCCGTTTTGCTTTCCCTCTGCTTGCCATCTGTAACTACGCATATATCAAAGTTTTAAGGTACGTACAACGCGTCTAGCGTGCTTGTTAATCAGGCCCCATATTGCGTTGAATGCAGTATTGTCTTTCTGCAGGGATATGTGTACACTCACTGATGAGATGTGGTTTTGTTGCTTATCGCATAGCAAACACTCTGAACTGAATTACATCGGACTGTTTAGCCACTCGCCGATTTGTATGTCTACCTACTCCTTGTTTTCGAGTCTAGGCGGTTAATGTAATCCTTAGTGAGATTCTTTAGAAAGAGGAAGGCTGCGCATAGCAGCTATGATTGCGATACGAGCGGGTTGTGTGCTTGCCATAGGTAGACTGTTCTCAACATTTTTGTGATTTTTGCCAGGGCTGCGCTATTTGCTAGACTACGCTTTCTTGTGCTGCTTCCATGGGAGAGCAGACTTCAGCTTTGCGCCCGCTCTGTCCGTCAGCGAGCGACGCCTAGAAGGCGTGGTGGGCGATACGCTTTCACTGCTCTGGTTGTGCTGCTTCCACGGGAGCGACGGCTTAAGTCTCGCACTCACTCTGTCCGTCAGCGAGCGACGCCTCGAAGGCGTGGTGGGTACACTACTACTTTTCTTGGAGCCTTTCTCCGTTGCTTTCTGATCTTGTGTAATCGGGGCTTCCGAGCGCTGCGCAATATCCTCTCCCGCCGTACCCGTGGACCGCCGGAAACCGAGCTTTGGCCGTTGCTCCGAATCGCTTTCGCTCGACGGCTCCTCTACGGACCGACCTAGGGGTTTCTCGTCCACCGTACTCAGTCGCGTCTCAATTGAGCTGTTCCTCGCTTGTCCACTCTCGCCATTAGATTTTCCAAAATTATCTCCGCCGGTGGGGAGGTCATCGGACTTCGACGTCGCAACCTCCGCCACCTTGATAGGCTGTGCACTGTCTGTGGCTGCCAGCATTGGCTCTGCTGCCTTGACAGCGTGCCACTCCTCGGCTTGCTTTTGCGCATCTCCGCATTCCGTAACAGACGCTTCTTGCTTTCCGACCTCCTCAGTACCTTTACGCGCGCTCCCCACACTATCCACGTCGGTGCTGCCCCGTGCGTCCGAAGCGTCATCGTCCCGAGTAGAGTCGTCGTCGTCCAGTTCTATCCAAGTGGCCACTACCCCCCTATCGGCGCCGCAAATTTCCACACCATCGTCCGTGGCTTCCGGAATCGATTCATCAGGGGAGAGGATAAAAATGTTTGTGGGACACCCTTCGGTTGAGTCCTCGGGAGTCCCGGGCGGCTCCGCCTTATTGCCTTCATCACTGTTCGGGGAATTCTCGGGGTCGCCAGCACCAGCGGAGGTGCCACCTGCACGTTGTTGCTGACCACCGCCGTCGTCATCGGTATCTGATGGCCTCCGATTCCAATCGCAATGCTTCAGAAGTTTAGTTGGTATTCCATAGCGAACCGCTAAGCAGCCAGCGGCGCCCAACAGCAGCACGCCTGAAGCAGTAGCCAGCGCCGGGACGACCACTTTGCGATGTTTTGCGCGGGGTTCATTAGTCTTGGAAGACCCGACAGTACTTTTACTATTTTCCGACGGTTCCTCGGGCGGTTGCTTTATTCTGGAAAGGAGTTGCGGTAGCCTGAGGGAAATTGAGGAAAAAGAGGCGAGGCGTCGCGAGATGGCACCCGTGGACTCGACTTCGGACTGCCAACCATGGGTTGGGATGCTCGAAAAGGTATGGGCACACATTATGGTCGGTGTACTTGAGAACCTAGCAGGGAAGTATGTTGTAGACTACCCGCGGTGCAGCCGGACTCTTTAAACTGTACATGCCCGAAATGCTTGCACACCCTATTCGCGACAGCACTGTCACGTCCACATAGCCATGACCCGCAATAGAGACGTCTTCTGGGTTGCTTGCGGCGTCTACGCTATTCCGTGTCTCAGCGAGTCGCATCCTCCGGCAGTGGCCTCCCCGTGGATGTGGAAGCGACAGCGTTTTATTGCGTATTCAGTAAAATGGAGTCACTGATCAGACGTGGCACCGTGGCAGGAATGCAGATATCGCTATACAGTACCTATATACATCTGCGTACCTATAAAAGATATGCTGAGGTGATGTAAGCTGCTAAACCCGTGACGGTTCATATCCTCATCGAGTATGGGTCATGCGCAAAAAACTCAATTACAAGAAGCACTGTAGAAGAGGGGACAAGGAAAATGAGGGGAAGCAAGAGGGCAAGGGGGTCACGGAATCCGAGGCGCGGGAAAGGGAAGCATTACATTGTTCGCAAACCTAGAAGCACATAAAACACAAGAGAACGCAAGACATTTCCACGCAACGTTGATCATGCAACACGTGGAGGCCGCAAGCGGCGCCTCACGCGTCGCGCGAGGAAGCGCGGAGACGCTTGCGGCCCACGCATGGCGCGGGTAAGGAACGCCGCGGCAAGAGAAGGCCTAATGCCCTGATTTTTGGAGAAAGTATCACGCAAAAGAGGTCGGGGAAGGTAGTATGTGCAAATTCATTTCAATGTATAGATGCGATGTTTGTTTTGTCCACGCACATTTGATGGACACTCTACTATGCGATGGCAAATATTTGGGAAGGGCGCCACCGTTCATCGCCAATCAGAGAATCGGTGCTGAACATGTTGAAAGTGTGACGAGTACATTCCTACAACAAAACATTGCAGGACATTGTACATGTACTCGTTACTAATCACAATTCGTGCTTTTCCATCGGAAGGACGTACAACGTGGGTACGTCGCTGCTGCAATTATGCGAAGGTTCTAATGCGTACCGTATTGCTAGTACCTCTCGGTACGTAAAGGTACGCACAAGAAATCTAACTATCTAGACGATGCGCCAAGCGAGGTTTCCAATGCAGAATGTGATTCCGTAGACTAGACGAGCCACGTCGCTAGTTTGTTGACGACGTTTGAAAGCCATAGCACCTAAGCACGAGGACCAAGCAAGAGCAAGTGCAAGCTATGTAGGCGGAAAGCTATTTAAGCCTAGTGCAATAGAGGGAGGTGAGAGAACGTTTTAACAATTCCCTGTGTTCGATTACAATATAATATTAAGCATTGACATTGAGACAACTTCTCAATTCTCTCTCCATATGCACTTCCACCTACAAACACATCACCGACAAAACTGAACAAACAAATTTGTGTTTGATGTTAGCTTTCCGAAAGCTAACCGCCACAAAACACAATACTAGTGGCTTCGTCGTGAATCACCAATTACTTGCAAGAATGCCACTAAGCGATATCATTTTTCCCGACTCGTCGGTCAAGCTTGTGGCCTAGTGTGCCGAAGGCCCGGGTTAGGGACCCGCGAGGGGCAAGGTTTCGTTACATGGGCAATGTTTTGGTCCAAGCTTAGCACCAACTTCCAAATTGGTTTCGGAGCCAAAACTGATCCGGGGAACGTCCGGGGGGCGTGGTCATGAGCCGTGGCTGGTGATGAGCCGACGGAGCTACGCATGCGGGCTCCTCCTCCGGCTGTTACTTTCGACTGTCTACATTTTTCTTTGACTGAGAATCAAAATAGTAAGGCGGATGTGCAAACGCTACAGCGAATGGTCGGGATGGAGCTAACACAAGAGACGTGGAGGACATGATGGAGTTTGAGCCGCATCGGCGATTTTTTGTTCGGACTCGAACCCCATACTTACATCGTTGTCCTTTAGGTTGCGTCTCATTCTGTTGGACTTGCGTTAAACAAATGATTAACGTGAAGGCTAGATGGCAAGTTCCGCAAATGTTACATAGTTGAGGCATTAAATAAGAGGACAACGCTTCTGCCTAGCATTCGGGACAACGCCGTTAAATCTTTGATAGCTCTTAACCAAGCATACAAGTATTTCCAAGAGTTCACATGCATGCTCAATGACTACGAGAGACGTTTTTAGGCTCACATGAACGACGATGTTTCTTGCAACCATTTTATTAATCGCTGGACCAAAGTTATACCCTCATGACGCACGCCATGTCGCGTCATGCAAAGTCAGTTACGACTTTAACCATACTTAAGTTGCAGAGTTTTCTTAACCGACAGTTGGTTGATTCTCCTCTCTTGGGGCGCACTGATCAAGTGCAAGAAGACACCTCTCGTTATGGATATGGTCGTGGCAAGGGGAAGCGCCCTCGTTTCAACGAAGGCGGCAACAATAACAAACGCAACGGAGGCAAGAAGTTTCGTCCGGACGATCATGGTGATGGTCCGAAGGGCAAGGAAAATGGTACACGCAAAGGCAAGGGCATAATGCGCAGCGGTCGGCGATTCAACTTTCATGCCATGGTGAAGGCGCTTTCACCCAAGGAACAACAACGTCAAACTATTCACGGGAACTTGGAAAATACACGCAGAGATCAGCAACATTGTTATGAGTGCCACAAGCACAAATTTCGCGTAGGCTAAGTGACGTGAGTTGCAAGGCGAGTCGTCAGACAAGGCGGACAAGCATGGATAATGGTGGCCAAGTTGTCCCGATGATGGACATGAGCAACCATCTACTACTACCACCGCCCATCATGAACCACTAGTTGAAACGGAGGGACTACCTGCGACTCCGGCAGTGCCTTATTTGAAGACGACTATAGTATGACGTCCTTCAATTCGTAAAGCCGGTCGTCGTCATCAGAATAAGCCTAGGTTGAGTAAGAGACATGTAAAAACTCGACGTTTAGCTGATTGGACACTAATCGATTCGGCATTTGATCCTTTACATGAACGCTTATCTTTTACCTTGTAGGGATGTGCCACTGCCGAGCGGTTGAATGTGCATGATGATTTACCTAGTTGTTCTCGAATTGACTCAATCTTGGCAAGGGACTTGTCTGGCGAGAGGGTTTCTATTGATCCGTCTTGAGAGTAGCTCGCGGATTAAATTGGACCACACTTTGAAAACTGTCGGCGTATTATACAACATTGAAGTACACTCTAGCGATCTTCGAGTTGGTCGGGGGTCGGCGAGCGCAGCGGGTTCTTAGCACAAAATCTCGCAAAGCTAAGAGGGCAAGAGAAATTGCGCTTGTTGACTAGTAAACCCGCGGAGGGCTCGATAATCACACTCTGTGCGCCTCAACAACGTATCATGGGAAGGACGGGGGACATGGTGTAGTCCTGCACGGCCGGGCAGAATTGTCGAGCAAAACAACCCGTAGGAGGTTATTGTGTTGTCGTCGCGGGTTGGGAGCGAACAACCGCGAGAGCAACGCTCCTATCGGAGATCGTTACCTCCACTTCGCATGTGGCCCTCCATAGCTGCTTGGGTCGCGTAGAAGGCGTTCGGGTGTCGGCGGGAAGTGTCGCACATTTGAGGACGTCGCTGTGGTGTATTTGGATCTCAAAGGTTTCGGCAAACACGAAAATAATGTCCGTACCCGGCGTCGAGCTAGTTGGGGAGCAGCACCAGGGTAGGGCGCTCACTAGCGAGCCGCTACGTCGCCAAGCGTCATCTCCCGGAGGGAGGAGTTAGTTGGGGCGGCAAGCAGGACGGTCGCGATGGGAGGAGCGACACGATCTGGCGGCGACGACCCTCTGTGTCGGCGCCGCCGTAAAACCCGGCACGGAGGGTTTTGTTTAATTCCGGGCGCCCGCGGCCCGCCGGATCCGGCTATAGTGACCTGCCCCCCCCCCCCCCCCCCCCCCCCCTCTTCGACACACACTACCCCGACAGACCTTCAAAATCCTAGGATTCCTTGAGCGTGGGCCCGGGTGAGCGCGGAGGCCCCCGCTCAAGAACTGGCTCCTCGGTGGACGCGCGATCAGAGGGGGGAGGGTACGGCCACAGACCGGAAAACCGACAGGTACCCGGGTACCAGACAGAGAAAAAACCGGGGGAATGAGCGGGGAAAATTCAGGCGCGGAGGCAAGAGCGCCCATTTTTTCTATGTCTGTGTGTCTCGGTCCCCCCCACCTGTCCTCGAGGTGACGGGGGACCTCGACAAGGAGGGCCGTCGCGCGGCAAGACCTTGGGGCGGGGTTTACGGGATGGGGCGGCAGGATCGACGAGCGACCGCGCGAGGAGGCGTTTTTTGCAAGCCTTTCCCCTCCTACCTTCGGCAAGACCGAAGTCACGCGGGTGCTAGATTAGGCTGGCCCGTCGTCCCTCCCAAACGCCGACCGGCCTAGGCCGGTCGGCACCCCGGTTCGGTGGGAGCGGGCCGTGCATCGTCGAGCAGCAGCAAAGTCGAGCAGCAGTTTAGTTTTGCATTTCTCGACAAGTGGATTTATTTTTACATCTGTTTTTTCTTGATTACAAAATTATTACGCTGTTAATGCTTAGGCGGAAGGATTGTGGCAATTACTGCGGTTGCTTACAGATTTTAACTCCCGAAGAACGTCGACACACATTGCAGATAGGTGTGTCGATAGGTGTATTTGGTCGAAGAGACCCGGGCCCAACTTGCTAATAAGTCATGAATGGCGAAGTAGAGTGGCCCGAGAGGCAGCAGTCGGTCCAGTTTGCCGGCACATGTTGTGAACAATTTCATTTCATTGCATGCATTGGTTTTTCCGGCCAATGTGAGGGCCCTGAAGCCGTGCGGCTCGCGCACACAACATGCACATGTACATGTACATACACCGGGACAACGCCCGACCTCGCTCATCACGCTAGTTAGGATGGGTCTCGCTGACGCCTCTCACGGCGTGAGACTTCAACCATCAGTGGGGGCCAAAAGTCTGCCGGGAGCTATATGGTCGTGGGGGCGGCCATGGTGGGGTGGATGGCGGCGGACACGCCCGTACATGGCGCTTGCTATGTCTCGACGGGTACGGCGGGCGCAAGAGTATGTGGAATGTGGGCGCCCGCCAGCGGCACATCGGCGGCGGTCCCGGAGGGGAGTGCGATCGCATGCCCGTCGGCACCTACCTCTACCTCCACCCGGTGGGCGCTAGTAACCCCGTAGCCGTGCTAGGCTTGGCACGGTAGGGGGCTGAACGAGGTACCGACACCTGCGATCCGCGGGATCAATAGCTGTCGGGAAGCCATGTACGGAGGGTTTTGGAAAAACATAATATCCGTAGACCAACACAAGGATCTCCCGCTCGGCCAGTCCGATATGTTTTTTGCACGGGGGCCGGAGAGCCAGCCGGACACCGTTTGCAGCTTAGTTATTTTCTCTTCCCAGCCCCCGAAGGAGGATGGGAGACTCGACTAGGTGGCGAAGTGCGTCGGGAGGAGCAACTACTACCTCGGGCGGGGAAGAGCACGGATCGAGATGCGACCGACAAAGATCTGAGCGAGGGGGGTTTTCACAAGCCTTTCCCCATAGCTCCGGCACGACCGGAGTCGCACGGTACCCTAGGTCAGGCACGTTCGCCTCGACCAGCTCAAGCTGACGAGCCTCGGTGATCGGCATCCCCGCAGCGGTTGGAGCAAGCCGCGTATCGTGGAGACCAGCGACACTTTTCATTTCATATTGTATCCAAAGAAAAACACATAGATCGAAAAATGATAATAAATACCTTGTTACGTGTATGTTCTAGACGGTATCGTCACTGCCAATGGAGAGATTGGGATCAGTGGTTCACGGTCTAGCTCATGTTAATGTAAGACCACTAACGACACATACAGGGGGGGGCCTAGAGACAACAACCGGTTTTACCCGGTACATGATGTAAACAATTACAAATTTCAAATGTGGAATATGGGGTTCATCTTGGGCCGTCACACGCATGTATACCAAGATCTTACTCACCGGGTTTCGAACCCGCGACCTTAAGCGTGCTAGGCGTGCGCTTTACCGGCGCACATGAAAAAAGGGGTGTCAATCAGTGGCTTCTCACCATTGAGTTCTAATCACGACAAATCGCTCGATCGGCCCCCACGGCAGCAAATTCAGTTACATCTTGGTCGCGTTTGCCAACGCAAGGACCGTATCAGTGAGGTTAATCTTATTGCCCTTAGCCTGTGGAGCTCTTGGGTCGTCGTGTTGTAGCACCGCCTTCAAGTCTTTCACTTGAAGGGAATCAACCGAGCCGAGGCCACAGGCGGCGATGGTTTCAAGAGCAATGGTGGCGTGGGAACGGCTTGGCCACTGCCTTGTGCCTCTTTGCGCTTTTTTCCTCCTCTTTTTGTGCATTAACGCTTGCTCTGCGTTTCTTCTTCAAGTCTTGGGCGCGTTACAACGCTACAGACTCTTCGCCAATAGCGATGCATGGGCGTGACTAAGTGTTCTTGGTTGTTATTCACCCACTCTTGCCCTCCCCTTCGTCATGCACGATGTCGTCGTCAGCTTCCTCTTGCTCGGCGGTCGGGTGGAGGACGGTATTCATTTTGTTTTAGACGTCGCCTTGCCAAAGGTAGGTCTCAATGATATCCTCCTTGCTCATGGTGGCAAGCTCGCTGACGTTGGGGAGTCCAAGTTAGGCACGGTCCACCTCCACTTGCATATGGCGAGGAAGGGGCATCGGAGGCTGCTTGCCTTGCTACTCGGATGTGATTTGCGTAAATCCCCCGCCCTACAATAGAAGTTGAACTTCAATGGCACGACTAGTGTTGCCGCCTGTGGAAGGAGGGGTGCCATCACTAGACGTGCCCTCATTGTTGTTGTTGGAGCGCCCCTTGGACGATGCGGTGGCTCCGTTGACTTCCTTTTCATCAGTCTTTGGGGGAGCGGGCACATGTATCATGGTGTTGATATATGTTTAGATCAAGGCGCGGCACCATGAGTCACTAATAGTAATGCTGCAATCCTTAAATAGCGTTGTCTGAGCTTGAGTCGCCGCAGCACGCGCATATTGGTCGCATTCAATTGCAATCTCTACCACCCGCCTAAGCATACTATTGACTGCCTCCCTGCAATCCTTGTGGATGTGAGCTCCCTTTGGTTTTTTCTCATTGGCCTCTTCCAATGGCACGCGGACTGCCTTCCTCTTCTTTCCGCATTGCCTTTCCGGCCAACACCCTGGCGGATAGGAGCGGTAGCAAAGATGGGATTGAGCGGCAGACGCTTTTCAGAGCCTCGTAAGTTATGTGGTATAAGTTGTCGTGGGGTGCTTGAGTGTTTGCATTCGCCTCGTCGCCTTCCCTTGGCCAGTGGATGTCGATGGCCTTCATCAACTTTGATAGATCGGAAACGCACCGCTAAATGCCGTTCTTGGGTGAGTGGTTGTAGTATGTCGGGACGTTAACTAAAACCTCCTCGGCAGCACGGGGACCGGCCTCTAAGTAGCCTATAACATACTCATTCTTCCAAATATGAGCACCACGATCGTCTAGATGGGGATGGATCTTGTTGAGGCCGGCAACAGTAAAGGGCGAGTCTTACGTCATAATCGGGGTGTGTGGAACAAGTTCCGATCAACATCGGAAGGGGCGACGGTGGGGTTGGCACGCCTAGACATGACACTAACAACCATGTGTTGCAGAACGGGGGAGCACGTGGAGTTAGTTGTTACATGGTTGGTAGACTTGTGGTACACGGACGAGTCGGTATCGGGAGGACGAGCATGTGTTGGTCGCGAAAAAAGAGAGGGAAAGGAGCGCGTTCACTGGATCGGCCTGCGTGTGTCTACCCCGAGTGGCGGGGGTGTCGCGTGAAGGTGTGACGTAGCGCACCCACGCATGGCTCAATATCACTAACGGGATTCGTTATTCACTCTGGTTGGGCCAGACGGCCGTTGTAGGTGGTCGGGGTCGCTTGTTGGGTGGTGTTGTCGGGTGTTTTATAGTGGATCGTGACAACCTGCGAAGAATTTGAAGGAGCTTCGGGTGGACCGATTTTCGATCACCCCCTCGTACCCACGGGTCGGCATGATGACAAGTAAGCCGCCCGCCCACCCTCGGCTACGTCAAAACCTTGACTCCTACTAAGGTGTTAGAGTGGCCCTAGCCCTGCCCAACCTGAAGGCGGACGGCTAGTTAGGCACGGGTGGATAGAACCAAGATTGACAGGTACTTTATGCTTCATCAAAGTACATACCACAATGAATTTCCGAAGATTAATTAGAATATAACAATGATATAAGCGATGGGAACAAATATCAATAAGCCGTCTAAATATTTATGAAACTATTGTTTCAGTATTTGTGATATTGCTGTCGATTTGAAATCACGCTATAGTATACAGAGCAAAAAATGTTTATTGTACCCGTCGTAACAACGCCTTCCGACGAGTACAGGTACTGATGAAATGAAACATTTATTTATTATATAAGAAAAAGCAGTGTAATAAACCAAGCTGGAAACCCCCTCGCAAGCATCAATATAAAACAACAAGAAAACAAAGTGAAATGAAATGGAGGGGGGTTCTTCTTGCTTGGCGGCCTCTCCACTGCTTTTTCTTGTAAGAAGTTTTTAAATTGTCATGCTATTGAACGTAAGCATGCGATGATAGTATTTGAATGGTACTGGAACAGAAAGGAGCAGGTACAGGTACCTGTACATCGTTCGAGCAGAATTACTGCAGGTGACACAAAATAAATATCGGCGCGCGGAATCCCCGGCGGCGCCAAAACGCGGAGCTACCATACGGCCTCGTCGCATTGCACCCGTTCACAACGCGCCGCCTCACCGGCAACACTTAAGCTGCCGTGGAATACGAAGCTGGTCATCCAGTGCTAGCATCAAGATTCAGGATGGCGCGCTTGTTGCGGCAGCTGTTTCTTTTTGCTGTGGTGCTGCGGATGGCGGCAGCGGCGGTTGACCCGGCTTGTAGTCGTTTTTATGAAAATTCCGAGCAGTACACAAGCGACTACAGTTCCGAGGACGCCTTCCGAATCGGAGTGATTGGATCTATTGTCGCCGGTGGCATGGCGGCTTGGAATCAGACCCTGGGAACGTAAGGCGCTGCCGAATCCCGCGTCGTGTCTGAGGCGGCCGGATCTCTGCTACCGTCTTCTTGCTCTGTTGTACTTTTTTCCTCCCCGGCCATAGAGCTATACGTTAATATTCTTACGTACTCCCGTATCATATTACACCAGTAGTGCTGACTCACTACCTCGATAGTGAGTACCCTCCCCTCCGTCTCACCACCCTCGATCCCAATTTTCACAGGTATCTAACGGAGAAGGTCGACGGTGCGTCCTTTTTGCTGGTCTCTGTAAATACCGAAGCCGAGCTGCTGGCCGCTGCGGCTGCCGGCTGTTTGGATTTTGTGTTTGGGGATGCAGCGGCTGTTACATGCGTACAGCTCGAAGAGACGGTACGTCGGTAGTTACGCGCTTCGCCTGTTACGGTTCGCGTTTACTGTCTCTCGTCCGTTTCATGGGATCTGAAAGGCGGGAGTAATGCTACAGCAGGCTCGCCCGCTCGCTTCTGTTGTCAGCTACGTGAACGGAGAGCCTGTGGAGACGCAGCGGGGTGCTATCGTGAGTAGGTCGGATAACGGTAGAGTGCCGAACTTGGCAGGCCTGGCGGGCGCGCTGTTGGGCGCGCAGTCGCTGTGGAGCATTGACGGCTTCCTGCTTCAAGTAGCAGAGCTACGACACCACGGGGTCGGGATATGGACGGACGCTCACCAGGCAAGGCACTGTCATAAATACACGCTGCCGTCGTCATCTGATATGGACCTCATGCCTGGAGCACACTAACTTTTCCGGTTTATTTACCAACTCGGTGAAATATATTTTTAAACACTAAAAGCGACGTACATAATATTATTGTAAGCAGGTGCGTTTCTTTGGACTGGATCCAGCGGCGGTTTTAACGGCCGTCCTCGAGGGCACTGTCGACGCGGGCTTCGTCCCTGCCGGTGCTGTGGAGGCGATGGTGGCAAGCGGCGAGGTGGGAGCCTCCGATCTTCACGTTGTTGTTGGCCAACAAATTTTAAACCGGATCGACTCTCCCTTCGCCTACTCCACTCGGCTTGCTGCCCCCGGCTGGACGCTATCCGCTCTTTCCCAAGTATCAAAGGTATGCTCTACCATGCCCTAATATCGCGAGTCACGACCGGCCGCTTTTGTAAAAGAGTTCTGCACTCCACGTTCAGAATATGAGATCGTTGCCGTCGTCGCGATTGCTCCTGCCTTGCACAGGAGATAGGCGATCAAGTGGCGCTGGCGCTGCTGGAGTTACCGGAAACATACGACACCACGGAAAGTGAGCGTTCCGTCCGCTTCCTTGGATTGATTAAATAACTTCGTAGGGAGTGGCTATGCGACGACTCGTTAACGACATTGTAACAAACGCTGCTGTATACATTCTGCTGTGATGAAGCAGGCGGGCACGCGGCGTTTTGGGTGGCTCCGCCGTCGCTGTTGCATATGTACGAGCTACTGCGCGGTGAAGGTCGGGTTCAGCTAGACACTGACAGCGGCGTCACGCGGTGTGTGTTGGCCATGAACGCGAGTGCACCGCTGGACGCCATCGTCTGCCCCGAGGGCACCGTCAAGGT
The DNA here is from genome assembly GCA_026401115.1 of Tetraselmis chui. Taxonomy (NCBI): domain Eukaryota; kingdom Viridiplantae; phylum Chlorophyta; class Chlorodendrophyceae; order Chlorodendrales; family Chlorodendraceae; genus Tetraselmis; species Tetraselmis chui. The sequence goes on from JAPMLY010000005.1 coordinate 515,591, forward strand.
GGACCCGCGCGCGTTTTAAGCCCATGACAGTTGTTGTTTACTCGTTTTTCCGCGTAAAATACCCAACCGATATCGCTACACACTGACTCGTCGTATGCATTATCCGTTTCACATACCTATTTTGCGCTGTTATACAGGTACTTCCTGAGACGGGCTTTCTGCGAGGGTGCCAGGACCCGTCTGAAAGCTCGCCCTGCATTATCAGTCAACCCTGCGCACCTAGCGGCCTGCCGTCATCGCCTCAGGTACCCGCACCCGTCCCTCGTTTCACGCCAGGCTTCTTCTACTTCCCGGCAACGACGTACTATACGCCGAACTAATGGTGGGTATTATACTCGTACAGTACACTGTTTCACTGGAGAGCGTCACGAGCGGCGCTGGCGGCGCTACCGCGACAGCGGAGGGGGCGCTGTGTGCCGAAATGGAGTTCTGCGCTGCTGTGGCCCAATTCGACACCCTGCACCTCAGCCTGACAGCCCTCAGGTGCACCCAAAATCGCCGCCGCCAAGATTATTCGTCATTCTCGACGGGGGCGGCATTCATAGGGGCCGACCTCCAGTTTATCTAATTGATGTATCCATATTTCCTTTCTTATCATTTTCCTATGATGTTTCCCGTAGTATCGATATGCATTAATTAATAAGATTCTCTATATTTACCATATTGCGTGTGAGCTTGGAACTGTGTACCCTTTCGATGTATTCCGCGGTGTTTTAATTTGAGTTGCTGGGCACGCCGCATTTATTTTCTTTCTTCCATATATGTTGCCGATTGGTATCTCGGACGGTGCGCACAATTCTTTGACAAAATTTGGCCAATGACATGCAAAAAAAGTGTTACTTGTGTGTGTACATGCAAAAAAATTGAATGCATCAATTACCAACTGTGTGAGTGAAGAAGAATCAGGTGCATGGGGTTTTGTCACATTCGTGAATAGTTGTCCGCACACCCTCACCCACTGCCCCCGCGCTGATTCGCTTCCCACCCGCGTCCCCCAACAGCACGGCTCAGACGCCGCTCCCTGATATGGAGTTTCGCTGGTGGGGCGGGAACCAACTCGACGCGGAGTGGGAGCCTCTGCCACCTCACCAGGTTCTGCTTGCGCCTCCTGATACTAATCTATCTTCTGATGATCTTGCTCAATCTTAGCAGGAGTGCGGTTGACCTCCGTGCTCTGCATCGGCTGCCTCCTGCCTGTCCATATCACCATTAATAGAATTTTTCAATTAATTTTTGTTTGTTTGTTTGCTGGTTGGTAAGTTTCTTGGTTTGTTTGTTTGTGTGGTTGTTGGTTTGTTTGTTGTTTGTTTGTTTGTTTGTTTGTTTGTTTGTTTGGCTGGTTGTTTGTTGTTTGTTTGTTGATTCGCAAGTTGGCTGGTTTGTTGGTTCGCAAGTTGATTGGTTGGTTGGTTGGTTTGTTTGTTTGTTTGTTTGTTTGTTTGTTTGTTTGTTTGTTTGTTTGTTTGTTTGTTTGTTTGTTTGTTTGTTTGTTTGTTTGTTTGTTTGTTTGTTTGTTTGTTTGTTTGCTTGTTTGTTTGTTTGCTTGTTTTTTTTTTTGTTTTTTTTTTTGCTTGTTTGTTTGTTGGTTTGTTTGTTTTTTCTTTTTTTGGTTTGTTTGTTTTGTTTGTTTTGCTTGTTTGTTTGGTTGTTTGTTTGTTAGTTAGTTAGTTAGTTAGTTAGTTAGTTAGTTAGTTAGTTAGTTAGTTAGTTAGTTAGTTTGTTTGTTTGTTTGTTTGTTTGTTTGTTTGTTTGTTTGTTTGTTTGTTTGTTTGTTTGTTTGTCAAGCTTGCTTTATTTGCTTGTGCAGACTGGAGAGTGCGACGAACGCCCCAGCAGTACTACATTCACCACTGGAGGTAGCTCGCCCACTTCAACGCCCTCGTCCTGTCTCTCCTTCGCCATCCGCGCGAATAAGACGGGCACGCACTTGCTCGAGATCCGTGCTCGCAACACCAGCGGCGTCGGCTTTATCGACGTCGTGACGTCAACCTTCAGGATCCAGGTGCGAACACGTGCTACATATGTAAATAAATTCCAGTTTCCTCGACAATAATTGCAGTGTCTTGTATTTTTTCCTTTATTTTATTTAGTTGGTCGGGAGACTGACGACGAGGCGCGCCTGTTCTTACCGTCCTGAAACTGTTTCCAGGTTACGCAGGTGGAATGCGTGCTACCCTTCACGGTCGCAGACGACGACGGGGCGTGCGTGTGTATTTCAGGATACTCCGCGATCGAGGTATGCATCGTCGTGAATCGAGTCGCCTGCCTTTCATTGTCAAACTACGAAATTCTATAAATACGAACAGGCGGCGGCATTTACACGGAAACGCGGAAGTCTATCGGCGTTATTATCTTTATGTTCTGATTATACCGTAAATATAGCGACCCGGTCGCCGATGCAGTCGACGAGTCGGCCCTGCTATAACGCATCCGCCCCCCCCCTTGATTGCTCTATGTGCGGATAGACCGCCCAGGGTGCCACTGCTTGTGTCGATGACGGTGCCGGGAGCGACCGCCTGGGTATCATCATTCCGCTAGCCGTGGGTATGCCCCATCCCCTCCCCTTCTCCCGCCTGAAATTCGGTGCATTTCCTTGTCGAGCAGAGCCATCACTCGACTTTCAGTAGAAATATTGGAATATAGTGTCAAACATATTATGATATCGATAAAAGCACTGCTGTCAGTGACGTAACGACGACCGCGTCGACACTGTTTCCGGTTGTACTCGACAGGTGTATGCCTGCTGAGCGTGGGTTTCTTGGCCGCGATCTCGCTGCTGCTGTGGCGAAGAAAAACCGCTGTCGTACATCCGCTGCCTTTTGCAATCAGGTCGGAAGACATTGCGTACCCGAATCGGGTGAGTGCCCCCTTGTTGTTCACCCTGACCTCCGTCGCCCCCCACCCGCCGCTTTATGAGGCTACAGTTGCCGGCATTCCTCGAAAATAATACGAGTGAGGCTGCGGTCTCGGAGTGATCTGATTATTGTTGACGTTAGCCGGTGGCATCACGGGTACCCGTAGCACCACCACGTGCACTTCCCGCTGGAGATAAAAAAATTAATCACGCGCGGATCTTAATTCGCATGCAGCAAAACTGTGTTTTTGTGCTACGGGTATATGGTACGGCTACATATACCCGTATCAACCGCCGGAGTCATGCATATGAATGATAATCCTTATGTCATAATTAGGATTTCTTTGATCTGAATTATCTCTTCTCTTCGTTTTGCTTGGTGGCATCCACTGCTTATTCTTGTAAGAAACTTTTTATTACGTGCTGAATGATTTAAAGATCTGTCGTCGCCATCATTGTCACCACTGCAGGTACTGTACTTGTACGTGTATCGATGCGGGTGGGTAGTGTGATAAGATTATTATTATCCCTGTTTACAGTAATGATCTACATGATTACAATAATAATCTTATCAGAAGGGAAGCTGGATACGATCTATCGACATCGCTTCAGGGGCTGTCGATGGGATGGATGTGTATGTATCAACCCAATGGCATGCTCATTGAAATGAAAACACGTCTGAATGACTTGCTTACCGTTTTTGAATAATTCATTGGCGGTGATGTTTACAAGGAACATGTCCGCGCAGTTCGCTAGTCAGAATAGTTGCTCATGGGGTCACAATTTTTTCATTGTTCGTTTTGCATTTCTCGCAATCTGATAGTTGTTGCTGAAGCCCTCTCGCTGCTTCGCGTTCTGGCAATACATAGTATTGCGCTAACCAAAACGCCATTTGCTTTAAAATGATGTGACAACCTACCAAAACACTATGAAGTAAGAAAATAACGCAGTGTCTAATCACTCAGTCGTCGGTAATAGTTTGATTTGCTGATGCTCGTTTTCCTGCACCGCAATCTTGGAGTCTGATATCTTTTGTTTTCTTTTTATTTGTTTTGATGTACAGATACCTTATCACCGCTTTCGCAATATAAGCATTTAAAAAAATCAAATCGGTGGTGACTCCTCAGCTGCCGTAGAATGATTGTTAGGAAGCTAATTAAACTCATATCTCATTAGGATGTCTATCACGAAACACACAGAAGACATTCAGTAAAACTTTTTAGCCCTTCCCGTACTTACTCCATCTTTTTTTCTTTTGATCGGATAGTGAACACGGTGTGTCATCATATATTGTCTTGGATAGGACGCAGATGTGTTGCACCATATAATAAGCACCGCCATAGCTGCAATTCATGCTTCTGTAGTAAGGAAATCCGTATCGACCTTATATATGCTACGGCAAGGTCGTCCTTCCATGAAACGCGCGGTATTGTTTATGATTTATTCCGACCTCTGTAACCAGTCCCGTATCTCGTAATCAGTTGAGCCCCAAGTCACCGTATCTGTGTACCTCAACCATCACAATCCGCCCACCGCTAATGATCCTTATTGCGATGTATCAGTCCAGTGATCCGGCAGCAGCCCTAAAGATTGCTGCTGCTACCCGTACGCCTGAATCTGTAGGACATCGAGGTGCTGGGAATAAGCAGCAGCGGCCCGGTACTTATGGCGGTGTACTGCGGTGCGCCCGTCGCGCTCAAGCCGATGATTCCCACCTGGAAGACGGTGCACAGTATGGCGGCCACCGCCGCTGAATTGGCGGCCCGCAAAATCAGTGCCGACAGCACCGAGGAAGAGGATGAGCTGCGTGGGATCTCCTCCTTCAACGTGAGCTTCCCTGGAGCGATATTGCAATCACCTGCAAATGCACATTGATACATAATGTTACCTGAATTTTGACTTATTATGTGCCGTAGATATGATAATTGTATCCTATCTTAATAATAATTATTGTAAATACCTACTGTTCTTCTGTATGTATCTTTTAATTCTTTTGTCTGTCTTTCTTTCTATCTGTCCCTCCCTCTTTCTGTTAGTATGTCCGTCAGCGTTAACGCAACCAATTTTTTAATTCGATAATAAATTTTCGACACATGATAGCTCCCAAAATTCACGCATTTTTGGGGGGTTTAAGGTTAGCATTAATTGATATCATATCAATAAACTACTGTGCTATATTATTGCGCGAAGTACATTGCGTCGATATTCGATGAGTCGCCTACGGGTACAAGTACGGAATATTTGTTGATATGAAATACTTGCAATTGAGCAATATCTGATAAGTAAATTATGGCAATTATATTGACACCTAAATTGGTTATGATGATAGTGATTTTGATGCCTCTAGTTGCCTGATTGGTTGCGATGTCGAGTCCGTTGGTTGCTGATGTAATGACGCGTGTCTTGCGCATCCACAGCCAGCGGTGCTGCGAGGTGAAAACAGCGGACACAACTTGATGCAGTCGTTGATGACGGATCAGGGTCGGATTGTTTTGACGGCTGAGAGCAAACGGCAGATGAACAGCAGCAAACGCCGCCTGTCTGTGACCCGCTCCACCATCGAGCGTGCCACCAGCTTGAAGGACCTGTATGGTGGCGTGTCTCAGCAGAAGAAGAACAAATCTAAACCGCCCGATTCTGCGGTAAGGCGCTCTCTCTCTCTCTCTCTCCTCCCCCTATCCTCGCTTTCACCTCAAATATGCTGTTTGTTTCGTGATTGTGAGTTCAGCGATGCGATGTTGACATTTTTCACTTTTTCTTTATTTCCTGTGCATTTAAAGCCGTAATTATACGGAAATTGCTTGATAAATGCTCTATTCGTGGATGTCCGTGTGCGCGCCTATTTATTTTTCCTTAATTGATGCCTCGCTCTGTTTTGTGTGTATTGCTTTAGGTAAATAGATTTGCTGCTAATTTAGTCATTTATTTTCTGTTTGCATGATTTGACATGTAGTCACGCCGCTATTTTTTGAAGTAATTACAAAATAAGGTACTACAAAATCAGGAGTTAATGTACTGGACTGATGTAGAAATGATCTAGCTATTTTTTGAAATAATTACAAAATATCGATTGATACAATTCACGTCCATAATTTATCACGAACACAACATGATTTGTTTACATGAATAACATCTTTATTTGCATTTTTCTCGGTTGTACGTCATGGTTCGTACCCGTACCTAATAACACCCTGCGCACCCTATTAACCAGACGCGGGCCGACATCGCGTTTGTGAGGCGCTTGAAAGCGAGCATCGAGTCCGATGTGAGAGCCATCTGCGGCATCCGGCACCCCAGCATCGCGACCATGATGGGCGCGGTGGTGAGCGAGCACCAGCTGCTGCTGGTGATGCAGTACATGCCGCACGGTACCTTGTACGACGTACTGCATAACAAGCACTTCACGGCGCTGGACGCGCAGCTGATGCAGAAGACCATCCTGAGCGTCACCCGCGGACTGGTATTCTTGCACAATCAGAAACCCGTCGTGCTGCACACCAACCTCACCTCAGGTGCGCAAGCCGACTGTTTTTGCCCGACTGGGACCGTCCACATCAGTGCCGACGTAAGCGAAGATAGCGGTATTTCACTTTCCTGATTACAATTTATTATCACTAGCATGTATCGTGTTTTTGTGTGTGTGTGTGTGTGTGTGTGTGTGTGTGTGTGTGTGCGTGTGTGTGTGTGTGTGTGTGTGTGTGTGTGTGTGTGTTTCTCGTTGACAAGGAACTCGGTAATTGTAAGCAGGAACAGTTTAAATGGCACGATGCAAAACCGCCGATATAACGGCGCGTCTTGCGAAGTCGATGGTTGCCTCACACCTGATTTTTTTTTATCAAATAATTATTGTACCTTTGATTTCATCGCAGGTGCTTACTAATGATCTATCTGTGTGTCCGCAACCAGATGACCTTTGACCTTGTGCTCCATATATATCGCCATCCATAAAATATCGCAAGCAGTGCTATTTTTGTAACCACTGCGGGATTATCTTAAGCTCCTCCCCAATGCCCTCCCTTCCCGAGTTTCCCAAAATAGGGTTTTTGTAAGTAATACGCGATGTCCTACTGTATGGGTACGTGTATGTGCACATCAGTACGGGTACGGGTAGCATGGAATTTTTTGTCCCCGTAGCGCCGCTCAGCCGACGAGTTTACTACTGTCGATGGGGTTCATCCAGAAATATTGTAAGAAATGTTGTCTCTGATGAGGTGTCGCTGAGTGGAAATGGTTGCTTGCAAATGCAGAAAGCACAATGGTGGACGACCATTTGACCGCCAAGCTTGGGAAATTTGGAATGCGGGCCAAGTTTGGTATGCGCTCGTTGACTGTCTTCGACGCGCCCGAGATTCTGCGAGGGGAGCCGCACACCACCGCCAGCGACGTCTACTCTCTGGTGCCCCCTCCCATCTCAGAAATATGTTATTGTTTAATTACCACACATCGATAAACCCTAAAACAATCAACGGAAAGACAAATACACGATTGCGCAACGAAACTTACGATGAAAAACAAGCAAACAAATGTTTTTGACATTTTAACGCAATTTCGATATTTTAGAACAAGTTTGTAGCTCTGCAATTCATTAACTGAAAATAAAATCAAAATTCATGCAAAATTGGACTTTTTTTACAAACATAGAAATCATAGTGATGGAAGGAAACTAAGAAACATTTAAACATCAAACAAGCGAGCAATTAAGTGATATTGTTTGGTTTTTTCATTTAATCTCCAACATTGGCACAGTATGTAAATGTATCAGCTTGATGTAAATTTATGTATTGAGTCAATGCTCGTGGCAATGGGTGCGCGCAGGGGATGCTGATGTACGAGGTGTTCACCCGGACCTTCCCCTTCCGTCCTCAGAGCGCCAAGGCCGTCCTCAGACTGGTGAGCGCCGGAATGGAATCCACATGTATTTCAACTTACCATGTATTTATTTTCGCTTTGGAAATTGTAATCAATTCAGGCCCTGCTTGGCGGAAATATTTTCAACGCATCAATGATACTCAATTATACTCTAAATTACGTCTTCCTCAAACTTAAATGGTGAAGTTACGTTTTCTCATTGCAACCATTCAAACGTTTGCTTAATGTAAAATCCCAAATCAAAACCAATATTTTATGAATTGTGGCATATAATTGGTCCTTATCGAAATTAAATATGATTATGAGATTTTGAATAGCATTGATTACAACTTTCATGCTTTTACATAAATATGTTTTGTTGGTGCTGAGCTCTTTTTTTATAACCTGCTATTTGGTATGTACCCTACGCACGGCAGGTGAAAGGGAAAACGCGCAACGAGCCGTACCGCCCGCGACTTCCCTCCGAGATGCCGTCCGTGTGCAAGACGCTGCTGACTCGCTGCTGGGCAGAAGACCCCGCCGAGCGGCCCACATGTGCGGATGTGTGCGCAGCCATTGAGGGCCTCGACTTGGCCGAGCTCAATGCCTACGTCGACAACAATCTCACCTCAACACGCCGCACCACGCAGTTCAACCTCACACAGGACCAAGTGCTCCGCAAGGTACGGCACCTTTGAATAGTCTTAAAACGGACTTTAATTGTTTTTATACTGAACTTGTAATTTTCTGTATCATTTAACTTTCCATGTCACTCTGAGGTTGCATTTTTTTCTTATTTACTTCTTATCATTCTGGCACATGCTTTTTTTAAAACTAAGCATGTTAGCGATATTCTCGTCGAAAGCGACCAGTCGACATGTTTTCTGTTAGTCGCTTTTTTGAGGCAGTAAGAAAGGGGAAAATCCAAATGAGAAACACTCCTCTTTCATAATATCTTATGTATACACATATTAGATATTCCGCACCGGATCCTCTAATCCGCTCTTGCTAATTCTGCAGGTGTTCCCGACACACATAGCGACCGCTCTGCAACGAAAACAAAAGGTGCGCGTCGAAAGCTGACACTCGTTAAATGAATACCCTCGTTCCCCTTTTTGTGATTATTCGGATTACTATCCAAAGAGATATCGCAAATGAATATAAGCCGACGACATCTGAATTGCTCGCCATGTTTCGGATACTTGTAATGAATGTATGTTCCCATGCCGCCTTTCTTCGAGTAATCACACAAATGAACATATTTTAAACAGGTGAATATGGGTGCAACTTCCTGTTTTGTTTAGTTAGCTTGTAAATATTGTGAATGAATTTTGGAGGGAAATTTTATATTTTCCTACGTCCGAGTCGCTCATTTGTCTTGTGCTTTAGATTTTGATTGCGTTGCCTAAATGTTTCGTAAGTAAGCTTTAGCTAGTCCGTCGGAGAGATACCCGTAGCGGTTATGAGCAATGGCTTGTTTTACACGACCCCTTAATTGATTTTCTCATTTTTCAGAAAATCACATTTCTGGTGTGTAGGCATGCCGTTGTTTGATTACCGCGTGCTGCCCACAGGTGGAGCCTGAGAACTACGACTGCGTCACCGTCTTCTTCTCAGACATTGTGGGCTACACCGACATCTCAAAGAAATATGACGTAAGCGCTGTGTATCGAATTGTGGTTCCCTTCGTTGTTTTGAAAAGAATATGACATGCCCGTCCTAAACTACTTTTCTTACAAATTCCAAGGGTTGTATTAGGGTTTGCAATAGATACAACTGACGCAGCCCTTTGTGGTGTTGTTACTTTTGCGTAGCCGATTGTGGTGATGGGCTTCCTGGACCGCCTCTTCAGCAAATTTGACCAACTCGTCAAAGACTACGGACTCTTCAAGGTAATTCCCCTCTTTCCGATTGATATCCTCTCCTATATTAGTCCAGAAATGGTATTTCGTGGTCATAGTTAAAATGCAAGCAAAAAACTATGTATTCACCTGAGTTTTCCCCAACGGTCATATATCATTGCATTATGGCCGCGACACTGATCAATTTCGAATTGGATTAGCAATCCAGCGATATCATGCAAAATTACAAACAAGCCGCATAGTACTCTTATAACCCCCTTTGTCGCTGGCTTGGGGAATGTGTAAACAAAATCATGTTGGATACAGTTGGCGGCAATAACTTGCATTAGTCGGCTTTGATCGATAAATTAGCTCTTTCATATCGACTTTTGTATTCATCTTTAATTCTTGTAAGTAGTAGCATTTTAACGTCTGCGGTTGTTACTGTTGTTTTGTCCAACACCCTATCATGTGTCGTTCGTATGTCGACCCTAAACTCGCCGGTTGCGATGCAGGTGGAGACGGTGGGGGACGCGTACATGGCGGTTGCAAATTTGGCGGAAGAGCACGAAGATCACGCGGCCCGGGTGGCTCGCTTCTCGCTCGACGCCGTGCAGGCGGCCAACGACACGCCCATCCTCAACAACGACCACTCCGCCGGCTGCATCGACATCCGGGTCGGCTTCCACAGCGGCCCCGTCGTCGCTTCCGTGGTGGGCACCGTCAACCCGCGCTACTGCCTCTTTGGCGACACCGTCAACACCGCGTCCCGGATGGAGAGCAACTCGGAGATCAATCGAGTGCACTGCAGCGCGGCTTCGGCCTCTCTCATCGACAAGGTGCCGCTCAGAACCGGCACTCCACCGCCCTCTCAAGATGTCTACTTCTGTCCGCTACAGAAACAATAAAATGCGATTTCTTGTGATTGTTATCATTATGGGTGGTATTATTCTTGAGGTTTTGGTAATTTTTATCTTTATCATATGGCATTGCTGATATCCACTCATAGCCACGTTTACTTACCTTTGAAATATGACCCGATTGCGGATTTATTTGAAGTTGTTTCCATGAAATGGCAAATTGTGTTGAGCGTTGATATTAGTGATTTTATAGATTTGAATGTCCGTTTGTGTCAATTCCGTTTGAATTTTATATCCAAATTATTTGCAGCGTGAATAAGAATATGCATTGTTTTACGCATATGTATGTGTGTCACACGTTTTCGTCCAATGTAATTTGGATGCCATGAACTGTTTTGTCCCTTTTTCACTTGTCTTGTATTCAACCAATCGGGGAGGGCTGCGATTCATGGAATACATCCGAATTGAAAACGTGTAGGTGTCAGATATATGGCACATGGTGCGTTCCAAGTTGATTCACTTCATTCATTTGTTTCCTCGCTACATGTTTAATCATGTTTTATTATTTCCCCTTCTTTTGTTAGAGTAGTATGAGGTGACAAAAACGTTTAATTTGTTTCAAAGCCGCACCAATGCGAATCGTGAAACTATATTATTTGTGCCCATTTGCATTATTATTGGCGTTGTGCACAAACCTTTCGATTAGATGGGTGACGATTGTTCCCCTCCCGCCCCTTTTTTTCCGGACAGACGGCGGACGAGGAATTCTACGAACATGCCGATCTGGAGCTCAGGGGAGACCTCCTCATCAAAGGGAAGGGGCGCATGACCACCTACTGGGTGAACCCCGTGGACAGCCCTGTCGGAGGAGATGTCGAGAAGAACGCAGTGACACCTCTGCCTCAGGGCAGATAATTGTCATTTAGAGGTTTGATAGCAATACCTAGGTCCCAGGAGCGCGGGTGGTATAAATTTCACACCTATGAAATGTTTCCCAATGTATTGAGAAAATGATATATTGTTTTGTTAACAGGTCCTAGTTATTCTTATGAGTTCAATCGAGCTATTTTCCCATCCCCGAGTCAATATTTTGCATATGTGCTGAACGCACCATCCTCCACGTCGACGTCAGCAAATGCATGAAAGCAATTTCAGGCATTTGGCTTTCTTTTGGTTTTGTAGCATGAACGCAGTTTGGGGGCTCGCAATGGCGGAATGCGAACTTGGACAAACGGATATTCACAGTAGCAACAGAAGTCGCAGTAAGAATAAAAGATGTTCCGCCTATTTGAAAAGCAATTGAGGAATTCCTCAGTTGCACCTGTAATTGTAGTTGCGTGTTGTCTCGGGGCGTCGCTCTGTGGGATAGTTTCATGTCACATGCGTAGTATTGTATTGTTGCTAGCCATTGCGGCATTTTTTCCTCGGGTAACGGCCCTCCTTTGCCGTGTTCACACACCATAGCATAACAACACCCTCGCCGACGTGATACAGTTTTTATCCTTAACATGTCAGGTGTATAATCATCACGGGAGGGTAAAGCCAAACCACCTTAGCTATCGACACAAAGGCAGTGTGCACGACAAGCATGTAAATCACTAAATCGCCGCCTCTTAAAACACGCAAGAGGTGAATTTGGGGAATGCATCGATTGAATTCCGAGATATTATACGTTTAGTGTGAGAAAGGGGTACATTGTGAGGAAAGGGTACAAGCTGTAGTCGGGGAGGCTTTTATCTTACAGCCAACGACGCTTGACACGTTGCTGGCTTGGATTGTCGATTTCGATTTCACTAGGCAAAGGTTGGGCATGTTGTATTGTCGCGCGTTTATGGCTTGGCGCATGTGAAGCCTCGCGTGTCACGTCGAACGCAACACGTTGGTTCGCAGCCGTGTGGTTCGCAGTAGTATTGATAGTAGTGGAGTAGCAATATACATCACAAGGGGCGTCGTCAACGATTGTGTTGGGTGAAATGGCAACCTTATCAACGGAGATTGTGCGGCTGCTTATTCCCAAATTAATAGTGTGAGCTTTGATGTCACCACATTCGCTACAATGAGTTTTGTTCCCGTTCAATTTTTTCGCGACTTGTTGCGCATCATCATTATCGCGGAATGACTACGGAGCGGTTGTGGGCTATTCACATTGGAAAATGGCCGTCGTGCATTGCCAAACAATGATGATGTAAGATTTTTGCAAGATGGCTCGCAATGTGATACACTAGGGGCGCGATACGACTCCCGTTTAGATCAAATTCGCGCAGCAATCGCGATTGCACGGCGAAGCAGGGTAACGACTTTTGTGGAGTGTGCTTCTATTCCGTTTCGACGGTTTTTGGGGGGTGTGCGAGAATTCATGCAACGCCTTTCTGCTGCTCTTCATGGTACTTTGGATTCCTATCTTCGCGATGCTTTGCAGAAGGGCAGTGCCGATGCTGTGGCATGTCTCCCTGTTCCTCGGGCTGTGTGGCCTGTGGGGGTTTTTTGGTCATATTACACTCCTCCACAAAAGTCCGGACAAGATTTCGCACCTTCGCAAGTAGAAAATGTAATCATTCGTCGGTTTTATTGACAAATATCCTGAAATCCCAGGCAACGCTTTTGCGCGCAAAATGGAATGCACCGACAACTGCGAGGGGCGACTTCGAACACTGCCGGGCATGTGTACTTGGGGTTATCGCGCCCGCACCCGTGCGGCACGCTCTTTCAAACAGTCGCCGTGCTTGGTAGACGAAATGAGTAACGGGCGCACAACGCCGCAATATGAACGCTGATGCGACGATCGCGCAAATATAATGCATAGGCGACGGAGGGAGGAGGTGTTGGGCAGGCCGCTGTGGGGGAAACGCAGGAAATCGCGTATGTAGACTTACCACCGATATGCGCACAACCCAAGGGCAAGCCGCTTTCGGCCACAATGTTCAAGCGATCATAACTTACTCATTTATTGTCAAAATGTCTTGTAACAGGTACCGTTGGACGCGTCTGTTCAATGCGCGTCAAACGTACCTATTCCGGTGTTCAAACTCTCGCAAATCAATTTGTTATTAATTATTTTAAATTACGAACTATTCCGGCACAGCTGAGCCGTAGTAACACCAAGTAACACCCATCCAAGTCGGGTCACCTCCTGAGACGATTTGTGCGGGGTTTGTCGATATATGTCTATCAATTCTTCATTCATATTGACCTCAGAGCCTAATTCCCGACGCGTGCCACGCGTGGGGCTGGTGTGGTTGGCACAAGCACATACCCAAGCATTCCAAACACCACCGTCAACGTGATGCGTCCTTAACGGCCAAGTTGGACCTCGCCCCTCCCCTAAGCCAATCGCCCTCGCATGTTTACAGCGTGCAGAGTTTATCCAAACCTGCGTCATGTGCGTTTTTGCTCGCTTGCTTTCCAAAGAATCACCCGTGCCAGCGGCGTGAACTTCCGTGCTCTATTCACACACCCGCAAACCAAACCTCGCGCATTGAACACGGCACCCACGCCTCCAAACCCCCTCCAAAAAGCCCCCAAAAATACGATGTTGTGGAACACAGAGAAGTATGCAGCTTGGTATGAGCGCTTGAGCAATGCCCAAGCGTGGCGCTCAGAATGACGTGTGTAGTTCAGACAATTTCCCGGGAGTTTATGGGCTTAATTCGACAAACTCCACCGACAACACCCGCTTTTCGCTGAAGTCTAACCACCCCGGATGGAGGCTTACTGCTTGCTTCTCGGCTCTCCTACAATTGGGTGGTACTCGGGTATCGTCGTGCTTGACGTGGTGAGAGGGGAGCATGTTCTTGACTAGCTTTTGCTTAACATATTGCATGTCCGGACTTTTGTGGAGGAGTGTAGTAATATAGAGGTTTGAATTACAGGGCTAAATTACGAAGTAACCGGCGTTACCTCCGTTACAAGCGTTACCTCCGACGCTACATCTCCCTAACGGTTCAAGCGCCCACGCGCGCACGGACAGTAAAATGTCCGCACCCTATATAACACACAAGCAGCGATTGTGTGTCCACCTTCTGCCTTTTGCGAGAGCTATCGCTCACGCAAACGGCATCGTGGCTCTTGCTAGCCACGCAAGGTGTTGATCACTTGGGTCTCCTGCACGACGCACGAAAACACACTCATTCAGTCCAAATGGCAGACCGCATGGTATTGCCTACTGACCTCTACGTTGCGCCCGGTGACGCGCCGGAACAGCAGCCAGACCAGTTGCAATTGCTGACACAGATTGTTCAGCAGTTAGCACCCCAGGTCGAAACTCTATCCGTCGCAACCGCGTCAACAAAACCAACTACTTCAGCCATCCCCACAGCCGACTCCGACAGCGCTGCGGGTGGAGGACTCGAGCTCGACGCTCTACCAGCTGACAGTAAAAACACCCCTCTAGAGTACATCGACCCTAGAGAGTGGTCAGAATTCGCGTCCCGTACGTTTGCGGACTGCCTACCCCCATCTGGCACAACAGTCCCGTGCCTGTGGAACCCTCGACACGACGAGGCCGACAATTTTTTTACGGACAACGCGAGAATTTCTTCCCGCGACGAGTATCGACACCTGCTCTGCTATGGTGTATTTACGGCCGCCGCTAACGCGGCACTCGAAACTGCTATGGAAACGCTTCGCTCGGTCACCTCTACCCCCGACGAAACAACCTACGCCTACTCCCTCGTCGACGTAGCGCTACGTACTAATCAAGCAGTGGCCTCAGCGGGGGAAGCGCGACTCACCTACATCAAACGCTTCAAGGCCAAGAAGATTCTCAACTTAGAAGAACGCGTCGCGGAGCGTCTCGTCTACTCACGTTGCTTCGACACGGTCGCCTCCGACCGTGGAGGCAACGTCGTCGACGGACTCCTGGCAGCCCTGGAGGACAAACGACTCGAAGTCAGCATCACAGCAGCTGCAAAAGCGCAAGCAGCTGCCCAGTTCAAGGCCGACAAGCCTAGACCAGACAAACTGGACATGCCGAACGATAAGCCGGACAAGCCGGAAAAAACCAAGGCCAAGCCTAAGGACCGCACGATCGGCCGCCCCCTCCCCCCTACCGACAAGGCACACAAGAAGACCGAGGCCGACAAAGACGAATGACGGGGTGACCCGCCGCGCCGATTCCTGCACACCAGATTCAAACTACATGCGTCATCGCGTGCGGCGAAACTGGCAAGCCATGAAAGATATCGGCGCGAGCGGACAAGTCTTACGGTGGATCCGGGAGGGCGTTACTATTCCCTTCCTAAACAACCGGCCCCCACCCCCGTTCAACCAAGGCATCTCACTACTGGACGCTACCCCCGAGCAGCTCACCTTTGTCGAGGCCGAGCTCGCGCGCTTCGTGGAGACGGGAGCCTGGGAACGCACCACATGCAGCAAGTACGTATCAAGACTCTTCTTCGTCGCCAAGCCCGGCAACAATCAATGGCGATTTATCGTCGACCTACGACACCTGAACAGCTTTTGCGTCAGAAAGCGACTACGGATGGAGTCTTTGCTAAGCGTACGTCATCTGACTCGAAAGGGCGACTACATGTTCTCGTTCGACCTCAAAGACGGGTTCTACGCGCTGGGCATCGTGCTAGAGCAGCGCGACTATCTAACAGTAAACGTTCGCGGCCAGCTGTACCGACTAGTTGGACTCCCGATGGGGTGGTCGCTCAGCCCTTACCACTTCTGCGCTTTTACGGACACATTCGTACGACACCTCCGACAACCAGACCCCGGTGGGTTTACGACACGGCAAGGGAAGCCTACACAACCCGACAGCGACAGACCGAGCAAGCGCTTCCTCCGACACACGCGGTGGCGCGGAGCCAAAATCTTACCTTATATGGACGACTTCCTCCTCTTCGCCCCACTCGTGCGCTCGCTCTCGCGCTCCGGCAGCGCGTCGACCGCCTCCTCACCCATCTCGGCCTTCTCCGCCACCCCTCCAAGGGTTTTTGGGAGCCGACGCAATACGGCCACCACCGGGGCATCGACATCGACACAGCTACAGGTTACTTCTTCGCCCCAGTGGAAAAGCTACAGAAGCTCGCAAAACAAGCTCGTCACCTACTGCAACGTGCAACACGAAACTGTAGATGGCTACCTGTCAAGGAACTACAGTCATTCGCGGGTCAGGCGCAGTACCTTTTTCTTGCGATTCCAGCGGCAAGATTCTTCCTCCGCGAACTGCACTTCGTACTCGGCGACAAGTGGGGAGGCCGCGTCCGCCTCTCCCCGCAGCTCAGTCGAGATCTACAGTGGTGGACACAAGTACCCAGCCACGCCAACGGCAAGAACATACACCGCCCGGTTGAGTCAGCATACATCCACTGCGATAGCTCGGGGTATGGTTGGGGGGCAGTACTGAACGGCAGACTCGAAGCGATTGGCTTCTGGGGAATACAGGACGAAAAGCAGCACATTACCTGGAAGGAACTGAAGGCCGTCCGTATGGCCGTCCTCAGCTTCTTGCCACACTTGGCTGGCCGCAACGTCCTCCTCCACGAAGACAACCAGGCGGTCTGCCACGTCATGGCCGGCCTGACGTCCCGCTCCCCGGAGATGATATGACCGAATTACGCCGTTTGTGGTACTTGTTGGACACCAACAACATCCACATCAGGCCCATGTACATCCGTTTTGCGGCAAACACGTGGGCAGACAAGCTCAGCCGCCACCTCGACAGCGACGACTGGCAACTCTACCCATCTGTGTTCCACGAAATGGACACTCACTTCGGCCCGCACACAATCGACCGGTTTGCGTCGGCTCTCAACACGCTACTGCCCCGCTACAACGCGAACTGGCTAGACCCATCGTGCGAAGCCGTGGACGCCCTTCAACTCGCCGATGCAGATTGGAAAGCAGAAAACAACTGGTGCAACCCGCCATGGCCCCAACTACCCGACCTCGCCCAGAAACTACAGCAGAGCGGCGCAGCAGCCACGGTGGTCGCCCCCCGTTGGCAAGGGAAAGCGTGGCATCGGACCCTTACCGAATTGGCGTGCCACGAGACGGTCCTTCCGGCCCGACCTCACTTGTTCCGTCCCGGGCGGCGGCACGGACGCGGTACAGTCGTCAAGCCTCATCGGCCCGTCATTGTATTCCGGATTCCCTCCCGGCATGGTTGTACCTCCGCCGGGGCGCTTTCAGTGCTACCCTAACCATGTTCAACACACGGCACATCAGGCCAGCAGTCCAAGCCTCCCCCACCAGACCAGCAAAGGTCCGCTACAAGGTGGAGGTGGCAGGCTACAACAACCCCTGGGCCGCCTCGATGCGCCCCTACATGCAACGCCTACTGGGCACTGACAGCCTTGGAGCAAAAACGCTCGACTTACTGACCGCCGCTTGGGCGAAAAGCACGTCCGACACGTACAACAACGCAATCAAGCCTTACTTCCAGTTCTGCGAGGAGCAAGACCTACCGCCGCTAGCCGCAACAACCGCTACCATGGCCCGCTACACCGCATGGATCGGAGAACGTGGCACCATTAAGGCTACTAGTCTACAGCCTTACCTTTCAGCCGTGAACGGGTTTTTCAAAGACCACGGCGCAGAACCAGTCGCACAAGGCGATTTGGTCGCCAAGGTCCGGCGGGTCTCGCAGCGTCCCAAGTTTCCCTCCAGCCCAGCCGCACACGCCTGTACCTCCCAGCCCGGATTCTTGTATCATCGCTACGCCTGGCCAAGGACCTCCGCACACAGTTGACATACACGTGGACTCAGGCTCAAGCGGACCTCATTCTGCTGTTCAGAGCGTGTCTAGCGACGGTGCTCTTGGCCGCATTTTTTTGTCGAGGTGGAGCGGGAGTTGAGTGCCGGTGTGGAGACTTGTTGTGTACTCCGACCGGCGGAATCCTCCTATACCACGGAACGAGAAAAGGTCAACGGGGTACTTCCACGGAGCGAAAACTCCTATGTGAACTACCGGCCTCGGCTCACCCGGACATCGCGGAACTACTACAGTACTTCGACGCTGCCCGTACCAAGTTCTCCGCCGGGAAGATACCGGACAGACGGTGGGCCATTAGTCTACGCGAGCCTACGGCAAACTGGACTGCGGACACCCTGAGAGCTTGGCTACAACGCGTACTTCGTGCAGTACACGAACAACCTCCGGACGGTTTCGCGTGGACTTCGCACTCCCTACGAAAGGGTGCAACTACTGCTGCGTACAGTATCGGTACCCCCATGCAGTAGATCAAGTTCTTCGGCGGTTGGGCGCGAGAGTCGGACGTAGTCCTCGACTACATCGACCCAACAGTGCTCCCGTGCCCGGGAGCTTGGCAACTCTTTGGATGGATGACCCCTGGCGGGCCCCCACCCAACGTTACACGCCAGTCGGCGACAGATGGCATAAGTGAGCCCCAACACAGCTTAAATGGTCATATTAGAAATATAGAAGTTTGAATTACAGGGCTAAATTACGAAGTAACCGGCGTTACCTCCGTTACAAGCGTTACCTCCGACGCTACATCTCCCTAACGGTTCAAGCGCCCACGCGCGCACGGACAGTAAAATGTCCGCACCCTATATAACACACCAGCAGCGATTGTGTGTCCACCTTCTGCATTTTGCGAGAGCTATCGCTCACGCAAACCCACCCACCCGATTCCCTCTCACATTGCGTGTAGGGTGGCCCAAGGGCCACCAAATCCAAATTCTGTAAGTGATCCACATCTTTGGCATAAGTGAGCCCCAACACAGCTTAAACCTCTTTATTCTTTCCGTTTCTACTGGTGGTTTCCACTGTTTTTTCTTGTAAAGTGTTTTTCCGATACTGGCAAAATCGGTGCGAAAATATATTAACCCAACGCTGCTCGCTGCGACCATCCGGCCGTCAGCCGCCGGGCTTATGTAAATAAGCGAAGAAGCACAGTAGGGCGGATGAAGTGTCGAGCAGCACGGCAGACGAACAACCCGTGGGATTGTTTTGTTTACAAGAAGAACCAGATGAACAACCCGTCCCCCACTTCTCCAGCGATATCACAGACATAAATAGCGAGCAAAACCCTTATTTTGGACAACATTTCAGGTAAAATGGCATTACGTTATCATTACACCAGGGTTTGAGGCGCGGTTTCGTCCAAGAGAAAGCTCTAGTGCTAGCCTAAGTACGTGCAAAGTTTCAGCCACTGATTCCGTCTGTAGCGGTGCTGTCGGCTGTGACAAGATGAGTCGGTGAAGATGGGCGAAAACTGCCGGTGGCCCTATTTTGGACAACAACTCCTGAAGCTCACTACAGTGACCTCACACGCCCCCCCAAAACACTCCAAGCTGCCTACAACTCTTCAAGTAGCTTGGCTAAGCCTCTGGGAGCACGTTCTTCAAAAGGAGGCTCGGCGGAAGGCGAACACTCGCGACGGGAGCCGCCACGATGAGGCGCGTCCATGTCGGTACTTCCCGCTCTCACACCAAGTTCCATGCTTTCACTCGCTTTTGCTGCTGACAGAAGGACACTTGCGCCGTTCTTGATAAGTGGGGTAGGCTCGTAGATAGCGGGGCTATTGTTTTGAGTGTTGGTGACGTCCTCGAGAGCCATACGCTTGGGTGCTTGTTGGGTTGCCATTATAGCGTGTCGCTTGCGGGCCGCAACGGCATCGGCCTTTTTAGTGACCGCCCGGTCCACGAGTTCCTCTTCACACTCCCCGCACATAAGCTCCACTTCAACCACAGCGGCCTCAATACGCTCCAAATCGATTGTTGCGTTGTCGCAAAGTGTCTCTGTATCAGCGTATAGGTTAGGGTCCGTGTTCTTTGGGTGGTCCAATGGCTCCTTGCCCGCGCATTGTAAAAGGTAGTCGTACTTGTCGTGATAAGTATCAACAGTCGAGCGGGCACCCTCCACTGCATACAACAGGTCAGGAACGCCATCCATATGCTTGTCTGCTTCTGCCTTTAGCTTGACGAGTGTGCTTTTCTCTTTTGCTATGCTTTTCAGGGCGGCACGTACGGGACCGAGTTGTCCAGCGTCGGCAAATTCTTCTGCTCGCGCGATGAACCTCTCCACCTTTCCCCTGATCACGTCGGCTTGCCGCACCTTTTTGTGGACCGCCTCCCAAGTGGACTTCAACCGCCTTATTTCCATTTTCAGGGTAGTCACGGCGCTCGACAGGAGTGCCTTCAGGTCAGGCCCATCCCTTCTCAGTTTATCCCTGTTCTCTGTTAGAAGTACACTCTCCTCACATGTGAAAACCTGTGCGTGTTGTGCCTCAGCGCGTCCCTTCCGGCCGACAACCAAAGGATCAGGCCGCAAAATGTCTTCCGCTGTGGGCTGCCAAGTATCCATGCCTGACAGCGCCTCCATGTCCCTCTTTGCTTGATCCGCCATCCGAGTGTACATGAGGTAGCGCCTTGCTGCCTCTTCCATTGGAAGCTCTTGGGTCGGAGGAGCCTGGCTTCTTCCAGTGCTGTTGGCGAGGATATCTTGGGCCTCTGCTATAGCAGCGGCTCTTTGTGGCGCCTGGATTTGGGCTCTACTAGCCCCGGGGTCGTTGCTGGCCACGTTGCTTCCGCTGCTTGTGGAGTGAAGGGAAGAGGAGCCTGGAGGTGAAATATCTTGACGGTACGCCAATCCCTTAACCTTGTTGTAGTCCAGTGGCCAAACACCAACGTCCTGGAAAGCAGACATTATATTGTGTGATCTTAGTGCCTTGCTGAAACAATTATAGGGCCTGCCTGTTGCTGATCTGCCATGGCACTCGTAGTACTTGAATAAGCAAATGATAAGGTCTTTCTCTTTGATGCCCCCTCCCCCCTCCAGGTTCTTGTACGCGGCGAGCGCGTTGTCCATGTGCTTCTTGAAGGGAAGCATGATGCCAACGTCCAACGCTTGAAGAAGGTGAGAGCTGTGGGGCGGTAGAGTAACCACTTTTACATGGTTGTCTACAAGCTTCCTTAGAACTTCATGGTTGATGTGCGCTCCAAAATTATCCATTAGCAACAACAATGGCGTTTCCGCTGACCTTTTGCTTGCTGTGTAGGGTAGAAACAATTCCTCAATCCACTTCAAGAAAATTGAAGTGTCCATCCAAGCGTTGCCCTGAACGGTTAAGCCTGCTTGGACTTGGCCAGCGGAACGGAGCGCACCCACTACAACAGGATCGTGAAACCAAGGTGGGGAGTACTTCTTTCCTTTGACGATGAAGAAGGGAGGCATGCTCGTACCATCTGCAAAGATGGTCATCAAACAGGTGAGACTGAAACGGCACTCATTCCCTTTTGCGTGGCTACGCCTCGCTCCTTTAGGCGCCCACACTTTTTTTTTCTTGGGTAATGGTTGTAGACCTGTCTCATCAAGATTGCAAATGTTGCCTGGCGGCAGGTTCGGAAACTCGTTGAAGATATTGTGGAGCTGGTCGAAGAAGTCCTGCACTGCTGACTCTGGCACCCGAGCGCGTTGCGGGTCGAGGTGGTCGACCACACGTGGGCGGAGGACGTCACGGTGTCGATTGAAGAAAAGACGAGCCCACTTCCTCGACGGGCCCACCCCATCGCGCCACTTCTTGGCGAGTGTGGTTTGGCAATATCCAGGGACGTGTTGTATTAATTGGTTTATTTTGTAAATGATATCATCTGTTGTAAGACACTGGCCAACTGAATGATGCACCACCACAGATTGCACAAGGGCATCCTCTTGCTCTTTCGTAAGTCCACTTCGTTTGTCAAGCTTAGGTTTTCCAAGGTCGGGGGTTTTCAGGGTGCGTCGGAGGGTCGGCCATGGGATACCGTGCTTTGCTGCGATTGCCGAGAGATAGTAACCTTCAGTACCGGCCTTGCCACTCGCAATTGCTCGACGACCTTCGTCGACTGCCTTGGCGAGGCTTTCTTGAGTGTAGGCTCGATATTTACCTCGAGCGGGAAGGGAGCCGCTGCCCATAGCGGAGATCGATAGCGAATAGCGGGGATCGCTGCGAAGTCGACGTTGTTGTTGAAAAATTTGAAAATCGAAAAAAGGGGGGCTGTATGTACCGGTACCCAAACAGCGGCAAGCGGGCGCACCATGAGCAGATACGCGCGACAACCGACAAGAGGCTCGCCAATGACTTGTATGACGGGTGGGTGGGTAGTATGGGGAGATTCAAGCCACTATTATGTGATTTGCACGCTTCTCGAGTGGGTTGGTCGAAATTCATAGGTGCTTTTGGTGCGATTTGGTCAGGAGGTCCCATCACATGCGCTCTCTCTGCGGACCAACGCGACGAGCTCGACCAGCCGCCAACACAGCCCCATCAGAGGGTCTCTGAGGGGGTTCTATGATAGGGTTTGTGTCTTGAAATGACCTCGTCTAGGCGGGCTAGGGTAGGCCTAAACCGCTATTTGTTCAAAATAGGTTCATGTCCAAAATAAGGGTTTTGCTCGCTACCATAGACCTTTTTTTGCTTGAGATTGCCAGGCACCGCCACCGTCCACGCTTCAGGAGTAGCTTCTTCTTGGAGTGTTGCGAGCACCAAAAGTCCTGAAGTGAGAAATCGTCCGTCTGCTAAAAGGACAGGGGCCCGAAGGTAGACCGGGGCCGCACACCGGACATGGCGGAGTCTTTCGCGCCGACGGAGCTGTCGTACCTCGCAGACACCTACAAATTGTCAGGGGAAGCGCAAGTGCTGGGCGTGTCTTTGGAAGAGGAAGCCCATGCTGTAAACGGTTCCATCATCTTAGACCGCACCCTCTTTTATGCAGAGGGTGGAGGGCAGCCCTCTGACGTGGGTGAGATCTGCTCGGTCTCCGACCCGACGAGAGTTTTTCAGGTGACGTACGTGAAAGCGGACAAAAGCGGCGTTGTTCGACACCACGGCGAGGGTTATCGCTTTCAGACTGGCGAGAGAGTGGTAATGCGGGTTGACGGTGCCGCTAGGACGCTCCATGCGAGGCTGCATTCCGCGGGGCATCTTCTGGACTCGTGTTTGCTTGCGGTTGGTGGGGAGTACTCCGGAATGGAGGCCGCTAAGGGGTTGCACGGTACTGGCGATGCATACGTTGAATACAAGGGGAAAGTGGCGGAGGGCGATAGAGAGGGTCTCGTAGGTCGGCTGAATGAGGAGGCGAAGGGTCGCATAGCTGCAGGCGGTGGCGTGCAAGTGTCGGTTGACACGTACGAGGAGGCGGCTGCCAAGGTCGGCGGGCAACTGCCGCCTTACATACCAGAAGATAGCACCCCGAGAATGGTGACCATGGAAGGGCTGGCCTGCCCCTGCGGTGGCACTCACGTGGCGAATATCCGCGAAATAGGCGGACTGACAGTGACTGGCATCCGCGTGAAGAAGGGCATAACGCGCATCTCCTACCGTCTGACATAATAGCACTTGAGCTTGCACCACTGTTGCTGATGGCGGTCGGATTGGGAACGCTTTTACAGCTGTCATATGATAAATTTACTATTACGCACCCCTGCCATTACTTGGCTGCTTATGGTGTAAACACACTCCAAGTTGAGCGGTCCGTGTATCCAATTAAGGTGACCACCAGCCACGACATATCGCTATTCAATCCCGGACCTCGTTTGATCGTTGTCAACTATTACTATCCGAGGTGTTTCAACTTCCGCCCGAAACGAGCCAGCAGTGCAAGCACGGACGGCGCTGAGGAGGGTCCGTTTAGTCCATGCTGAACCCGAACTTGGCGGATAAGAGCTCCTCTCCCCAGGCGGCCATGAGCTCCGCGCTGTGTCGCCTCCACAGCTTACACGCCCGACTGCAATTCGCTAGGTCCTGGACGTCCAGGTGCTTGAACACGCGTGTGTAAATGTCCCCAGGGACTGTACGTAATAAAGCCGGACGTGAGGTTTCAGTGCCCTTATCGAACACCACCTCGCTGCAGGTGTTATTCGTAAGGTGATGGGGAGAAGACAGTATGGAATACATCGCCTCTGCTACTTTCGGGTCGCTGTGGCAAGAAACTATGTAAGCAGTCAGACACCGGGGGGGGCTCCTCGCCTTCGTAAATCAGCTCGTAGGGAGAGGAAGAAGGCCTCTGACCCCGGTCGCTGTCGTCCATTGTTGAGCTCTCTCGCAGAATTCGTAAAAATTCCAAGTGGAAAGTCAGGACAAGGTTGGTTGCCTACACCTTACGATTCTGAACCGGAGCTCTTCGCCTCTGGCTCTCGGCACGGCTAGATGGAGTGAAGCAGAGCTGAGGGTATTCCGAGCTGATGATGGGTGTGCTGGACGAAGTGATATGGGTGAATTGGCGATCTAGAGGGAATTAGCTCCGTATACCAAATGTATTTATTACAAAATAAAAACATGCATGTGTTACATGTGCAACGCCAGCAGACGATGTATGGAATAAATCGGGAAATATACACTCCTCCACAAACGTCTGGACAAGATTTCGGACCTCCGCAAGGTGTAGCCATGCGTCAATGATTTTATTGACAAATCTCCTGAAGTCCCAAGCCATGCTTAAGCGCCTAAATCCTATTGCGCTTAAAAACTATAAGGGGGTGAATTCGGGCTCGTGTACTTGGGTCTTGGGGTTATCGCGCCCGCACCCGTGAGGCACGCTCTTTCAAAAAGCCACTCAATACCGTAGTATCATCCTTATAATCATCGGCGGTGAGAGTTAGGCCAGTTTCCTGAAACAATTCACGAACGCCAGCATGGACGGGTGCTTCGTTAGGCAAAATTAAACCGGCAAGAAATCATGTTTTACCAATACGGGGTTCACGCCGCAACACTAGAGTTTGATATGAGAGGCTTTCGAGCCTCCAACTGGCAGTACGATGACAACGTAGTCACTAGGTTCAAAAGAAGCCATCCCGAATCAGACAAGCATCGTCGAACAACTCAAGCAAGAGCGAAGGCGTTTAGAGATCAAACGCTCCGACACCAGTGTGGCAATTTGCTTGTCGAGAGCTAATTGTTGACAAAAATCCGCTATGTTCTATTTTGTTCCGCCGTTGCAAGTGAAAGTGCAGATAGAGAGAGATGGAAGATGTCAAATTGTTAGATTGTTCAACAATATATTGTAAAAAGAATGAAGGGTTATTGATCAAATACTCATATCATCTTTCTCCATTGCACTAGGCTTAAATAGCTCTAGCCTAACTAGCTTGTATTTGTTCTTGCCTTGTCCTCGTGCCATGCGCTACGGCTCTTGCAGAAATTCAATCAGACTAGCGACGCGGTTAGTTTGTCTCGGGGAATCAGACTCGCGCGTCATGTGGCTAGTCTGACTAATTGTGCGTACATGTACGTATTGGGAGGTACTAGTAGTATATTACGGAACCACTACCCTCGCTAATTGCAGTGGCGACGTGCCCACGTTGTACCTCCTTCCGATTAAGAAGTACGAATTCAATTATTAACGATTACGTTTACAAGCAATTTCATGTAATGTACTATTGCGGGACAGTACTCATCACGCTCGTACCCTCCCCCTCTTGACAACGCAATGATGCCATTCGAGAGACTAACCTCCGTGGTATTGGCTCCTTATTTGAAACATGAACTGAGACTTAGGAATGCGCGTTGAATGAGCGTGTATGGAGTTGTTGGACTCTTGAGTATGGGCAAACGTCTGCCATTGCGGTGTCTCCATGAAATTTTGTAACGATGTTGTACGGTGTACTTCATTCATCCGGTCCCAAACAGGTGGAATGTCCTCATCGTTGAAGTGCGTCATGAAGAGTAAATATTTACCTCGTCGTCTTGGTGACGACTTTATTTATGCACACAACAGAAATGTGAAAAACTTTGATCTCATCCTCATTACCTTATAGGGGAGAGTTACTGAAACAAGTCGAAGAGAAGTCGTAGAGCATGGCCTTATTATATTGTTGACGTGAAACACCGGATTTAAGCGAATTGTCACTGGAAAATAAATATTTAACTGCGTTTCCCAATGTGCTCTTCGATTGTAAAAGGTCCCAGCCGACAATCACGCAGCTTACGGTTATGTTGTCCACGGAGGAAGAGGTGCCTAGTGACGACAAATACCTTGTCTATTCGAATGAAGTGCGAAGTTGTTGACGGTCCAAACTGAGCTTACATTTCATCATTGTGCAGTTGTAACACCGAACATACCGACACATGTAACTCGTTTAACAATTTTAAACGTTTTGTGGCGTCTTACGAAACTGGGAT
Source organism: Tetraselmis chui (assembly GCA_026401115.1). Lineage (NCBI taxonomy): Eukaryota > Viridiplantae > Chlorophyta > Chlorodendrophyceae > Chlorodendrales > Chlorodendraceae > Tetraselmis > Tetraselmis chui. Next base: position 542,064 of record JAPMLY010000005.1, read on the forward strand.
CGAAGGTCGCATGCTGAATAGCATGTCAAGTGGCTCCTATGGCGAAAGAGCAAAATTAGCCTCGTAGGGAGTGTGCTCAATTCCGAGACTCGAGTAGCGTTGTACGCGAATTTCACTTGAGGTAACATGTATATCCAATTCGATCCGTCGTAACAGCAAAAACAGTGGAGAAGCTCCTAGAAGTTATCCGTCGCGCTCCGTTAGTCCATGCGATTCCGGGTGTCAACTAGAAGACAAGTTAAGCCGCGTGCCAAGGCGTCTCCAAAGCGGTTGCCAGAAACCTTCGACAAATTTCAGGTCGCGATCCCTAACCAACACTCGGGGCAATCCGTGTAATCTGTAGACTCCCTGTAAAAACAAATTAGCGGTTTCCTCTGCAGTTTTGGGAAAGAAAAGTTTTTTTACACGGCAGAAAATGGGCCATTCGAGTAAGATGGTCGACCACGATCAACACACTGTCCAAACCATTGCTCACATGTAGGTGTGCTGAGTAGGCAAGCCCGGTTGTGTGCCACGGTCTGGGTGAAACATGTAAATGGTAAAGAGTCGCAGCCATATGTGGTTGAGTCTTAGCTCGTCGACACACGACGCAGCGCTCACAAAATCTTTAACATCTTGGCGAATTTGTTTCACCGGAATTTATCGAGCGCTTCCGCAATAATGCCAACAACTCCTTTGTGACCAGCTCACGAACTGTCGTGCAACTCAGAGACAAATCTCAGTCGAAGCTTAGAGTTTTGCGGGACACAAAGGCGATCGAGAAGCCAAAAGCACTCAGCTCTAGCTTCAATCCGGCTGTCTTTCGCCCACTCACCCTCGTTCCCATAAAATGATTCTTGGGAGTAACCCTTGCGAATGAGATCAGTCGCAACGCGTTAACGGTTATTGAGTTTAACTCCGCGTCCTTAACAACGGCTTGGACTTCCGCCGTTATTCTGTGTCTAACGGAACCGCGCCATTCCAAAACAATGGAACTGTGGCCTGAGGTACGAAGCGTAATCTCCGACTTGAAGGATCGGCTTCGTTCAGGGCTCTTTTGCGGTACGCAAGTGTCATCGTGCCCACAAGCGGTTGCAAGTCCCGCAGGTAACAAGCTTGTCGCTTGTTCAACTGGTTGTTCGGCTATCTTAGCAGATGTCGCAGTGTGTCGTGTTTGTTAGGACAAGGAACTTAGAGCAACGTTACAGGTAACACCTCTTCAAGGTAATACTTATTTGCAAACGGCCAAAGTCTCCAAATCGTACGCAGAGTAGGTGTTGCCACGCTCAGCCGGATTCAGCTGACGCGCCCATTAAGCGACCGGTTGAAGATCTCTTCCTTGTTCTTATTGCTACAAAACTGTTACAATCCCCATTGTCGAAACACATGTAGCTACGGTGAACATGGCGCCCGAGCTGACCTCCGGAACTCCGGAAGAATCACGCATGGTGCTAAAATGAGCCGTAACTTGAGAGTCTCGAAGGCTTCTAAACATGCAGGCGCAAGCGTAACCTTTTGTGGTTAAGACCTCCGCAGTAAGTCCGTCAATGGAGCCCTATAAGGTCGCTAAAATGATGGATAATGCCGCAAAATTGCACGAAACTGCGAAGCTCCTCTTGCGTTGTAGGCAATGGCACACGAATCGGAAGAAAGAGTTGTCGAGAAATTACATCGCCTCGAAAAGCTTCCCACTGAGCCACGTAGCCAAAATGTAACAACTCGCATTTACGTTGAGTCTCTATGACAAGCCCCATCTTAGACGGTGTAAGAAAAATGTACCCATCAATGAATACACCTTTGCTTCCGGGACCAAGGGAAACCACACCGAATCACATACTAAGTACATAAAAATGCATTGAGCTTAATTACAATGGTGATGTAACCGTGTAGTCCGTGCTTCCAAGGAAAAGCACGGATCAATTAACAACAAGTACTTGTCGGAATCGGGAACGGATAGTTACACGTAGGTCGTGCCGGCCCCACAAGGGGGGCGGCTGTGGTGACTAGAGAAATGAGAGGGAGAGAGATGGCGGCCGGCGAACGCACCGGCAAGGCCAGCCGACCGCCACTAATAGGGAATAGAGTACCGCTACTAGCATAACACTAAGTACTAGGATGACAAATAGCTACCTTGTACATAAGCACTAGGCAGCGGGATGCTAGTGCTAATACCCCCCCTCAAGGTAGCCGAGGTCTTGACGTCGTCCTAGCTTGCGCTGAGGAAGGTGCCATCTTGGTTGAAGGTGTAGTGCTTGTAGCGTGTGTCTCAAGCCGGGTATGTGTAGCGACATACGCTCACGGAATGTGCCGCTACCGGCGAGTTGCCGATAAGAAGCGGTTCCAAATGTACTGCGTAATGTATTAATCTGACATGTAGTGGGAAAAGCCGTCCACGGGCGAAATATTTAGCCGACGCATGAGAGCGACCGGCGAGGAAGAAGCAAAGCCAACAGGGTTGTTAAGAGCGTGTATACACATAAAATCAGAGACTGGCGCTGCTCGTGTTGACTCTCCCCTTTCGCCGTGGGAAAAATAAGGTCCCCGCTAAGTTAGGTGAGCGTTGCGGCGTTGCCTCGGGAAAAAACAATGAAAGTAATAATTAAAGTACGCACGGGCCGAATTTTTGCGGGTCGGTTTTAAACAACCAGATCCGGTCGAGAGCATTGGTAGGCTGAAGGCTAGGTGAGACTGAAAGCCGGGTGGGGCGAGCGTGGCGCCGGGCGCTTTACGCACGCACTTCTCCTTTTTACTTGGGAGATGGTAGGACAATCGCGGACAGCGAGCTCGAAGGCGAAGCGTGGTGTCGGTTGGACGATGAATTACTAGCGTGGCGCCGAGCGCTTTACACACGCTCTGCTCTTTTTTACTTGGGAGTAGGTAGGACTAGCGTGGCGCCGAGCGCTTTTTACACGCTTTTCTCTAATGTAGCTTGGTGGAGGGCCCATCTCCTGTCGGAATCGGGAACGGATAGTTACACGTAGGTCGTGCCGGCCCCACAAGGGGGCCGGCTGTGGTGACCAGAGAAGTGAGAAGGAGAGAGATGGCGGCCGGCGAACGCACCGGTAAGGCCGGCCGACCGCCCTAATAGGGAATAGAGTACCGCTAATAGCATAACTCTAAGTACTAGGATGATAAATAGCTACCTTGTACATAAGCACTAGGCAACGGGATGCTAGTGCTAAAAGTACTTGTACCCGCTAACATCTCTATTGTCAATGGTATCTCTAATGTCAAGGCCGACTAACTCTGCCCCATAAAAGTGATTAGTAGACCACAACTACTCACATAACTTCGCCCTTAGGGCATCCATGGTAATCTATTAGGGCTTTAGGGCATTCTAGGACAGTATGGGGTAAGATTGGTGCTAGGCAGCAACCTTTTGGTCAACAAAACATGGTGCGGGTCGAGCGATCAGTGCCGCATCGCTCGATCTTACAACTAACGCACCGAACACCACCTGTCCCACCAAGCCCCCACTGGCCTCAAACTCGGTCTTTAAGCTGCCCTTTTTACACCAATCGACAATCAATTGAGTGGACTGCCGGGTCCATGCGTTTGTGGCAAGTATGAATGAGACGTTGCAAGATGCGAGTCGACGCCGCTCTGACAGGTATGTGCGCCGAGTATTTTGAATTCAGTACTGTTTTTTGAAAAGCACATGCAAGCACCCACCATGCGCATGTGCTATATCCCCCCTACTATGCGTGCCAAATTTTCACACGACGACGGCTTCCTGAAATACAATCATTCTATGGCTTGCACAGAATACGGGTGGCTGCCAAGCCACGTTCGTCCGTGGGCTCCTCTTCACCATTGTCGGGAACAGAGCATGTGCTTGTGTTGGTGGGAGTCGAGCGACCGACGAGGCAGTCGGTCCCTTACGTCAACCTCGACAAAAAGCAAAAAGAACAGCCTTTTCAGCTAGCGTGCAGTCGTTGGGCTCAAGGGAGGGAGGACGGTGTTGGTATGTTGGAAGCCGGTTTGGCCGTTGCCAAGGAGCTCAGAGTAACGGTGGGATCGCCTTATTACGGCGCGCTAGAGATGGGCGTGTACAGGCGGACGAAAAAAATGAAGGACCTACTCGACTTGGCATCGGCCGCCTCCCAAGAGGAGAACATACAACTGACACCACCGGCTACACAAGACGACAATGATATGGAGGGAGTAGCAGCACAAAATGACTGGCAACACATCACTGGTGTGGACAGAGGTGCACACATGAGGGGGAATACTGGTCGGAAGACTAAAGCGTTTGGAGCAAAGCGTGCAGAGGAGGAGTCTCACCTCCGATTTAAGGGAGCGCCAACGTGGATAGATTACCGCGACCGAGTCTATAAGGCAGTTAAAGCGGCTCATCAACACAGGATGGACAGCCAAGGCGTCAGTATCTCAGTTGCAGCGACACGTGCCGGTGCGGAACTACGCGAATCTGGTATTGTGATAAGTCAACGCCAACTCATGCGGAAGCTACAAGAAGCCAATCTTACCGGAGAGTCTCAGCCGCCGGAGAAACTTGGAGGCGTCTTCATGCCTTTCGAGTTGGAAAAACGCATAGCTTGGGTGATTCGAGAGCTGCGAAAGAGGAAAATGCCAGTTTTTAGACGTGATATCTTAGCGTGGGCAACTGAGGTTGTAAGAGACTCCGTTTATGCAGTAAGTTTTCTCGATGGACAAGCAACGATTGGGTGGAATCACAGATTCATGTCACGGCACGGCTTTGTCACTGGCGCGGAACGACCGTTGGAGATGACACGCGCACAGTGGATGACAGAGGAGAATTTGGAAACATATTACAACATTGCGGCAGATGTATTAGTGAAGGCAGGTGTGGCAGAGCTAAACCCAAACTACGACAGCGCGAAGCCCTACATTGAAACGCTGACTATCACCCATCCGGAACGCATCTTCTCATTCGATGAGACAAGAATGGAGCTAGACTGCACAACAGGCGGCAAGCGGAAGTCAGATAGAAATGTCCGTGATGGGGTGTCAGACCGTGGCGAGTGCATGGTAACAAAATCAAGTTCAACAGCGACTGCAGCGTGCGGGCGCAACGGCATTGGCGAGGCACTACCTCCATACATCGTTTTTTCCTCTGGCAGTAGCATGACAACTAGCTGGACGCGAACATGCTTAGAGACGGAAGTAAACGGCAAGAAGCTGAGTTGGCGTTTCAACCACAACAAGAAAGGCAGCCTTAACTCAGACGGGCTAATGGACTACACTCATACCGTTCTCAAGCCAGCCGCCCATATGGCAAAGCCCCGGTCAGAGCAATCAGGGCAACAAGCGGTGGTGATATGTGATGGCGTAGGAACTCACCTTGGTTTGCAAGTGTTGGAAGGGGCCCTCGAGAATGGCATGGAGATCATGTTGCGGGTGCCAAACCTTAGCTTCTTGCTTCAAGGCGAAGACATATGTAATTTTGGCCCATTAAAGGTAAGCACGCGAAAAAATCATGCTTTTGATGAATGCGTATGAATTCATGCATGAATGATGTGATGCAGCATCATGGAACAAACGTAATAGTTGCAATGTCCGTGCTACATCCTTCAGGCAATGTGGCAGCGACAAAAAACAGAAATGTTCCGCGCCAAGAACTACCGTGAGGGCGACTTGGAGCAACCCCTACCAGGCACACAAGTCCAATGGCTCCAAGCGCTCAAGCTAGATGACTTTGTGGATGTGAGGTGCTACTTTGGTTAGGCTAAGTTGGCAACCTTAGACTAATAGTAGAACCTAATCTCTGGATCTAATTATACAGCGTAGAGAGAATTAATAAGATTGTCTTAGGAACAGGGTTTCTTACAGTCTGGGTGTGGCGTAATTCTATCTGTACCGGTCTCTCTCTCCTCTACCAGTAAGTCCCTATCTTAAATACCCACACCGCAGTTGTTCTAGAAACAGCCTTAGAACCTGTAGCTTGTGCTGTCTGCTAACTAAACCAAACTATTACTAGTGATACAGGTTAACTCAGGTTACCTGTACCGTCTACCTAACCTTATCACACAAGCTCTTAGAACTATCTAGAAAAGAACTATCTAGAAGAGATACTGCTAGTAACTCTGTACTGTCGAGGGAAAATACGGCGATACAGTTGTACTGCCGTGATGACAAATAAAGAGTCACTGAATATCGCTAAGATACAGGTACCATTTAGAGGAAACAAATAATGTCAGATACTAGCACTTAGCTAAATGGCTAGGATATGACACTCTCCCCTCCTTAAGCACCAGCGTCCTCGCTGTGCAGTACTCAGGGTCTTGGTTTCTTGGGGGTTCTTGCAGGCCAGCGATTGCGAAATCTGACAAAGTCAGGGGTGCCAGAAAATTCTCGATAAACATCCGTTCGAAGAAATTCGGAAAAGATGTTTAAGTGGTTGACTCCTCGCATGGGTTCCCAAGTGTCCTCGCTAGGTACGTTGAACGGTGCTGCCCAGCGGACCTTAAATAAAAGTCCCGTGCCATTGGAGTTAAAAGCCACGTCGAGTATTTTGTCGACTTCAAATCGCTTCGCATCGTGCACAATCGGGATTGGCTGCGCACTGTTGGCCTGTTCTGGTTCTGCATTCCATTTTTCCAGTAGACTGGCGTGTACAACATCGTGAATCCGTACTCCAGGGGGTAGCTTAAGCCGAAATGCAACCGGGGAAACTTCCTCCGTAATGAGAAACGGTCCAATGTAGCGGTCGCGTAGTTTAGAACATGGCTGTTGTACAAACCGTAGATTTGTCGCCTTGAGCTTAACCTTGTCGCCAACTGTAAAAGGTACTGGTAACCGGTGCCGATTTGCAGCGTCTTGCATGTGTGCTTGGGCTGCTTTGACGCAGTCGTGGGCAAATCTGTGCATCTCGACCAGAATCTTCACTTGCTCCGGTAAAGTACGGCTAGGCTCGTTATCGTCAAATGTAGCCGTTGTTGGAGATGTCGGCTCAAATCCTAGCGTCGCCTTAAATGGAGACATAGTCGTTGACGTAGAAACCGCTGCGTTGATCGCGAACTCCACGTTGGTAAGGTGTTGAACCCAGTCGTCGTGCAAGGGGTGCACATAGCATCGTATGACTTGCTCCCATGTCTGGTTTACTCGTTCAGTTTGGCCATCTGTCTGGGGGTGATAGCTCGTAGAGATATTAAGCTTGGTGCCAACAGCCCTAAATAGGGTTTGCCAGAAGTCGCTCATAAACCGGGGATCTCGATCGGATATTAATTTCCGTGGTAAGCCAAAATGTCGAAAAACAGCGCGGTGCATAATTTTTGCTAATTGTTCCGCTGTAATCGTTTTCGTAATTGGCTCGACAATCGTCCGTTTCGTAAGCATACAGACGAATACCACCACAGCATCATACCCATCGCACTCAGGAAGGTCCGTAATCAGGTCAAGCGATATATGCTCAAAGGGTCTGGTCGGTACCTCATGCGATTGAAGGAGTCCATAAGGCTTGTGTCGCGCTGCCTTGTTGCGTTGACAGGTAACACAGCTGCGTACATAGTGTTGTACTGTCCGCTTCATGTTAGGCCACCAAAACGTCCGGGTTACTGCTGCCAATAGTCGAATAATACCAGGGTGTCCCGCGGTCGGTGCGTCGTGTAGTTCGTACAGTACTCTTGATCGTAATGTAGAGACGTTCGGAACATACAGTCTTGTCCCGTAGGCGTACAAGAGTCCGTTAGATTGACGTACCAGCCAGGTAGGCAGAGATTTCCGGGTAAGCAGGTATTTATCCGAATCATAAGCGCTTTTGATTTCCTCATGAAGTCCAGAGTCAGGATGTAACCGGGATTCCAGGGAAAACATCTGCGCGTGTAACTCGCATTCTGCTTCGTCGTTGGTCCAATCGCGTAACAGTTGCAGCTTCTGTAATGAGTTCTTCAGGTCAGGTCGGCGAGACAGAGCGTCTGCCTGGTTGACTGCTCCCTTCTTGTATACGATGTCCATCTGTCGCTGGTAAGGTGCTAGAACTTGAAGCCATCGCACCTGTCGAGTAGACAAATCGCGCTGTCGAAAGAAGTGTCGCAACGTGTCGTGGTCCGTAATTACTGTAAATCCCGCCGCGCCATCTAAGTAGCAACGGAACTTCAGTAGAGCGTCGCGAACTGCCAGTAGCTCTTGTTCGTGGACAGGATAGTGTACCTCATGCTTGTTCATCCTTCGAGCATGGTACGCAACAGGTTGTAATCCAATACCTTGGTCTTGTAACAACACAGCTCCTACTGCGAATCCAGAAGCATCTGTGTACAGTGTGTACCTTGCATTAGGAGAAGTGTCAGGAATTACCAGTACTGGTGCACGTACCATCGCGTCTTTAATTTGCTCGAATGCTGACTCGGCTTGAGAGGTCCAGCGAAATTCCGGTGTCTTCTTGGTCAGGTCCGTTAATGGGGTTGCTAGGGTTGCGAATTGGTTGATGAACCTCCGGTAATATCCAGCAAGTCCCAGAAATCCACGTACTTCAGTCACTGATTTCGGTCGGGGCCAATTCTGTACTGCCTCCACCTTGTCGGGGTCCATTCGGATCTGTCCAGCTTCCACCACATGCCCAAGAAAATTGACGCTCGATCGTCCGAAGTAACACTTAGAGAGTTTGATATGCAACTGGTGTCGCTGCAGCTCTCGTAACACGAGTCGAATATGCTCGAGGTGTTCGTCGGCCGTCTTACTGTAGATTAACACGTCGTCCAGATATACCACGCAGAACTTGCCAAGATACGGGGCCAAAACTCGATTCATCATCGCTTGGAATCCAGCTGGGGCATTACAAAGTCCAAAGGGTAGAACGCAGTATTCGAACAATCCGTAATGAGTTCGGAATGCTGTCTTATGTATGTCGCGCTCCTTGACTCGAACTTGATGATAGCCTTTATACAGGTCCAGCGTGCTGAAATAGTGAGCCCCATATAGCGAGTCGAGTAACTCATCAATCCGGGGTAACGGTGTTCGATCTTTCCTCGTGAGGTCGTTGAGTTTCCGGTAGTCTACGCACATACGCATGGTACCATCCTTCTTGCGTACAAATAAAATCGGGGCACCGTACGGAGATTTAGACGGACGAATCCAGCCTTTTGCGAGTAAGTCTTGCAACTGTACTTGAACCTCCCGGAGTTCTGCTGGTGACATACGGTACGTTCGCTCCTTAGGTGGTTCATCGCACTCCAAATTAATTTCAAAGTCGCACTCGCGAGTTGGCGGTAGACCGTCAGGCTCCTTGATAATGTCCGTAAACTCATTCAGGGATTCTCGTAACGAAGTCGTCCACTCAGGTTGTTGGTCAGTGTTGATGTCGTCGACCGCGTCCTGTACTTCTCGTAGTCCAATCACGAAGAGGTCTGCTGGTTGTTGCCTAAGCAGCTTTGCCATCGCATCCGCCTCCAAGTGATGTACTGTCACAGGTACGGTGTACTCGTCGCCAGACACCATAGCTTCGCCAGTTTTACGGTCGCGAATCGTTTTAGTAGACCAATCTATATCCGGGTTGACGGCTTGTAACCAAGGTTGACCGAGGATGATGTCGAATTTGTCCAGTTCTGTCGTAATTGCGTCCAGACGTATGTCCAGGGTCCCTACTGTGAGCACTTCATTCCGTAGTCGCTGGCGAGTCGTAGTTGTACTACCATCTGCCAATTTTATCCGGTATTTCTCTCCAGTAACTGTCGGGATGTGATGCTCCCGTACCCACTCAGCCTTGCAGAAATTTTCCGAAGCGCCAGAGTCAACCAAAATACGGCATCGATGTCCGCGTAAGGTGCCTCCCAACACTAACAGACTTGTTCCAGACTGGGTTGTGGATACATGTAGCGTCGCAGGAACACTGTCTTCTAGTCGGACGTTCTTGTTCATCCACCCGTCGATCGGTTTCCCAAAAGTCTCGTAACGAAGAGGGAACTGCTGTTCTCCACAGACTAGATAACCCGTACGCCGTGCCGAAATTAATTCCTTCCAGGTAGCCCATACTGCCCGAGAAGTTGACGTAGCGTCCGGTATCGATCCGGGTCGAACGCGAGCGATATACACGTAGCGCTTATTCTGTCCGGAAGACTCCGTCCCTAAAAGGCGTAAATTTGTTTCGCTCACCTTTAATCCAGTTGTCTCCGTAAGAGCTCGCACTGCTGTGTATTCCGGGGTCGCGTCTTCAATCTCCTGTTTGCCACCAGGAAACCAGACCATGCCAGTGTCCTCTTTCGCTAGTAACACTCGTCGGCCATCGGTAACAAGAGTCGTCGAGTGAGTCCAGTAGGTCTTCGGGGGATTCTGTAGGTTCTGAGGCAGAAATCGAACTCGATCGGTGTCGTCGACGTAGACTTGCGTCGTCCATCTTGTCGGTCCAACATCTTGCCTTCTTCCTTCTATTTCATCGTTCGTGGGGCAGGTAAACACATGTTCTTTCGCCGCCAGCTCGTCGACAAGTCGGAAATTTCGCAGCAGCTTGAACCATGGTTTTGCCCTCCATTTTGGAACCACTATAACCGCTCTCAGATGGGGATGAAGCAGTTTACTCCGCAAATAATGGCCCAAAAAATCTTCTAATTCATTAAATGGCGCATTTAGCCAAATTCTCCGGTACTTCTGTAAATCTCTCTCCTGAAATGGGCGCGCCGGACAGCAAAAATCCTCCGCCACTTGAGAATTAAGGCCGTCATTATCGCTAGCTCCATCTAAGTCGAAAGGTCCGTAGGTCTGAGAGTACTTCAGGAAATACTCCCTATTCATCATCCAGTCGCTAAAGTCCTTGCTCCTAAAGACTGGCCTCAATGTCGTTTGAGGTAACGGGTCTCGTACTTCTTCTGTTCTGGTCTCTTCCTGAGTCGCTGTAGGAGACGAAACCTCATCCTGCAGCTTGCCGCGAGCTGCCGACTCAGGTCTCACTTTCCCGGCCGGGATTTCCTCGTTCTGTCATTCTTCTTGTTCTTTCTGTCTGGGCAGTCGATAGCGATGTGTCCCTTCTTGTGGCAAATGAAGCACTTGCCCTCCTTCTTAAATCTGTCGACCTCCTCTTGAGTGAGGCGTCTAATCTCGTACAGCTCCCGCGGCTTTTCTTCGGTCGCGCCATGCGAATCTTCCTCCGACTCACTGTCGATCTCCTCCCCTGCCTCTGAAAAGTCGCTGTCTTCTTCGATGGCGTTCAGTCGGCCTGTCGAGCGTTGGGTCGTCTCAATCTTGGTCTCCGCTGCCTCCGCTCGCAGAGCTGCTTGAATCGCCTCGTGTAGGGTCTTAGGGTTTTTCAGGGCAACCTCCTTATGAATCGAGGGTCTCAAACCGCGCTGGAAATCATGTACGTTATCTTCTTCGTGACGGTGAGGAAGCTCCAATAATTGTTCTCGAAAATAGTTCGCGTACTTCAGGACCGTGGTTTTCTGTCTTGCTTTGTCCAAATTCAATCTCGCTTGTTCCGCCGGTGTTCTTCCGCAGAATTCCTGAATTAAGGATTTCTCCATCTCAGAAACTCCGGAAAATCCTCCACCGACTTCATCTCCAGTCTGCGCAACTTGGGAGTACCACCACTTCGATAGTGGTCCTTCCAGAAAGCCAGATACCCAGTACACTCCTCTTTGCTCTTCAGGGTTAACGCTGTGATACCGTAGATACCCTCGCGCATGTCGGAACCAGTTTCTCAGCTCGTCGATGTTAGTCGTAGCGATGCTCTTGATCTTGGCTGGTTTGACATCGTTCGGCATCATGCTTGGCATCTCTCGCGTCCTCTCCGATCTCAATTGTTCTCCTCGAAGAAAATTCTCCGTCTCTCGGCTTCTGTTCACTCGTCCTTCAAAATGTCTGAAACCGTTGTCGACGTGGTCACGCAGTTGAGATAGCTCAGTCGAAAAAGTGTCAACTCGGTTACTTAGTCGTTCAAGCATCTCGGTGACGTGTACCGACATAGGCTCCATCGTGGGACTCGATCCTTCTCGCACTGTCTGTCTTCTACCATCCGTCGACGTCGGCGGTGTCGGCCCAGAAGGCGCCCCCTCTGGTCGACCATCAACTTCCTCTGGTAGTCTCTCTCCTGCTCGGTTAGACATCTTCGTCTCGTCTAGCTGTTCTGAGGCTCCGAAACCACGTGTGAGGTGCTACTTTGGTTAGGCTAAGTTGGCAACCTTAGACTAATAGTAGAACCTAATCTCTGGATCTAATTATACAGCGTAGAGAGAATTAATAAGATTGTCTTAGGAACAGGGTTTCTTACAGTCTGGGTGTGGCGTAATTCTATCTGTACCGGTCTCTCTCTCCTCTACCAGTAAGTCCCTATCTTAAATACCCACACCGCAGTTGTTCTAGAAACAGCCTTAGAACCTGTAGCTTGTGCTGTCTGCTAACTAAACCAAACTATTACTAGTGATACAGGTTAACTCAGGTTACCTGTACCGTCTACCTAACCTTATCACACAAGCTCTTAGAACTATCTAGAAAAGAACTATCTAGAAGAGATACTGCTAGTAACTCTGTACTGTCGAGGGAAAATACGGCGATACAGTTGTACTGCCGTGATGACAAATAAAGAGTCACTGAATATCGCTAAGATACAGGTACCATTTAGAGGAAACAAATAATGTCAGATACTAGCACTTAGCTACGAGAATCACCTTAACAAACGAAAGGGCATCTACCCGATCTTCCATTGTCCATGGCGGTCCAACAGAGCGGCGCTGTCCCCACTCGGTGCTACCTGCTCCACTGGCCTCGAAGCTCACGCATTCCAAGGCCAATAAAGGTAACCCTCAAGACTTTGCGGCCCTATCACTTGCCGAAAAGCTTGATATTTTCATGAAACAACAAGAGCTCCTCGACGACGTATGTGACAACACTATTCAACGCAGGCGAGAATGCTCTTCAGATATGGAGGATGATGACGACGAGCAAGCTATAGACGAGCAAGAGGTACTTAAGACGAAGGTTACTGCGGCTACGGCTTGGAATAAGCACGGTAGCGTTATTGGGGAAGAGGTGTTGGCCCTAGCCCGTGCCAAGG